>CM040422.1:42552628-43017187 GCA_022702705.1 Papilionanthe hookeriana x Papilionanthe teres
AATTTTCATATCTAAATCATAAGCTCATATATTTGTCGGGGATCAAGCTGCAACCTCTTGATATAGTCCAGGCATTTCTTCGTAGCTTCAAGCGAAGTAATCTTTTAATTCTGACAGTAACTTGACCAAGTTTATAACCTCTTCTTTGTTGAGCAACAAACTTATGAAAGTAGATCAGGCTTGCTCCTCAGTCCCAAGATTGATTTCTTTTAATTCGACAATAGTTGATTTTATTTCTTCTTCGACCTCCGGTGGAGCCTCTTCTATTGATTGATCTTCATATTCATCATCGATGTCCAGGCAATCTTCTTCTAGCTGACTAGTAACAACCATGCAAAATCCCTAGTCATCGAGAGGTCCGATCGTACCTAACCCTAGACCTTCTTTTGAGTTGAGTTTCTTTCCTTTTGTATTCCATAATTTTTTGAATGATTGTAAGTTATCTTTTGGCATTTTCTTGGGCACATATCCTTGTTGAATTATTTTTACATATGGAAAAAATTAACCAAAAGTTAATTCCATTAATTCATTAGAGTTATTTTCTTCAAGGATTACACAAGGTTCAGAAGTAGAAGGAGAAGCTTTATAAAACTTGATCCGTTTAAAACCATCATTATGGACATCCTTGACTTCCATACTCTTAATCTTTTGAGGATAGATCGGAGTTAGGGTCATGGCTTGAACATAATTATTAATCTGATTGTACATTGATTCATATTCATCCCTTTCTGTGTCATCCGTAGAAATCTCGAGCTGAGAATTCTTTTGACTTATCATCATTGTTTCTTTATCTTCTTCGGAGCTTCCTTCTACTTCAATGCTGATCATCAGCTTTTTCCGTTCAACAATCTGGTGAGTTCTTCCTTGACTACGTCCCCGACCTCGACCTCGGATGTGTGGGATAAAAGAACCTCCACCAACTCGTTGTAAAGGAGTGGTAGGAGATCGTTGAACTGGAGCTATATGGTCCCATTCTCGTAATTCTTCTGAATCTTCGACTTTACTTATGACAATTTCTCTTGAAAGTATTATTTTCTTTGGGGAAGCGTAGTAGACGACATCTTCGTGGATTCCTACTTCATGTATTGAAAAAGGTTGTAAGTCTCCCATAATACAATGTTCTTGTCCGTCCTTATAATACTTGATGCATTGGTGAAGCGACGATGGGACCATGTTGTGCTCGTGAAGCCACGATCGACCAAGCAGGGTATTATAGCATTCAACATCTCATAGGATGATTGAGAATCAACTATTTTTCCCAATGAATTTTTCTCTAACACCTGAGGCATTTGAGAATAGCTCATTCTGAATTGACTTATTTTCTTTGAAACAACAATAATTTGAGAAGCCAACATAGATATTGCATCAGAATCATGATTATTAGCTACTCTTTTTAGATTTACTTGTTCAGAGGACCATTGAAAAATATTAGTAGCCATCTCTTCTATTAAAAAATGCCTCATCAAAAGGTTTTGACATTAATGATCCACCGAGAGCAGCGTCAATAATCGGTCTAAGAGATCACACTAATCCATTATAAAATGTTTGAATTATTAACCAATCTGGTAAAGCATGATGTGGACACTTCCTAAGGAGATCTTTAAATCTTTCCCAAGCTTCATATATTGATTCCCCTTCAAACTGACAAAAAGATGTAATTAACTTTGCTACTGTTAATCCGCACTGGGGGAACAATTCAGTGAACCCATTGGGAAATTTGAACAACAAGTGAAACACTAACTATAAACCTTATTGTTCTCTAGGTTTCAATAGTAACCTGCAATTAAAGAAAAAGAAAATGTATGTGGAAGAATTGATATTAAACATGGGCAATCAATTACAAAGTCAAGGGAATCAATTACAAAGTCAAGGTAACCAATTACAAAGTCAGGGAGTTGCTATTAAAAATATTGAAAATAAATTTGGACATATTGCTACTGCACTTAGTAATAGACCCTTAGGAGCTTTCCCTAATAATGTTGAAATTAACTTAAAGGATCAAATTAAAGAACAAATTTAGGCTATACAATTAAGAAGTGGAAAATCATTGGAATCAAGAGTGCAAAAAGATGTTGAAGCTAGAAAAGAGAAGGTGGAAACTGAAAAAGGTAATGATAATATATATCCAGATTTAGAATATCCGCTTAAACTGATCAAAATTACTGTAGAAAGACCACCACCTCCATTTCCTCAAAGATTGAAACAACAAAAGAGAGATAAACAATTTTCAAAAATCTTATAAATCCTTAAAAATTTATAGCAAACATTCCCTTCATTGAAGCCTTAGAAGAAAGGCCTAACTATGTGAAGTTTATGGAGGATTTACTATAAAGAAAAGGAAGTTTACAGATAATGAGGCCGTTGCACTCAGTAAAGAGTGTAGCGCAATTATTCAGAAAAATCTTCCTAAAAAACTCAAAGATACTGGTAGTTTCACTATACCTTGTGCTATTGGAGAAATGTTTTTGGAAGAACCTTATGTGATTTGGGAGCCAGTATTAATCTCATGCCTCTATCAACTTTTAAAAGGTTGGGAATATGAGAAATTCCCCCTACTTCAGTAACTCTTCAGTTAGCCGATCGTTCTATCACTTATCCTAAAGGAGTTGTAGAAGACATTTTAGTAAAGATTAATAAATTTATCTTTCCTGAGGATTTTATTTTTTTAGATATGGAAGATAAAGAAATTCTTATAATTTTGGGAAGATCATTCCTTGCAACTGGAAGAGCTATGATAGATGTTCAAAAAGGAGAATTAACTATGAGAGTTAAAGATCAAGAGGTGACATTCAATATATCAGAAGCAATGAAATACCTTGCAACAGAAAAAGAAGATGAATGCTTTTGAATGGAAATTTATGACTATTAAAAAGTTGAGCATTTTAAGGAATAATATGAAGAGAAAAAGGAGCAAGAAGATTTGAAATGCGAGGATGAAAATGAAAGGGAAGATAAATATAATGAAATAGATAATGAAGAACTAGATTTTGTTCAGGAAAGATTTGAGATGTTAGATATTACAGAAAATGATAATAAAAGTCTAATTCCATCTATCATAAAACCTCTTGAACTTGAGATGAAAAGACTTCCTAACTATTTAAAGTATGTGTTCTTAGGAGAATTATCTACCTTACCAGTTATTGTATCCTCAGATTTAAATTATTTACAAGAGTAGAAATTATTAGAAACATTAAAAAGATACAAAAGATCTTTTTGTTGGACTTTAGCTGATATTAAAAGAATCGGTCCTTCGATTTGTATGCATAAGAATTTTATTAGATGAACAACATAAACCTAAAGTTGATCCACAAAGGAGATTAAATCCATTGATGAAGGAAGAATTAAAGAAAGAAATTTTAAAATGGTTGGATGCTGGAATTACATATCCTATTTAAGACATTGCGTGGGTAAGTCCATATCCTTGTGTTCCTAAGAAAGAAGGTGTGACAGTTGAGACGAATGAAAGAAATGAATTAATAACCACGAGACAAGACACTGGTTGGTGAATCTACATTGATTATAGAAAATTAAATGCTGCCACTAGGAAAGATCACTTTCCTTTACCTTTTCTAGACCAAATGTTGGATAGGCTTGTTAGGCACAAATATTATTTCTTTTCAGATGGATATACCAACTATCATCAAATACTAATTGCTCCCGAGGATCAAGAAAAGACCACATTTACTAGTTCTTATGGAATATTTGTTTTTCGATGAATAACTTTTGGATTATGTAACACACCTACAACACTTCAAAGATTTATGATGTCAATTTTTACTAATATGATTGATAATGGAATAGATGTTTTATGGATGATTTTTCTGTATTTGGAACTTCATTTAATGCTTTCTTAAATAATTTAGAAAAAGTTTTGGATTTATGCGACAAAAAAAATTTAGCTCTAAATTGGGAAAAATTTCAATTTATGGTTGCAGGAGGAATTATACTTCGACATAAAATTTCTAAACATGGCATGGAAGTATACCCTAGAAAAATTCAAATCATCACAAAACTTCCACCTCCTACTATTGTGAAAGGTGTTAGAAGTTTTTTAGGACATGCTAGTTTCTGCAGGTGATATATTAAAGATTTTTCAAAAATTACTAAACCTCTATGCCAGCTTTTAGAAAAGATAAGAAATTTGATTTTAATTAAGAATTTTTAAATGCCTTTGAATTATTGAAAGAAAAATTAATCACTGCCCCTATAATAGTTTCACATGATAGGGAGAAACCTTTTGAACTAATGTGTGATGCCGGTGATTATGAGATTGGAACTGTTTTAGGACAAATGTATGATAAAATTATCAAAGTTATATACTATGCTAGTAAAACTCTTAATTAAGCTCAATTTATTTATACCACCACTGAATGAGAGTTATTAACCATTGTATATGCTTTTGAAAAATTTAGGTATTATTTAATTGGGACTAAATGTATAGTGTATACAAACTACTCTGCTATTAAATACTTAATGCAAAAGAAGGATGTTAAACCAAGATTAATCTGATGGGTACTTATAATGCAAGAATTTGACTTTATGATAGTGGATATAAAATGAACTAACAATCAAATAGTTGATCATTTATCTAAACTAGAACAACATGAATTATCTGATTTTGAAGATGAAATTACAGAAACTTTTTCTGATGAAAAAATTTATAATATAAATGTATGAAATTTACCGTGGTATTCTAATATTGTGAACTATATTGTAAATGAAATTTTACCACCTAAGTTAACAAAGAAACAATAGAAAAAATTTATGCGTGATGCCAAATTTTACTTTTGGGATGACCCATATTTATATAAAAAATGCAAGGATCTAGTTATTAGGAGATGTTTATGATGAAATTGAACCTATTATTTAGAGATGCCATGATTTTGAATTTGGGGGACATTTTGGAACTAACAAAACTGCACATAAGATTTTACAAAGTGGATTCTTTTGGCCTACTCTTTTTAGGGATGTTAATAGATATATTAAAATATGTGATGGATTTCAGCGAGTAGGAAATATTTCTAGAAGAAATGAAATGCCCCTAAATTTTACATTGGAAGTTATGATATTTGATGTTTGGGGATAAAATTTTATGGGACCATTTATTCCTTCATTTAAGATATAAATATTGATTGCAGTGGACTAGATATTAAAATGGATTGAAACAATAGCTTTACCCAGATGTGATGCTCGAAGTGTTTCAAAATTTTTAATGAAAAATATTTTTACAAGATATGGAATGTCAAGAGTTATCATTACTGATGGTGGATCTCATTTTAGAAATAATCTGATTCATAAATTGATTGAAAAATATAATATTATGCATAGAATCTCAACCACTTATCATCCCCATATTAGTGGTTTAGCTGAAGTATCTAATCATGAAATTAAATGAATTTTAAAGAAATTTGTAAATACTCATAAATTAGATTGGTCTGCTAGATTTGATACTGTATTATTGACATATATGGCTGCTTATAAAACTCGTATAGAAATGTCTTCTTATAGACTGATTTTTGGAGAAACTTGTCATTTACTAGTAGAATTAGAACATAAAGTATATTGAGTGATAAAAGAGTCTAAATTCAATTTAAAGGATGCTAGTGAGAAAATATTATTACAACATAATAAATTTTAAGAAAATAGAAATGAATCTTATGGTGATGATAGAATTTATAAGGATAAAATGAAGATATGGCTTGATCGGAAGATTATAAGAAAGAAATTTGAACCTTGACAGCAGTTTTTGTTATATAATACAAGATTGAGATTTTCTTAGAAAACTAAAGTCTAGGTGGATAGGACCTTTCATTATTATAAAAACTTATCAATTTGGAGCTGTTGATATTGAAGATCCCACAATTGGAATAATATTTAACGTTAATGGACATCGATTAAAACTATATTTTGAGGGGTCACGACCAAATTTTAAAAAAGTTTTAATGTTAAGTTATCCTGAAAAAAACTAATGTTTGTCAAGCTAATGATGTTAAACCCAGCACTTTATGGAAGAAAAGCCATAGTTATCTTTATTTTTAGTTTGTTTGAATTGGTTATAATTGATATTATTATTAGTTAATCGTATATTTGAGTCCTACTCACTCATAAATATCCTAAATGGTGATAATTATTGAATTGTATCAAAGATTTGGAGTTTATTTGAACCGAAAATGAAGTGGGGAGCAAAGCTATCTTTTGGCACTGATGGTGCCAAAATCTGTGCCGATGGTACGTTTTTCTAGAGTGCAATCCCTAATTTCGGAGCTTGTGTGCTGATGGTACCCTATCCAGCACTGAAGATGCTGACAGAATGAGTTATGATTTTTAGAGTTTCAAATGGCAGATTTTGGCGGTGTTGAGCAGAAATTTCACCCCTATACTCCCCAATCTCATTTTAAAACCCATTAACTCCAACAAAAATGAGAAGTTAGTTCTAAAATTTGCATATTGATCCATGAAAAAATACCTATTTTTTGCCTTGATTTTTATCAAATTCTTTAGGATATTAAACTTTAATGAAAGGTATTTTTATGTTTTGGATGCAGGTGATGCAAAAATGTTTAAGAAAGAAAAAAAGATGAAAAAGGAGCAAAAAGGAGCAAAAATGGAGCCAAAATACAAAATTGTCAAAATAATTGGCCTGACTCCTAGGCGCCAGAATCCGGCACCTAAGTGCCAGTTCGATATAGAATTCTGTAAGATTTTTTATGACTTTTAGACGGTATTTTTATGGTGTTAGTGGTTGTTGGACCATCTAGAAGATTGGCAGTTATTCTTAGATTATAGGACATGTGAGACATTGTATTTGGACACTTGGAAACGGTTAGGATCGCGAAGAGGTGCGATCCAAAGTGAAGAGGTGCGAAGAACTGGACGCAGAGTCCGGAGCCTAGGCACCGACACACCTTCTAGAAGATTCATTGAAACTGGACATATTTTGAAGAGATGCCTCAAGGCAACCCTTGAAGCCTATAAATAGAAGGCTACTCCTTCAGAGAAAAGGCCCAAAATTAGAGAGACATCCAACCTAGTACCCTAGCCCCATAGTTCCATTTTGAGAGAGAAATTAGAGAAAAATTTTAAGGGAAATATTTATAGTTTCTTTTATTAATTAGTGAGTTTATTTAGAGTTTATATTGAGAGTATTTGAAGAGTCGGTGCTTTTGAAGTCTATTTACTTTGGAGTCGAAGGATTCGTAGGTTCGAGCTGGAGAAACACTTGACATAAGTATTTGTATTTTGATTCAAAGTTTTATTTATATGTTTTGTTGTTTAAATTCAATGTGTTCTGAGTAGTTACTATACTTTCTCCTTTCAACTATGAAAAGATAAATAAGATAATATAACATTTGTTGGAGAAATAAAAACTATATATATTTTTTAAACATTGTGATGATATTAATACTGAATCTTAATTTACTATTTAAATTGGCAATTTAACATGTTAAAATCTGTTGAAGAGTTTTGAGACCTAGAAGGAGATGAATTCTTAACTAGTAGATATCACATGAATCCTTGGGTAGTCGAAGGCCTTGCGCGGATTATTCAAGGTGAAGTGCAAATAAACAGGAAGATAATATTTAATGGGCATGGAATTGATAAGTTTTTAGAGTGACCGGCTAAATTCTTGTAATTTGGTTTATAGAGAAGGAAAGGGTCACTAGTAGGGCCGACCATAGCCACCCTTGGACATCTAGTAGTGTGAGCCTAGATTAACCCATTCTACCGACAATACATCCGGACTCGATCTATAGATTAGCCAATGTTCTTTATACTATCGAGCGAAGGTAATGAATAGGAATGCTTCTATTTGGCACAATACCATAAATTTATATTCTCCACGAATATTACATTATCTAAAAAAGTCTTAGATTAATTGAAAAGAAGAAAGTTGTTTGCTTATTTATATTTAAATTAATCATTACTTTATTACAGTTTTATTTCTGCATCTAGTAAATTAAATATGAACTTTTTAACTTTAAAAGAAATACATAAAAATAAAACCAAAATATTTAAAAGAAAAATTTATAATCCTCCTCGTGGGATCGATACTGGGGTCTTTATTTAATGCCCTATATTACTTGATATGATATGTATACTTGCGTAGTACGCCTAATGTGTAAAATATTTTCCATAAAATTATATTTATATACACTAGCCGCTATTATTATTTAAGTCAAAGTATTGTCTATAACTTATTTTTGATAGCATAAACTACTGCATTATTTGGCGATTGCAAACCAAGTTTTTGGTGCATTGCTGTGGATCGAGGGTTAAGTTTTTAGTGCCGTTGCCGGGGAGGCAAAATTTATAGATTTTAAATATTTTATTTTATTTTATTTATTTCTTTTATTGTCAAAAATATAAAATACAAAAACATTTAAAAAAATAAAAACAAAAATAAAAATAAAAAAATATTATTTTATTTCTTGCTATTTTACTTTTTATTTACTTTTTAAGCGTAGTTCTGGATCTGAAGGATTATTACCTTTAGATTCTAAATTAGAAAGAACTGTTAGAAGAATTAAAAAAGGAAAACAAATTCAAAAATATCAAGAGATGGCTAATTTACATAACAATTTACAAAATCCAATTGAAATTAATAAACAAAATGTTTACAAACCATTAAGGGATTATGTTAACCCTACAGTTGATGAACTTCATAGTAGTATTCAAATACCTACTGTAGATGCTAATCCTTTTGAGCTTAAATCGTCTATTATTCAAATGGTTCAAAATAATCAATTTGGGGGAACACCAAATGAGGATCCAAATTTACACCTTGCTAGTTTTTAAGAACTTTTTGCTACCTTTAAATATAACAATGTTTCTGATGATGATATTAGACTTAGACTCTTTCATTTTTCTTTAAGAGATAAAACAAAGATGTGGTTAAACTCATTAGCAACAGGTTCTATTAAAACATGGGCTGAAATGACACAAAAATTCCTTGCTAAATATTTTTCTCCTTCTAAAACTGCTAAATTAAGAAATGATATTACTTCATTTAGTCAATTTGACGGGGAGACAATTTATGAAACTTGGGAAAGATTTAAAGAACTATTACGAAAGTGTCCTCATCATGCTTTACCAGATTAGTTAATTATTCAAACATTTTATAACAGACTTATTGGATCACTTAAATCAATTATTGATGCCGTCTACTTGAGGATCTTTAATGGCTAAATCATTTGAAGAAGCTTATGCTTTAATTGAAGAAATGGCTAACAATAATTTTCAATGGCCTTCTGAAAGGATTAATCCTAAAAGAATAGCAAGTATTCATGATAACGAAGCCTTTTTTATCTTAGCTTCACAAGTAGCTGCAATATCTAAGAAATTAGATAATTTTGCTATCAATATATCACATAACAACTCTGCTAATAATGAAGATTCTCAAACTATTGAAACTTTACAAGCTATTGCTAGTAAAAATAACCCTTACTCCAATTATAATAATCTTAGATGGAAAAATCACCCTAATTTTAACTGGAATAATTCACAACAACAATGGTGTAATAATCAATTCCATCTAACTGGAAATTGGAACAATCAAGTAAATTCAAACTATAAACCACCTGGATTTAATAATCAACAGAAAAAGTTATCTATATAAGCATTAATTTTACAAATGAGTAATCAATTACAAAATCAAAACACTATTATTCGTAATATTGAGAATCAAATGGGACAAATCGCTAATTTAATTAATTACAGACCTCCAGGAACACTTCCTAGTAATGTTGAAATGAATCCAAAAGAAACTGGAAAAGAACAAGAACATGTTAAAGCTCTGCAACTTAGAAGTGGAAAGGAATTAAAAGAAAGAATGCAGAATGAAATTGAAAATGAGATTGAGGTTGAAGAGATTAAAAAACCTAAAGAAACTCCTTCTCCTAGTCAAGATCAGACTGTTATTCCTATTAATGTGGAAGTTGAAAAACCAGCACCGCCTTTTTCTCAAAGACTAAAACAGCAAAAGCTTGATCATATATTTTCTAAGTTCTTTGAAATTTTTAAGAAACTTACCATTAACATACCTTTTGCTGAAGCTTTGGAACAGATGCCAACTTATGCAAAATTTATGAAGAATATTTTAAGTAAGAAATGAAAATTTGAAGCTTTTGAAACTTTTGAATTAAGTGAAGAATGTAGTGCAATAATTCAAAAGAAATTACATCAAAAACTTAAAGATCCTGGAAGTTTTACTATACCATGTGCTATTGGAGAAAAATTTTGTGGAAAAGCTTTATGTGATTTAGGAGCAAGTATTAATCTCATGTCATTTTCTATTTTTTGAAGGTTGAATTAGGAGAGATTACTCCCACCACTGTAACCCTTCAGTTAGCTGATAGATCTATCACTTACCCTAAAGGAGTTATAGAGGATGTTCTTATTAAAGTGGATAAATTTATTTTCCCTGTGGATTTCATTATACTTGATATTGAAGAAGATAAAAAAATACCAATTATTTTAGGGAGACCTTTTCTAGCTATCGTACGAGCTATGATTGATGTGCAAAAAGGGGAATTAACCATGAGAGTTAATGATCAAGAGATTAAATTCAATGTTCTTAAATCAATGAAGTACCTTGATAAAGAAAAATATTATCGAATGGATATTATTGATTATATAATAGAAAAACATTATCAAGAAAGATGTAAAGTCATTTCTGAAGAAAAATTGAATTATTAATCGATGAAAATGAAGAACTAAAAGAAGAAGAATTATCTAAAGAAACTCATTATATTAAAGATAACTGGGAAATTTTGGACGTAACACAAAATGATATACTTTTACCCTCAATTAAAAAAGCCCCTGAACTGGAATTAAAAATGTTACCCGCACATTTAAAGTATGCTTTTCTTGGAAATTCATTAACTTTACTCGTTATTATTTCTTGTAAACTAAGCTTAGATCAAGAAGAAAAACTGATAGGAGTGTTAAAGAATTATAAGAAAGCTTTTGGTTGGACTATTATCGATATAAGAGGAATAAGCCCTTCCATCTGTATGCATAGAATTTTAATGGAAGAAGATTTTAAACCTACTATTGAACCTCAAAGAAGATTAAATCCTATCATGAAAGAGGTTGTTAAAAAAAAATTTTTAAATGGTTAGATGCTGGAATTATTTATCCTATTTCGGATAGCCAATGGGTAAGCCCTATTCATTGTTTTCCAAAGGAAGGAGGAGTAAATGTGATTTTCAATGATAAGAATGAACTAATTAGTAAAATACAAGTTACTGGATGGAGAATTTGCATTGATTATCGAAAACTAAATGATGCCACTAGAAAGGATCATTTTCCTTTACCTTTCTTGGATCAAATGCTTGATAAATTAGTTGGATATTCATATTTCTATTTTCTGGATGGATATTCTGGTTATCATCAATTACATGTCGCTCCTGAGGACCAATAGAAAACAACATTTACAAGTCCTTATGGAACATTTGCGTTTAGAAGAATGCCTTTCGGTTTATGTAATGCACCTACAACTTTTCAAAGATGTATGATGTCAATATTTTGTGATTTGATTGACAAAGGAATTGAAATATTTATGGATGATTTTTTAGTCTTTGGAACTTCTTTTGAATCTTGTTTGGAAAACATTTCTAAAGTTCTGAAAAGATGTGAAGAAACAAATTTAGTTCTAAACTGGGAAAAATGTCAATTTATGGTCACAGAAGGTATTGTACTTGGTCACAAAATTTCACAAAAAGGAATGGAAGTTGATCAAGAAAAAGTGAATATTATTGTTGAACTGCAACCACCTACTTCTGTTACTGATGTGAGAAGTTTTCTGGGTCATGATGGATTTTATAGAAGATACATAAAGGATTTTTTTAAAATTGCTAAACCTCTTTGTCATTTGTTGGAAAAAGAAGCTAAATTTGAATTTAATAAAGACTGTGTTAATGCTTTTAATATTTTAAAAGAAAATTTAATAACTACACCTATAATTATTGCACCTAATTAGAATTAACCTTTGAATTAATGTGTGATGCAAGTGATTTGGCAATTGGAGCTGTATTGGGACAAAAATATGAGAAAATTTTCAAAGTTAAATATTATGCTAGTAAAAATCTTACTGAAACTCAAAGAAATTACACTACTACTGAGAAATAGCTTTTAGCTATAATCTATGCCTTTGATAAATTTAGACCTTATCTTGTTGGTACCAAATGCATAGTTCATACTGATCATTCCGCTATTAAATATTTAATGTCAAAAAAGATGCTAAGCTCTAGATCGATAAGATGGGTTTTACTTCTAAAAGAATTTGATTTTCAAATAGTGGATAGAAAAGGAACTGATAACCAAATTGTTGATCATTTATCTAGAATTAAGAATGAAGTTATTACTGAGGAAAATATAAATGAAAAATTTCCTGATGAACATTTATACGTTATTCAAGAATGCCAAACACCTTGGTATGCGGATATAGTTAACTATTTAGTTAGCAATATTCTACCTTATGGATTGAATAAAAAATATATTAAGAAATTTAAAAATGATGCTAAATCTTATATTTGGGAAGATCCTCATTTATTTAAATTAGGAAGAGATTCTGTAATTCGAAGATATGTACCTTATGAAGAAACTTTTGTTATTATTCAAAAATGTCATGAATTCGATTTTGGAGGACACTTTGTAGTAGATAAAACAATATTTAAAATTTTAATTTCAGGATTTTATTGGCCTACCTTGTTCAAAGATGCGAGAAATTATGTGAAAACATGTGATCGATGTCAAAGGATGAGAAATATATCTAGAAAAGATGAAATACCTTTAAACTATATATTGGAAGTTGAAATTTTTTATATATGGGGTTTAGACTTTATGGGACCATTTGTACCATCATCTAGAAAGATTTATATTTTATTAGCAGTCGATTATGTTTCAAAGTGGATTGAAGCTGTAGCTTTACCTAACTATGATTCCAAAAGTGTTTCAAAATTTTTAAAGAAAATGATTTTTTCAAGATTTGGAATGCCTAAGGTAATTATCACAGATGGTGGAAGTCATTTTAGAAATATAAGAATTCAATCATTACTGGAAAAATTTGGAATCAAACACATAATTGTAACTGTGTATCACCCTCAAACAAGTGGAATGGCTAAAGTATCAAACAGAAAAATTAAAAGAATTTTAGAGAAGACTGTTAATCCTAAAAGAACTGATTGGGTTGATAGACTTGATTCTGCATGATGGGCTTATAGAATAGCTTATAAGACACCAATCAGAATGTCACCTTACTGGTTAATTTTTGGTAAACATTGTCACTTACCTGTTGAACTTGAACATAAAGCTTATTGGGCGATAAAGGAGTTGCAGGAGAAAAACGATTATTACAATTAAATAAGATTGATGAAATAGGAAATGAATCATATGAAAATGCAAAAATTTATAAAGAGAAAATGAAGATATTACATGATAAAAAGATTTCAGGAAAAATATTCGAGCCTGGACAAGAAGTATTATTATTTAATATTCGTTTAAGACTTTTTCCTGGAAAATTAAGATCTAAATGGATGGGACCATATATAATTGAGAAAGTATACCATTATGGAGCTGTCGATATTAAAGACCCCAAAATAGGAAAAATATTTAAAGTTAACGAATTAAGACTCAAGCCTTATTTTGGAGACATTAAAATGATTTATAAAGAGGCTTACGAGTTAAGTCAACCTGATTAAAGACTTATTTAGGTCGAACTGATGACGTTAAACCAAGCGCTTTGTGGGAGGCAACCCATAGTTATTTTTTTGTGTTTTTACATTTTCAATGTAAGGTTATGCCTCGGTCTTGACTAATTTTATATAACTTTAGAAAATTTGATGCTAATAAGTCTTCATTGACTTAAGCTAAAAATTATCTCGAAGTATATAAAGTTTGGACTTCGGATCACTCCATTTCATATGTGAGTAAAAAGGAGATCAAGTTAACCTTCATTATGATTGTTTATAATTTGTGTTACTAAGTCTATATTGATCTTACCATTCTAATTTACCTATTTTGGAGAACGAAACTTTGAAATTTGACGATAGGCGAAACGGAGTCGAATATGATTCTGACGCCTAGGCGCCAGAATTCAGCGCCTAAGCGCCAGAATAAACTATGTATCGATGGGTCCGGTGCCTAGGCACCAGATTTGGCGCCTAAACTCCACAGTTACTGGATCGTATAAAAATAAAATTTTTTTGGTTTTTCACACGATTTTCTCCTTTAAATTACCCCATCTTCATCCCCAATCCCTAAGCAACCAAAACCACGACCTAGACACTTCATTCTTGAGAGATTAGAAAGGAATTTCGAAGAAATGGGGAGAAGAAATCTTGGAGAAGAGGCTAGAGACAAAGGTTCAAAGGATCCTTAACCCTACTTCAATGATTTTATCACTGTAAGTTAGGAAAAAATTTCAAGTCATCTAGATAAATTTGAAGCAGAATTCAAAAGTATTGGAGATCGCCTCCATGAGATGTATGATCAAATAGAACATCTGGAATGGAAGGTGAAGCTTCAATTTTATCATCTAGCGGCTTATCAAGATGCTCAAGTGGAAATGTATGCGAAGAACAAATGGATTGACGAGAAAATGGCTACGGATTTTTCGAGAGCGTTAGCGTTCTTCCCAAGTGAGCTGAATAATCTTCTTTGTGAAGAGAATGGGAATTTCTAATTTGAAGATTAGATAGTTATTGTAGTGTGATCTAGACTTTTATTAGTGTATCCTTGTATCGATTTAGTAAATCGATTATATTGTTTGTGTGTTTGATTTATTGTTCAATGTGTGTTGTATTTGCTTTGAAATTGTGTAGTTCGATTGTTTGTTTGGATTTGAATCATATTACTTTACTTATCTGTATTGTATTGAGCCAAAATTGAAGATTATGAATAGAATTAGAAGAGTTTGATTTAATCCTTGTGTTTAATTGGTGGATTTAATTTTTAATTTTTAAAATTTTTGGAAAATATTTTGGAAGTTGGAAACTGAAGCACTACTCTAATATGAGTAATTGAAAGTTGAATTTATGAGTTTTGGTGGAAAATAAAATTTTTAAAGTGATTTTTTGTGAAAGGCGAGTCTGGTGCCTAGGCTCCAGAATTCGGCGCCTAGGCGCCGGTTCAGCCTGCTTACCAAAAATTAGCATTTAAACCCCATTAGTCATTGTTGACACCTAAGCTTCATCCCCTTCCTTTTTTTCGCGAAAACCCACCCTATAGATCCATTTTGAGGTCAAAACATCAAGTTTTTAAGCCCGAAATCACTTGATTACTTTATCTCGAGGTCAGATCTACATTCTAATCCATTTATTTTTTATTCTTGCCATAATGTTTTCTATTTTTTTGCTAAAAACCAAAATTTTGAGAAAAATTTTGATTTTTAGAGTTTCTCAAAGGATTCTTAAACTCATTTTGAGATTCTCAAGCTTAAAAATAGTTTAAATATTTGATTCCTTAATTTATTTGTGTTTTCTTTCATGTTTAGATGACACCAAAATCTAAGCGAGGAAAGGCATGAGAAAATTTCGACAACAGCAAGTTTTCAACTGCGACAGCACATTTTCGTTATCACGAATTTGCAAAATCAAGAAAATTTATCTCAGAGCGTAGTTTTTTACAATCCTGGTGAAATGATCGAGAACGCGATCGTTGCACACAACTGGCAACGATTCTGTTATTTCACTGTTGTTGTTTTTATTCCAATTGTATGCGAGTTTTATGCCAACTTTTTGGATGCGGAAGACTACGAAGTCTTCGTTAGAGGTGTCGGAGTAGGATTTACTCCTGAATGGATCAATATTTTCTACGGCCTGCCACATACCATTGAGTGCTACTATTCTAGTTAATCTCCATCTGAGGGAGATCTTGAGATGATTATTGCATATCTGACTAATGGCACTGGAACTTGGAAGATCCATAATGAAAAACAGGTAAACTTCAAATCTTCTAAGCTAAATGGTATTTCAAAGGCATGGCATTATTTTATTTCTTCTAGACTTCTACCTTCTAACAACCTGAGCGAAGTTACCAGAGATCGAGCTATCCTGAACTACTGCATTCTGGAGAGGAAGCCTATAGATGTTGGCAGTATTATTTATGAATCAGAGGAATCGACTGCTAGATCCAGCACTTCTGTGGGAATAGGATTCCCATCCTTGATTCATTCTTTATGCATGAGCAATGGAGTTTCTGCTGATATATCAGAGGAGAAGTTGAAGACCACAAAGCCAATTGGGCAGGAGAGTGTTAGCATTTATGATCGTCTTCGAGGGAAGAGATCTACCGGTCCTTCTACTTCTGTACCTACTCCAGGTAAAGCTTCCACTTGTAGACCTTCTACTTCTACTGCTGAGCCACCATCAAGTTTTTGGGAATCGATGCATGATCAATTTCTGGAGCAGCAAAATGAGTTATTTCTAACTCACTACAGAGTAGATACTATAGACAGAAAGATTGATCACTATCTAAATATACCCAAAGGAAAAGTGATTATGATGCTGAGTATTCAGAGTCTTTAGTGAAATTCTTGAAGGGTGAACATGATATTCAATTTCCTACCTGTCTTAGATTTACACCGTATGTTGATCCAAAGGATTTGGAGTTTTCTTTTGGTGATGACGATGATGAGGCTACAGATAGTGATTAGTAGCTTGATTTACCTCTGAGATGTGCTGATTCTGTTGTTAGTTTATTTCTTGTTTGCTAGTACTGTTTGTTGTTTGTTGTTTGTTGTTTGTTGTTTGTTAGTGTAGATTTTTTTGTGAACTTTGTGTGGATTTTTTTATGTTGAGACTGTTTTAGATATTTTGTGTATTGTGTTGAAGACTGAAATTTGGATGAATTAATGTTTATTTCTATTTCAACCTACTATTTAGTATTCTTAAATAGTTAGTAATGTTGTTCTATTTTTGTTACTATGAGTAGTATAGTCATTTAATTCAGCTACAGATATAAAAAAATGAATGAGCCTACTTACTTTTATATATGCTTCATTATTTCAGCAATATTCATAAAAAACATGTGTAGAAGTAAAGTTTTCTTTTTAGACTGTTTTTACATACTTATAAAAATTCCTTTTTAAATTATACCTTTCTTTCTCTCATACTTTAAATTTTTTTCATGATATACCAAAACTTAAGTTTGGGAGAAGGGAAAATACATGCAAATTTAAATTTTATTTGTCCTTAATGAACTAATATTTTCTAAAACATATTAACATAACATAAGGAATTAAGAATCTATTTAAGAACGTTTAAATTTTTGAAATTATAAATAATTTAATAGACTTAACCAAAATTTTAATAACTTTGATTAATTTTAAGAATAGAATTATTGAACTTAAAGAAGAGTAAGATTAAGAAATATTTCTATTCATAGTAGAAATAATTGAATTTTAGAAGTATTAAGAAATCAAAAATTATAACTTGAAAAAGAAAATATTGAAATTCTTTTTGAAATCTATTCATGTTATAGTAATTAAGTGAAAATGTATAAGTTTGAAAATATAAGTTAAGGATAGTGAAGTTCAAAACCATTAATAGGCTATCCAGATATAGTAATTCTCTCTGTAAAAAAAGAAAAAAAAGAGAGAGAGGAGAAGCTTGAGGAGATGCTAATAAAAAATTGGCTTCACTGGAATTAGCTTATAAGAAAAAAAATACTGATTAGATATTTTACTTAATTTTTATGCATGTATCTTTATTAGAAAAGATTTTCGTGAAGATCTTTTTCTTGTAAATAATTTATGTGATCTTAATATAATAAGCTACAATTATTTTCGAAGTGAATGAAAAATTTTTGAAATCTTATGATTTGGAACTTAAATATTCTTTAAATTCTTTAAATTAAACTTAGTTAGTAAAATTTGGTTAATGATTTACTAAATCCTCTATAAAATCAAAAATAATAAGAAATCTTAAATATTTACCTTTTATTCCAATTATTATACATTTTATATAGTAAAAATGGTTACTTGAGGACAAGTAACTTTAAGTTTGGGGGATTTTGATCCATGAAAAATATACCTATTTTTATGCCTTGGTTTTTATCAAATTCTTAAGGATATTATGTTTTAATGAAAGGTATTTTTGTGTTTTGGATGTAGGTGATGCAAAAATGTTCAAGAAAAAAAAAGATGAAGAAGGAGTAAAAATGGAGCCAAAATGCAAACTTGTCAAAATAATTGGCTTGGCGCCTAGGCGCCAGAATCCGGCGCCTAAACGCCAGTTCGATACAGAATTCTGTAAGATTTTTTATGACTTTTGGACAGCTATTTTGACAGTGTTAGCGGTTATTGGACCATCTAGAAGATTGACAGTTATTCCTAGATTATAGGTATAGAACATGTGATACATTGTATTTGGATGCTTGGAAACGGTTAGGATCGCGAAGAGGTGCGATCCAAAGTGAAGAGGTGCAAAGAATTGGACGCAGAGTCATGCGCCTAGGCTCCAAATTCCGGTGCCTAGGCGCCAGACACACATTCTAGAAGATTCATTGAACCTGGACATATTTTGAAGAGATGCCTCAAGGCAACCCTTGAAGCCTATAAATAGAAGGCTACTCCTTCAGAGAAAAAGACCCAAAATTAGAGAGACACCAAACCTAGTCCCCTAGCCCTATAGTTCCATTTAGAGAGAGAAATTAGAGAAATATTTTAAGGGTCATATTTATAGTTTCTTTTATTAATTAGTGAGTTTATTTAGAGTTTGTACTGAGATTATTTGAAGAGTCGGTACTTTTGAAGTCTATTTACTTTGGATTCAGAAGGATTCAGAGGTTCAGTTGGAGAAACACTTGAGATAAGTATTTGAATTTTGATTCAAAGTTTTATTTATATGTTTTGTTGTTTAAATTCAATGTGTTCTGAGTAGTTACTTTACTTTCTCCTTTCAATTATGAAAAGATAAATAAGATAATATAACATTCGTTGAAGAATTAAAAACTATATATATATATATATATATATATATATATATTAAACATTGTGATGATATTAATACCAGATCTTAATTTACTATTTAAATTGGCCATTTAAATTGTTAAAATCTTTTGAAGAGTTTTGAGACCTAGAAGGAGATGAATTTTTAACTAGTAGATATCACATGAATCCTTGGGTAGTCGAAGGCCTTGCGCGGATTATTCAAGGTGAAGTGCAAATAAATAGGAAGATAATATTTAATGGGCGTAGAATTTATAAGTTTTTAGAGTGACCGGCTAAATTCTTGTAATTTGGTTTATAGAGAAGGAAAGGGTCACTAGTAGGGCCGACCATAGCCACCCTTGGACATCTAGTAGTGTGAGCCTAGATTAACCCATTCTACTGACAATACATCCAGACCTGATCTATAGATTAGCCAATGTTCTTTAGACTATCGAGCGAAGGTAATGAATAGGAATGCTTCTATTTGGCACAATACCATAAATTTATATTCTCCACGAATATTACATTATCTAAAAAAGTCTTAGATTAATTGAAAGGAAGAAAGTTGTTTGCTTATTTATATTTAAATTAATCATTACTTTATTACTGTTTTATTTCTGCATCTAGTAAATTAAATATGAACTTTTTAACTTTAAAAGAAATACATAAAAATAAAATCAAAATATTTAAAAGAAAAATTTATAATCCTCCTCGTGGTATCGATACTGGGGTCTTTAATGCCCTATATTACTTGATATGATATGTATACTTGCGTAGTACGCCTAATGTGTAAAATATTTTCCATAAAATTATATTTATATACACTAGCCGCTATTATTATTTAAGTCAAAGTATTGTCTATAAATTATTTTTGATAGCATAAATTACTGCATTGTTTGGCGATTGCAAACCAAGTTTTTGGTGCATTACTGTGGATTGAGGGTCACATACCATGGCTTCCAACTCCTTAGAATCTCCAAGATTTAGAGTTTTTAACAGGAGAAAGTTCACTAGTTTCGAGGCACAGTGATACAACTAAAATATATAGTGTTTTTTAATACATTTTTATACTTATTTTTGTTTATATTGCACTTTAATGGAAGATAGATTTGTGTTTATCTTGTAGGTGTATGGCTTATTTTAGGTTGAGTGTTTTATTTTGAAAAGGGGGGTCGCCTAACAGAAACTGTCGGCGAATTTTAGATTTTAAATTTAATTTAAATATATATATAATTTAGAAAGTAGTATTTGATTTTGAAAATAATTTTAAATTTGAAAATTTTAAGATATGAAATCAAACCGATCTCACATCCCGAATAGTTTATATAAACAAGCACCGCATCACAAACTGTGTATCAATCTCGAAGAATAGACACATTGTTTGGTGAAGGGGCTCGATTAAATAAACTAGAAGATTTGTGACATCCGTTTGGTCTGTGAACCAATTTTATAAGCCGACAAATTCCCCTGCTTAATATGAAAGCATTAAACAGGGTTTATATTACCATGGTTCTTAAAATTCCCTATAAGGGCAAGCCCCTATAGTTAATTACATCTTAAGTGATGGGGATCACCTAAGAAAACTCTCGATAATAATCAGTAATTCTGCTCTCAAGAATTTCAAAGTTTAAGTTTTCAAAGGATTGAATTTTGGAATTTCAATAGGGAATGGATCAAGTTTGGAACATTTTGTTTTGGGAATTCAAAGGAAGAAAGGTAGGAGAAATCATAGATTCGAAGCGAACTTCGGTAATTTCCCAACTATCCTATTGTTTGGCTTGGATTTAGGAAAGTCCTAATGTTTGTTTAATGTTTTGATCTTGCCAATTTTAATTAATTAGGACTTACATTTGTATGACATGATCATACAAATAGCCTTGAAGATGTGAGGGTTTATGTCGTATCGAACGACTACCTCGGAGTCCTAAGACCGGTTAGTGCTTAATTTACATGACATGATCATGCAAATGCCTAACGAAGAGTTGAGGATTTATGTCGCACTAGGCAAACTACCTCGAAATCCTATGGCTTAGTTATTTAATTCTATGAATGTTTAGCTGATGTAGAGTTGTTTTGCTGACGAAGATGGTCGTGCTGCCCACCGTGCTCCATGCTCCTTGTTGTTGCAGAGGTTTAGTTTTAGAAGTCATAAATCAGGAGATGAGAAAAGTGTTTTAGTTTAGAGAAAATCTTAATTTCCAAGTGTTTTTTTTTAATATTTTAATTAAACAAATCTTAAAGTTAATTATAACAACACCGGTTAAGATCCCACGGTTCCATCCTTCCGGCATCGTTATTTTTATCGGATTCACTTAGTCCAAATGAATTTGCTAAACTCAACTGAATGAGTTCCACACTTTCATTTAGACCGTGGGAAATCCAGTTAGCAACACGTAGGTTACATCATCCGAGGTATTCTCGATCATCCAACAAGACGTTTTAATTTAGTTGTAGTTGTAGATTTGTGTTCTGTTTGTGATTAAATTTTGAGTTGTTTTATATTTTTGAAATGTTGTGGCGGTGAATTTTATCTTGCAATGAATTTTAATTTAGTTTTGGTTTCAGTTTTAGGGACTACCCTAAAGGTGTGGGTTTTCATGCAACAGTTGTTTATCATGCAAGAAAAGTAAGTGTGATGCGATTAAATAAATTGCAATAAGGTAAAATGCAATAAAATAAAAGAGTACCTCGAGGGTCTTCCCGTCATCCCAAGCTGCACTTAAAATACAATTAGAATATTTAAGCAAGTTCCTATGTAAAGCTAAGGGAAGGGTTATGGTTTTCTACGAAGTTCCTACTCCTATAGCTAGTCATTTCCTATGACGTCTAGGTTCTTGTGTTTTGGTTTTGAGGATGATTTTCTTCATCAAAGAACAATTAAATTCAACTGTTCTTATAAACATCCTATCATATTGAGGAAGTGCTTAAGACGAATCTTAAACATCTTTTCAATATTGCTAGAATTGTTTTAAGTCCAAATGAATTTAATTAATCAGGTGAAGTAATCATCCAAGGTTTAATTAAGTTTTGTCCCTTTGCTCAGTGAACTATGACATTTGAATATCCTATGAGTGGAGTAATACTTCACTTAATGCTCCATTTAGGAGTTATGACAATAAGAGTTCTTGAGGGCAAACAGATGTTCAAGTGATTTGTGATTTTACTTTAATTTCAATTAATGGTTTTAAATTTGGAATAGTGTTCAAGTTGCTTCATATTTATTTTTGAATTTCTTTATGTCTTAGGTGATGTTATTTTAAATTCAATTTAATTTAACTTTAATTTAATTTAATTTAGTTTAGTTTTAATTTTAATTTAATTTGATTTTAATTTTGTTTAATTTAATTTAATTTAATTTAATTTAATTTAATTTTTAATTTAATTTTTATTTTTAATTTTAATTTAACATTTTATTTTTAATTTTAAAGATGATTTAATTTTAATTGTTAAAGTATTAATTTAATTGAAATTTTAAAAGAGTTTAATTTAAATAATTTAACTTTAATTTAATTTAATGATTAAGTCTTTTAGCATTTTAAATCTTAAATTTGGTTTACCATTTTAATTAGGAATTAAACATTATTGAGATGATTAATTTAGGGATTTTTAAATTAAAGAACAAATCTCTTCCTAATAATATCCCTATTTTAATAATTCCAATTTTATTATTCTTCCAAATTTAATCAATTATTTAATTAAGGTTTATTTCAATTATTTTTAAATTGTTTAATAGGTTTCTACCCTTTAATGATTTAAGTTTCAATCATCCAAATCAGATTAGGATCAAATATTTTACTCTTTAATTTTATTAAGCCTAAAGTTTTAATTAAAGGTTAAAATTTTAATTACCATTTTGCCCTTTAGACTTACTAATTCCATAACTCACTAAATTGAGCTTAAATGAACTTGAAATTTTTATGTGACTTCACTCATATGTCACTAAACGCATTAGAGGAGAAAATGTGATTTTTCTATATTTAATTTATTTATGTAATTATTTTTGGTGGAAAATAGGGATTTCCAAGGAAAATTTAATAATATGACCAAGGGAAAGTTTCTATCCTTAAGAAAATTATGGGACATTCCTAATGACCAGAGGACCACTTGGACCAATTTTGGTGATTTTTTGAATTATATTATTTTTATTATAATTATTTGGATTTTTGGAGTATTAATTAATTTAAAAAATAAAATAAAGGTTGAAAAATAAATTTTATATTTTTCAAAAATCTCTCTGATATCAAGGGAATCAGAGAATCAATTTTTACAATTTTCTGATTTTTCTTTGATTTATTAGAATTATTTTAGTGGAAATGCTAAAAAATACATTTTTTTTAATTTTAAAATTACCTTAGGGCTTTAAAATTTAATATCTCATCAAATAGACCTAAGAAAAATATGGAGTTTGTTCCTAAATGATTAAAATTCAAAATGTGACATTTTGGTGAATTTTATTATTTTTGTGATTTTTATTATTTTTTAATTATTAAAATATTAAAATAATACAAAAATCAACTTTTTTAGAAAATTACAATTTTATTTTTCTTAAATTCCCCTGATATCAGAGAGGCTCCAAAACCAATTTGGTGATTTTTTGAAAAGTATTTTGAAGGTTATGAATTTTTTAAAGTTTAAATTGGCTAAATGGCTTAATCAACCCATTTAGTAGGGCTAACCAAGTCCAATTGACTTCAAATTTTTATGGTGGGTTCCTCTGATCCTAAAGGTCAGTGGAGAATTGATTTCAAGTCAATTTGATGTATGATTAGCTCTAATTAATTAAGGACTTATTTTGGGTGTTTAGGCTAATTAGGGTTATTCCAAGTGAATTAATTCAAAATCTATTTTTCCTAGGGTCCTCTGGTCATAAGAAACATCACCAAATTTTTCTAGAGGGTATTTTTATTTTATTTTTCTGATTTTTCTACACAAAGTTATGCATTTTTGAAGTTTATGGAATTATCCACGCGGCGCCACGCCATCCTCGGCAGCTCCGAACGCACACGCGTCGTCTTCTGATTCGGCGCCGCCATCCAACTCAGCGCTCCGGGGGTCCGCTGTATCGTTCCGTCTCCTCATCCGGCGCAATCCTGGCCGTCCATCCGCGCATGTATGGAATGAACGGCATCGGTTCATCGTCCCCAAGCGTTCTCACCCGAGAGCCGTCCACACTAAAACCCTAAGAACTCACTCATTTCTCAACGGATTTTCGTGTTCTTGTGCTCTATGGATTCATCTTGAAGAGATGAATACTTCTATATGGTGATCATGCATTGAAATTAAGGCATTTGAAATCGAGAATCTCCAGAAGCTCGGGATAAAGAGTTAGCTCATACCTTTGCTCAGAGAAGTGTGGCTTCAATCTGAGGGTTGTGTCACCTTCGATAGGGTCCAAGCAAGCTCCAGATGAAGTCTCCTAGTCTGGTGAATCGCCTAGGTATGATTTCAACCAAGCCCAATCACAAAGCTTGGAGTCTAGAACAGATGGGTGGCCTGGAGAGGAGGCTTTTGCTCGTGGACTCCTACCCTTGGTCTGGTGAAGGTGTAGGACCAATCAATTTAAGGATTGATCCACTGTGGAGAAGTGTCCTGGTTTTGGGTGGAATTTTGGCTGAGAAATTGGGCTATGTTGGTGGGTATTAGGGCAAATTATCACTGGGGATCAACTGCTCTAAGTATGGAGAGTGTTCTGGAGCAATTTTGGCGGGGTTTCGCAAGGTCCGGTTCGAGCACTTCTCATGGCCGAGAGGAGGTGAAGTTTAAATCAGGAGAGGGTGGAGGGCTTCCCGTGGAGTTTAAGGCTTGGGATCGCTGCTTAGGTCAAGGGAAGAACGACCATGATGGCCATCGGGCATGGGGCAGCTCGACGAAGTGGGAATTCCAAACTTTGGCTCACATGGGTTCTCTCCGCCTGGTGGTTTCCGGCGGCTGTGGTGGCTGGCCGGCCAGGGTCAAGTCACTGTTGTCATCAGGAGGGTCAGGGGTTGGCAATGGTGCAAGCAATGGAGAGTGGCCATGCGTAGAAAGCTTTATTCAAAATGGAATGGGGAAGGGGTTCTTTTAGGCTCAATTTGGTCATCCTATGGGTTTGGGTTGGGTGCACCTTTCCAAGCTCCAATTTGGGCGGAGGGAGGTCAGGTGAGTCTGCTAGATTAGCACGGAGAAGTCACTATCCAAGCATATTTAAGTTTAAACATAGTTTAGGGGAAGCATGAAAAGGTTTAATCACATTTAAGAGAATCCTTAAAGAGACTCCTCCTCTTGCCATTTATGGGATGGTCACATGTCAAACTTCTCATGGCTTTACATGGGGCTTAAGGATGGCTTCATGTCTTGTCTTTGGCTTAAGTATGGCTTAGTCAATTTCATTGGAATGGATTTTAGGAATTTTGGCATTTTGATGGGAATTTGGATAAAGCCTAATTTGGAATGATTTAATCATAGGTTTCAAACTTTAGGGAATGATTTTATCAAGTGGATGATGAGAAGGAATTGTCTTGTGGGCTTTGGATGGATTTTTGGGCTTTTGGGTTTGGTGGAAGTGGGCTTTTTAAAAGGCTTCAATAGGTGGGCCTTTATATTTCAAAATGGACTTTTGGATGAAGAATTTTGTGAAAAAACATGCCAAATAAATCTTGGGTTTAGTTTAGGGATGTTTCATGAATGGTTTGGAATCAATTTGGTGTGATTTGGAGTAGAATTGGTTTGAATTTGGGCTTTTTTGGTAAAGGGGCCAAAGTGGGCCAAATTGGGCTAACTTGTGTCAATGTTGGGCTAGGGTTGAAATTAATGTAAAATTAATGTTGAAAAGTGCTTATGGGAGTGTTTGAAAGGGGTTTTGGCTTTGGTTGGGTTTTGATTTTGGGTTTTGGGCTTATTTGGGTTAGGTTTGGGTTTAGGTCAAAATTGGGCCTTTTAGCTTTGGGTTGAATTTGAGTGGGGTTTGGGTCCAAATTTTGGGCAAATCATGTTAGTGTTTTGTTTGTGGGGATGTTAGGGAAGGTTTAGAAAAGATTTGGGGTTAATTGGGGTTGGATTGGGTTAGTTTGGATTAGGTTTGGGTCATGGGTCCAAATTGGGCTTTAAGGTCCAAAGTGAAATTGGATTCAAATGTCAATCAAATTGGACTTAGATTTGGTCTAGATTGGTGTTAGGGATGTTGAATTGATGTTTAGAATTGAATTGGACCAGAATTTGGGTCAATTGGCTAGGTTTGGTTTGACATTGGGTTCACTTTGGGTTAAAATGGGTCAAATTGGGGGTTTTAACAAAAGTGGGGTAAATTGACAAAATTGGTCCATGGTGTAGTTGAACAAAATGACATTGGGAATATTTGAGATTTTTTGGAATTTTCTGGGAATTTTCTGAATTTTTGGATTTTTGAGTCAAGAGGGGTATTTTGGGTATTTGGAGGGTATTGGGATGTATTTTTGGAATTTTTGATATTTTTTGCTATGGATGGTCAATTTGAGTGATGTGGAAATGTTCAAGGTTAATTTTGGGGAATTTTGGGTGGTTTGGGATTTTTGAAAAATTTGGGTAATTTCAAGGGTTTTGGGTAAGCTAGGCGGGTCCGGGGTCCCGGGGGTCAAAAATTGAAAATTTGGAAAATTGAAGATTGGATGAATGTAAGTGGAATGAAATCATTTTGGTTGATCCATGAAGCCATATCAAGCCCACATGAGCCATGAAGGGACTCATTTGAGGCATCCACTATGTTGTTCCTAACCCTCTTAGCCAAGGGCTTAGGGGTTAAGGACCATCCATGTGAATCACCTACATGAGTCAGGAGGTCAAGTTGGGTATGGGTGTGGTTTTAGGAGGTGTGTGAAAGTGTAGTGTATAAGTGTAGTGTGTGTGTAAGTCAGCCCTTCACAAGACCAGGCCACCCAGGGTAGTCCTAAGGCCAAAGAGTCCTATAAGAACTCATCCTTTAAACTTCCATATTTGATTTCAACCCTCTAGGTGATTACGGGTCTATTGTCAAGTTTGTGGAGTTTGCAAGGAATTAAGAAGTGGTTTGAATTTCTAAGTGGTGGGTCCCAATTCTAATCCTCTAAGATAGTCAAAGGAAAAACCTAAGGCTAGATCCTAAGTACTATAGAGAGAAGAGAAGACCTCATCAAAAATGAGGTCAACAGTAGGTAGGATTAAAATGATTGACAATGATGAAAGGAACAAAAAATGATTAAATTTGGAGTAAAAATTGAAAGGTGTGCAAAATTGGCCACTGGCGCCTATGCATCGGATGGTTGCCGCATAGGTGCCACAGTTAAAGTGATGATTTTTATTTAATTTTAGCATAAATTTGAAGGGGTTTTTGAATCATCCTTTGGTTTAAACTTCACTAAGTTCCCATCAGCGCCAAAATTCATTTAAAATTTGAATGGATGGATGCATTGTTGGTGGATACATTGAATCTGGATATATTTTGAAGAGACACCAAGGCACCTTTTGGAAAATTTTAAAAAGAAGACTTGAAGATCAGAATAATGGGTTTTTGTTGGAGGGTGTGATTAGTTTTAAGTGTAAAGTTTATGTTAGAGAGTTATTGAGAGCACACCTTTCCACTTCACCACTTTTACTATCAATTGTATCTAGTTTCTATTAAGAGTAGAATAGAGATTCGGAGTCAACGGAGTTAGGGCCAACCTCTATTGTATCATGTAAAGGGAAAGCAAAGTTTCAAAGGAACTTCAAGAGTCTTGTGGAGAGGATTTTCAAAGAAGTTTTTATCTTGTTTTACATTTGGTTTTAAAGTAAGACTTGTTGTGTTTTCACTATAATTTCTCTTTTCAAATCAAGTTGTGGTTGTATTTTCTACATGAATTCTGAGTAGTTTTCTTTATTTTTTTTCCTTTTAAATGATGAAGTAATTAAATTATGGAAGGAAGTTGAAGTATAGGATTTCAATGTTGGAAGAAGTTGTGATGATGCAGTACCTTGCACTTCATTTACCTCTTGATTTAGCCAATTAAGATATTAAATTTTGTTGTGAGAACATGTAAGAGCTAATGCGATATTGTCTCAATCAACAATTGGAAAGAATTAAATGCAATTATATGGGTGAGAATTGTAATCCATATAGTTTGGTGTAAATAAATAGGAAGTTATGTTTTTAATGGGGTGAAAAGACTTTAGAGTGACAGGCTAAAGCCCTATAATTTGGTTTGATGTTTTAAATTTTGTTATGTGATGTTAGTCCCCAGGTGGAGGGAATCGAGGGAACTCTAGAGTGAGAGCTAGTATCTTCCCTGCCTAACCCATCTACATGATTTCAAAACTTCAAATTAACCAATGTTCTTTATAGAACCAAGTAAAGTAAAGAATATAGTTGCTTCTATTTGGCACAACACACTTAGATACTTCTACAATGAAACTCCACAATTATTGCTGATTCATTGAAAGAGGAAAAAGATAATTTATTCTCATTTGCTTTCACACTATTTTATAGTTGGTTAACTTTAGTTGTTTTCCTTAATTTTTATTTAGAACATATGAAAAATAAATTTGAAAAACACTTTACAAAATCATTTTAAAAAGTAAGAAGTTATTTTTCTTATTTCTTTAAAATTTTAGATATTTTCCTGTGGGTTCGATATCTCGGGGCTTAATAAAAAAATCTTATATTACTTGATAAACGATACGTATACTTGTGCGGTATCCCATATTATAAATATTTAAAGTGTAATTTCATATCTAAATCATAAGCATAAATATTCGGACAGCACCAATTTTTTGGTGCCATTGCTGGGGATCATAATTAAAATATCATTTAAAGAAAATTTCATACTATTAAGTTTTTACTTTCCATTGTTTTTGTTTGTGTGATTTATTTTATTTTGTTAATTTTGTATGCATAGTTCAGGTTCTGAGGGACTTGTGCCTTACGATTCTGAATTAGAGAGAACTATTCGAAAAATCAAAAAAATTAAAAATACAACAAAAGATAAATATATTCAAGAAATGGAAAATCAAGATCATCAAAATGTTGAAATCCATCAAGAATTTAAACCTTTAAGAGATTATGCTAATCCTACACTGGATGAATTTCATGGTAGTATTCAACACCCTGTTGTAGCTGCTAATTCATTTGAACTTTAACCTGTTATTATCTAGATGGTATCTAATAATCAGTTTGGGGGAGCACTAACTGAAGATCCTAATTTACATCTTGTCAATTTTCTAGAATTATGTGCTACTTTTAATTACGATGGTGTTTTAGACGATGCTATTAGACTTAGACTTTTTTCCTTTTTCACTGAGGGATAAAGCTAAGATTTGGTTAAATTTATTAACACCTGGATATATCAGAACTTGGGGTGATTTAGCACAAAAATTCCTTGCTAAATGTTTTCCACCATCGAAAACTATGAAGCTTAGAAATGATATTAGATCTTTTTGTCAGTTTGAAGGGGAATCTATATATGAAGCATGGGAACATTTTTAAGATCTCTTAAGAAAGTGTCCACATCATTCGATATAAGATTGGTTAGTAATTCAGACCTTTTACAATGAATTAGTTGGATCTATTATTGATGCCGCTGGTGGTGGTTCATTGATGTCTAAATAATTTGCTGATGCATATGCTTTAATTAAAGAAATGGCTACTAATAATTTTCAATGGCCTTCTGAACGGTTATATCCTAAAAAGGTAGCCAACATTCATGAAAATGATGCTTTTGCGATACTAGCAAATCAAGTTGCTGTAATTTCAAGGAAGATAAACCAATTTGGGATGAATTTTTCTCAGCCAACTTCCATGATTGAAGAAAATTTATTAGGCCAAATGGTAGATTCTCAAACTTCATCAGAAACTGTGAATGTCATAAGTAAGCCTAATAACCCATATTCCAATTATTATAATTTAGGTTGGAAAAGCCATCCAATCTTTAATTTGAATACCAATAATTAGGGTGGTAGTAATCAACTATGGGGGAACAATCAAGTAAACTCATTGGGCAACTGGAACAACCAAGGGAATAATAATTATAGACCAACATATCCTCCAGGTTTTAATAATACTTCATAATTTAAGGAGAAGAAGTTGTCTATTGAAGAAGTGGTGTTACTAAGGGGAAATCAATTACAAAGTCAAGGAGCTACAATCAGAAATATAGAGAGTCAATTGGGACAGACTGCCAATTCATTAAGTAATAGATCCCAAGGAACGCTTCCTAGTAATACTGATGTAAATCCAAGAGACAAGACTAAAGAGCAAGTGCAAGCTATTTAATTGAGAAGTGGAAGTGAGTTTGAAGGTAGAGTTCAAAAAGAGACTGAAGTAGAGAAAGAAGAGATTGAAAAACAAAAAGAGGATGCTCCGAAAGGTTTGGAAAGACCTATTTCTCCACCTAAGGTTGATTTAGAAAAGTCACCACCTCCATTTCCTCAGAGACTTAGACATCAAAAGTTGAATAAGCAATTTTCAAAATTCTTGAAGATATTTAAGAAGCTTACAATCAATATTCCATTTGCTAAAGCCTTAGAACAAATGCCAAGCTACGTGAAATTTATGAAGGATATTCTCGAAAGAAAGAGAAAGTTTGAAGATAATGAGACTGTTGCATTTAGTGAAGAGTGTAGCGTTATAATTCAGAAAAAGCTTCCTAAAAAGCTTAAAGATCCTGGAAGTTTCACAATTCCATGTACAATTGGAGACAAATTTTTTAGAAAAGATTTATGTGATTTGGGTGCAAGCATTAACCTTATGCCATTATCAATATTCAAAAGATTGGGATTAGGAGAAATAACCCATACTATTGTAACTCTGCAATTAGTTGATCATTCGATCACATATCCTAAAGAAGTTATAGAAGATGTTTTGGTGAAAGTAGATTATTTTATCTTTCCAGTTGATTTCATTGTGTTAGATATGGAGGAAAATAAAGATATACCCATAATTTTAGGGAGACCTTTCCTAGCCACAGGCAGAGCGATAATAGATGTGCAAAAAGGGGAATTGACAATGCGAGTTAATGATCAAACTGTTATATTGAACATTTCAAAGTCAATGAAATATCCTGCAAGAGGTAAAGATGATGAATGTTATAGGATCAATGTTATCAAATATTTGAGTGAATGTCATTTCAAGTCAACTTATGAAGAGAAATTGATGCGACGACTTTATATACTTAAAAAAGCAGGACTTTATGAATTTAGATTTATATATTTATAATGGTTTAATAAAGTCACACTTTCAACGCAAGTATATGTATCATATCAAGTAATACAAGGCTCTAATGGAGTCCTGGTTATCGATCCCACAGGGAGGTGAATGTTTTTTAAATCAGATAATATAGCACTAAAATCCAATACTAAATGTAACAATTGCTTAAGTGTACTACAACTAGTTAATGCAAAGTTCAATAATAAAATTACTACAATTACTTCTACGTACTAAACTCTTAACTAGGACATGCACTAACTTACGTGATTTATAAGATACTTCTATATGAAAAAGTGTCTTTCTTCCTACATAAAGATCATGAAGTGTGGATGATGAAGAATGTTAATTATCTGTATTGTGCCAAATAGGAGCATATTTGTCTCTTCACCCTTAAAAGAGTACCCCCTCTTCTAAGCATGTAAAGAACATTGTCATATCTTAAGTTTAGTCACTAAGTCTATGGCTAGGCTGGGAGGATACTGGCTCTCACTACAGAGCTCCCACTCACCCTTCACCCGAAGGCTAACCATAGGCTTTAGTTACCAATCTTAAGACCAAATTGGGGATCCCATTCTGTCATCATGAAACCTCCAATTTGAATTCCATCAAAACTCAGTTCCCTATTTATTTGCACTTAATCCCCATGAACTACACAATTCATTCACGGACATTAAATGATTTCTTCATTCTTGTTGTAGAATATTCAATTATTTTGGAATTAATATTCCTCAACATGTTTTAACAATTCAATTGGCCGGATTGAAAAGTAAATTAAGTTCTAAATGAAAGAAACATCACAACTTCATAATACTTTAAGGGCACATCAATTCCACATCATCACATCATCACTACTTCATGCAAGAAGAAAGGCAAGGGAAACAACTCACAATTCATGAAGAAGATATAAAAACACATGGATTTTATATGTAAAAGAAGAGTCATACAAACCATAAAAGTAAATACAACTTATCTCTTTCTCTTCCCCAAGCAAATTCTTCAAAGTCCCCTTGATTCATTTTCTCTTCCTTGCAACACTTGATTTCTCCCTTTGGAACAAAGATGAAGAAGCATTCTCTCACTTTACTCGCTCATCTCCCCTCCTTAGAGAAAAATCTCTCTTAAAATCACAAACCATAACTCTCTCTTACTCTTTCCTCACACTCTCTACAGCAATTCTCTTCTCTTCCTCCTCTCTATTTTCGTCTTGGACACTTAATTTAATGTTAGGAACGAATTCCCCAAGAGTTTCTTCAAGCACCTCTTCAAAAATTCGCCAAAACTTTTGAATTCGAAGTGAACCGACATAGAGCGCCGGCGGCACCCAATAGTGGCACCGACGGCGCCCTATCATGCCAATAAATTTGAAATTTCTGGAATAGGACGCCGGCAGCACCCATTCTGGCGCCGGTGGCGCCAGAACTGTTTTCCTCCAAATTGCTCCATTTTGCTCCAAATTCGTTCCTTTTTGCATCTTTTCGCTCCAATCACCTATAATCATCATACCAGCAACAAATCATGAAAAATACCTTCCTTTAAACTGCAATATCACCAAAAATAGGTAAAAACATATAGCTAAAAGAGTATATATTTATTGTGCATCAAAATCCCCCAAACTTAAATTATTACTTGTCCTTAAATAATCCTTTTACTACATAAAATATAACTCTAGGCAATGTATTTTTCAATTATAAGAGACTAAAATTTTCATCCAAAAGAATATAGTGGTTAGATTTTAAGAAAAAAATTTAGCAACTCAGGTCAACATTACATGTATAAGAATATTCAATATTTAAGTCTAAGAATTCTAGTCTTCTATTTATTTGAAGATGAACTATAATTTGTTACTTTAAGAGTACTTTAAAAGACTGTGAAAAATAAGTTCATGTAAACTTTATTAGAATGTAGGCTAGTACTTTAAATATAAATTCAGAAATGAAATCAAGCCCTCCCTTTAAAGTGATTCAAGTGAAGCCAATTTTTGATTAGGCATCTCCTCAAGTTTCTCCTCATAAATATTTTTCTTTTCTTTTCTTTTTCATTTTTTTTTATTTTTTTTTAATTTTTTATTTATTTATTTTTCCTGAGGATTACTATATCTTGATAGCCTTTAATGACTTTGAACTTCACTCTCCACTTTATAAAGTTCAAACATAAGTCACCTCTTCACTTTATAGTTGAATACAAGCTTTATTATTCATCATAAAGTTACAATCTCTTCTTAACACACAATACTTTAAATCCCTTAACATTTCAAAAATACAGTTTTCTTTACTTTAAATAGTTGACTATAATCAAATCCTTTCATACCAAATATCTTACTTCTATAAATTTAACCTTTATCAATAAAAAAATTTGCATCCTTTCCTTCCATAATATTCAACTGAAATGAAAAGTTTTAGTTATCTTATAACGAAGTTCAACTTCCAAAAGTTATGCTAATAATTTTTGAAAATATAATAATTGAGAAGAGAACAAATAAAAGTTTAGCATTTCTCTACCCTCCCCCAAACTTACATTTTTCAATAAATTTGAAATGGTTGAGAGTAAAAGAAAACTAACCTTTCTGTGTTGGGATCTTGAAATCTTCATAATCTATCTGGTATTAATCAAAATTTACAGCTAGCAAGCATGAAACAATTTGTAGCAGTGATATAATAATTTAAATATTTGCATGGGTAAAGAGAAATTAACATTGAACAACTAAATATCCAACAGAACACTATAACATGAAACAAACTATCACACTACATAACATTACAACTAACAGTTCAACTTGAAAAGTAAATGACACTACATCACACAGTACAACACAGGATTACACATTACATAAAAAGTAAGTATCCACTACATCACATCAATACATCACAATAGACTAAAAACAACATAAATAAAACAAACAAACTATCTACCAGACTCATCACCAGGATCAGCAGCAGGGTCATCAGCTGGGTCAGAAGGTCCAGGCCTGTACGGCGTATAACTAAGATAAGTAGGAAATGTCACATCAGACTCCCTTCTCATAAATCTGATCTGAGCATCATAATAAGCCATATCAAACTCAACTCTTCTCTGTAAAAAGTCTTCATTCACATCACTCCGGGCCTCAAATACATCCATCCTATGATGCATCCTATCCATACTATCACTCTGCAATCTCAAGCCGCCGCATGATATCAGATAGTGTCGGGGGCTCAGAAGTAGATCGAACATCATAGCCTGTAGTAGGAATATCAGTACTCCTACTCTCCTCTCTTGCACCCACATGAGCTTCATAAGTACGAATAATGGTCTTTGTAATCAGCCTCAAAGGTGTTGCCAGTTCCTCAGAACTACTACACTCCACTCCAGACTGAAAACAAAGTGCATGAACCATGGTAGGATGTCCAAATCCACCAGTGGTTTCTCCTTTGGCAATAGTGTGAATGCTCTTAAAAATAATGGCTCAAATATTAATCTTCTTCATATTCTGGATACAATAATTCAACATAGCTCGTTCCCTAGTAACTTCACTGTGATGATAAGAAGGTAATAGTCTTGCGTAAATGAAATAATGCCACACTTTAGAAGCAACATTCAAATTAGAAGCAGGGAAGTTAATCATCTGTCTCTGATTCATCTTCCACTCCCCTCTTCCATCTGTCAGATACGTGATTACATTCATAAAATTCCCCTCACTAGTATTAAAATTTTCAAATTCGCAAACAAAAGGTTCCCGAATTTGATAAAATGCATTGATACGTTGTGGGGTGAACTCAACCAGTTTTCCTCGGACTAGCACATATTTGGTCTCAGACCAGAGCACGTTAGCATAAAATTCTCGTACTACTCCTAAAACAGCATTAGCAGAAAAGTAACAGAAATGCTCCCAATTTCGCTCAGAAATCAATTGTTCCACCGATCCCCCTGGATTCTCAAACGCTCGATCCTGAATACACTTCTTGTTTCGTAATTGAGAGTTGAAGCGAAACTGAGCTTTAATATTAACAAATCATTCATCGTCCTAATCAAATTTTCGCTTCCCCTTACTCAATCAAGGAGCCATGTGGATTTCTAAATATTGTAAAAATTTACCAATAAATCTCAAATCCATAATGTATTAACTCCAAAAATTAATCTAAACAAGTAAGAACAATTTCTACCATATGAAATCTCACTTTTTTCTCAAAAATCTTCAAAAATATCATCCAATCAACGTGAGAGTTTCATAAGGTGGAAATCTAAAAATTTTAATTTAAAGTATTGCTCTTACCAAGAGAAGTGCAGATCCGGCTTCAGAAATCCTTGAAATCCTTTCTATTCTGAGATCTAACAAGCCCTAAAGCTTAAAATGGCGAATATGGAAGTAGGAGACGAAAGAAATGGCGGAAAAATGGGTCTCAGGTGGTTTTGTGAATTTTTAAGGATTCCATGCCTTTTTTGGTATTTGGGCACCGCCGGCGGCGCTATATTCAAAATATTAGCCAGGCTCTCTACATTTGGGCGCTGGCGGCGCCAATCCAAAATTCTATTGGGTTCAAAAGTTTTCGTCACAAATTCAATCTTTTCAACCTCCGCATTCCTGTTTAGCACATCAATAAGCATCTATTTCATCTCATAATACATTAAACAACATCACATCACAAACAACACATCACATCACTTTTATATATAAAATCCACGATACAACGATTACGCACATAAGTTCATCAAACTAAAAGCAAAATTCCTTAGATTCTTAGTGTTGCAAGTACACTACGATAAGCACACACTATGTCCTAAGTACACACAAGAAATCAAAGCAAAGTCTAAGCACACCTAATAAAGCAAAGCAAAACAAACAACATAGTAATCAAAGCAAACACTTAAACATAATAAAGCAGCACATAGAATCCACTAATTACTCCTCATCAGTCTCAGAAGTCTCATCCTCTCTAATGTCTCCCATTGATTGACGATGAATGAACAGATTGTAGAATGGACGATATGGGAATTCCTCAGATGAATCTTCAGCCACTACAACATTCTTCTTCAATAGATTAATCAGACCTAACTCAATTCGACCAGTATGATCAAATTGCTCTTTCATCCTCCAATCAATGTGATCAAATAAATCAGAAATATTATTAATAGCATTCATAACATTTTATACATCATTTTCCAACTTCTTTGACTTCTTCAATATCATCCTCGAACTTTCAAAATAGTAAGGTTGAATAGGTTGTGAATTTTCAGTGGGCTGATCAGCAAGCAAATCCTTGTCTCCTTCATCACCAACTATTTTGTAGTCATAAAGATCATTGGGATCAATAGGTCTTCAGGGTAGAAGAACTTTCTCCCAACTTTCATATGGCACAAGTGTTTGACTACATAACAGAAATATGGTGGACGGGTGTCCAAGCCCATATTTAGATCCATGCACAATCAATCCCAGAACAGATTTGATAATGATTAATCCAATATCCACTGGCCTTCCAGTTTGTATACCGAAATTCAGAGTAGCATTTTCCTTCGTCACCTTACTTATCTTCATAGTAGGAATTAATTTTGCTGAAATAAAGTAATGTCACTTATTTGATACAGGATTCAAGGATGAAGAAGAGAAACTGACATATCCATTATCCCTTACTTCCCATTCTTCATTCTCATCCGTCAAATAACGATAGATTTCATTCATATCATTGCTCGTAGCATTGAAATTTGCGTAATGACAAATAGGTACACTTTCTATTATGAAGAGATCATTAATCCTTGCAGGAGTGAATGGTACATACCTTCCTCGCATAAAGACACAACATTGGTTGATTCCATGCAGATTTGCATAAAATTCTTTCACGACCGGAACAACCAGTACGGCGGTAGTGTAGCATAACACTTCCCAATGTCTTTGCTTCATTGTCTCTTCAACTCTTGTCGTCCGACTCTCCAAACCTCGATTCACAAAGCCTCATTCCTTTATAATCCTTCTTTTCATCATCACTTTATGGAATAGAAGCTGAGCCTTGAAACTAATGAACTTCCGTCGGTTGTAGATGTGAGATCTAGGGAGTTCAATGGAGTGGGAATCCATGGGATGCTAATTGGGAAAGGTAGTTTTCGTTCTTCTGGTGGTTATGAGTTTAAAATGGAGTTTTGGGGTGTTTTAAGGAAGAAGATCCTGCTCAAAACCGCCAAAATCTGCATTTTAAAATTTAAAAACCGTCACCCAGAGTTTGGGCCCCGGCGGCGCTCGATAGGGGGTCGGCGGCGCTCAAACTAGAAATTCGGCTGGTACAAAAGAATAGTGCGCCGGTGGCACCAGTGATAAAAATTTTCACTGAACTTCGTTTGGCTCAAAATACTTCGCTTTCTCAATAGGATCCAATATATTTTTAATTTTTAACTTATTCAGGGGTAATTAAGATTCTTAAGTATCAAACTAAAAGTACAAATAACTATAAGCAAGCAAATACAACACACAAACAAACATATGTGTTGCCTCCCATAAAGCGCTTGGTTTAACGTCGTCAGCTCGACAAACCATTCAGTTAATCAGGATGACTTGGCAATAAAACCTCTTTCAAATCAGGGGAAAACCCTTCAAAGTACGGTTTTAAAAGATGCCCATTAACCTTGAAAATATTTCCAGTTTTAGTATCCTTGATATAAACAACTCCGAAAGAATGAACTTTCACTACAGTAAATAGTCCTATCCATCTGGACTTAAGTTCCCAGGAAATAATTTCAATCTCGTGTTATATAATAAAACTCTTTGTCCAGGTTCAAATCATTTTTTTCAATAACTTCAGATCATGCCACAATTTCATTTCTCTTTATAAATTCTATCATTATGATATGATTCATTTTTGATTTCTTCCAACTCATTCAATTGCATAAATCTTTTCTCTCCCACATTTTTCAAATTAAAATTCAACTCCTTAATCGCCCAATATGCTTTATGCTCCAATTCAACTGGCAAATGGCAAGTTTTGCCAAATACTAATCTATAAGGAGACATTCCAATAGGGGTCTTAAAAGCTATCCTATAAGCCATAATGTGGTATCTAATCTACCAGACCAATCTAATTTATGAATATCCACTATTTTCTCCAAAATTCTTTTAATTTCTCTATTTGATACTTCCGCTAAACCACTAGTCTGGGGATGATAAGCAATAGAGATCCTATGAATAATGTTATACTTTTCAATTAATCTCTTAATTTGATTATTTCTGAAATGGGATCCACCATCAGTTATAATTACTCTCGGCTTTCCATATCTTGTAAATACATTTTTCTTTAAAAATATTGAAACACTCTGAGCATAACATCTTGGTAAAGCAATAGCTTCAATCCATTTCGAAACATAATCTACAACGACCAATATATATAAATTTCTAAATGAAGGTGTAAATGGTCCCATAAAATCTAATCCCCATACATCAAAGATTTCAACTTCCAAATTATAATTCAGAGGCATTTCGTTTCTTCTAGAAACATTACCTACTCTTTGACATCGATCATAAAATTTAACATATTTATAAACATCACGAAAAAGAGTTGGCCAATAAAATCTAGATTGTAAAATCTTATAAGTTATTTTATCAACACCAAAATGACCTCCAAATTCAGAATCATGACATCTCTAAATGATTGGATTAATTTCTTCATGTGGTACACATCTTCTAATAATCATATCCTTACTCTGTTTATATAAATATGTCTCATCCCAAAAATCAATTTTAGCATCATATTTAATTTTTTTTTTGCTGTTGCCATGTTAAATCTGATGGTATAATGTCACTAACAATATAATTCACAATATCAGCATACCAAGGCAAATTCTTTTCCATAAGAATATACAATTGTTCATCAGGAAAAGTTTCTGTAACTTCCTTCTCAAATTCAGACAATTTATCATATTCTATTCTTCACAAATGATCAGCAATTTGATTATCAGGTCCTTTCCTATCAACTATTTCAAAATCAAATTCTTTTAAGAGGAGTATCCATCTAATCAATCTAGGTTTAGCATCCTTCTTTTGCATTAGATACTTGATAGCTAAGTGATCAGTATGCACTATACTTTTAGTCCCAATTAAATAAGGTCTAAACTTATCAAAAGCAATACTATAGCTAATAATTCCCTTTCAGTAGTGTTATAATTAATTTGAGCATCATTAAGAGTTCTACTAGCAAAGTAAATAACTTTAAAAGTTTTAGCATATCTTTGCCCCAACGCAACTCTAATAGCATAATCACTAGCATCACACATTAATTCAAAGGGTTTCTCCCAATTAGGTGAAATAATTATAGGAGCTGTGATTAATTTTTATTTAAGTAATTCAAATGCACACAAACATTCTTCATTAAAATCAAACTTCCTATCATTTTCTAGAAGTTGGCACAAGGGTTTAGTAATTTTAGAAAAATCTTTCATATAATGCCAGTAAAATCCAGCATGTCCTAAGAAACTCTGCACCTCTCTCACAGTAGTGAGTGGTGGTAATCTCTCAATTACTTGAATTTTAGCAGGATCAACCTCCACACCAAATTCAGAAATTGTATGCCCAAGCATTATTCCTCCTGCAACCATAAATTAACATTTTTACCAGTTCAGAACTAAATTTATTTTTTCGCAGAGTTGCAAATCTTTTGGCAAGTTTTCCAAACAAATATCAAATGAAGTTCCAAACATAGAAAAATCATCCATGAAAACTTCTATTCCATTATCTATCATACTACTGAAGATAGACATCATATATCTTTGAAAAGTTGCAGGTGAATTAGACAATCCAAAAGGCATTTTTCTAAAAGCAAATGTTTCATAGGGGCTAGTAAACATTATATTTTCTTGATCCTCAGGAGCAATAGGTATTTGATGATAACCAGTATATCCATCCAAAAAGCAATAGTACTTGTGTCCAGCAAGTCTATCCAACATTTGATCGAGAAAAGGAAGAGGAAAGTAGTCTTTTCGGGTGGCAGCATTAAGTATTCTATAATCAATACAAATTCGACATCCATTAACTTGTCTAGTAGGTAAAATTTCATTCTTTTCATCCACTTCCACAGTCACTCCACCTTTCTTCGGTACACAATGAATTGGAATTACCTAAGAACTATCTGAAATAGGATAAATAATTCCAGCATCTAGCCATTTTAAAAATTTCCTTCTTAACTACTTCTTTCATTATAGATTTAATCTCCTTTGTGGATCAATTTTATGTTTATGTTCTTCATTTAATAAAATTCTATGCATACAGATCGAAGGACTGTTTCCTTTGATATCTGCCAAAGTCCATCCAAAAGCATTTTTGTATCTTTTTAAGATTTCCAATAATTTTTGTTCTTGATATTCAGTTAACTCCGAAGATAATATAACTGGTAGGGTAGATGATTCTCCTAAGAACATATACTTTAAATGCATAGGGAGAATTTTAATCTCAAGTTCAGGAGGTTTATCAATAAATGAAATTAGACTTTTATCTCCACCTTCCATGGTATCTAACACTTTAAATTTCTCCTGAATATACTTCAATTCCTTATTCTTCTCATTATCTAAATCTGTTTCATTTTCAGTTTCATCTTCAATTATATCTTCATACTCCATATTCTTTTCAAAATCTCTTTAAAATAATCATTTCTCAAATATTCGCAGACTTCCATCCTAAAACATTCATTATCTTTTGCAACTGAGGCATACTTCATAGATTTCAAAATATTAAAGGACACCTGTTGATCATTAACTCTCATAGTTAATTCCCCTTTTTGAACATCGATTGCCGCTCTTCCAGTAGCTTAAGTTCATTAAGAGGTAAAGATCATTGGTTGTCTCAATGCCCCTTTTTAAAATTCCCCCTCTTCTAAGCATGTAAAGAACATTGTCATATCTTAAGTTTAGTCACTAAGTCTATGGCCAGGTTGGGAGGATACCGGATCTCACTATGGAGCTCCCACTCACCCTTCACCCGAAGGCTAACCATAAGCATAAGTTACCAATCTTAAGACCAAATTGGGGATCCCATTCTGTCACCATGAAATCTCAAATTTGAAGTCCATCAAAACTCAATTCCCTATTTATTTGCACTTAATCCCCATGAACTATACAATTCATTCACAAACATTAAATGGTTTCTTCATTCTTGTTGTAGAATATTCAATTCTTTTGGAATTAATATTCCTCAACATGTTTTAACAATTCAATTGGTCGGATTGAAAAGTAAATTAAGTTCTAAATGAAAGAAACAATACAACTTCATAATACTTTAAGGGCACATCAATTCCACATCATCACATCATTACTACTTCATGCAAGAAGAAAGGCAAGGGAAACTAATCACAATTCATGGAGAAGATATGAAAACACATGGATTTTATGTATAAAAGAAGAGTCATACAAACCACAAAAGTAAATAATACTTATATATTTCTATTCCCCAAGCAAATTCTTCAAAGTCCCCTTGATTCCTTTTATCATCCTTGCAACACTTGATTTCTCCCTTTGGAACAAAGATGAAGAAGCAATCTCTCACTTTACTTCCTCTTCTCCCTTCCTTAGAGAATAATCTCTCTTAAAATCACAAACCCTAACTCTCTCTTACACTTTCCTCACACTCTCTACAGCAATTCTCTTCTATTCCTCCTCTCTATTTTCATCTTGGACACTTAATTTAATGTTAGGAACGAATTCCCCAAGATTTTCTTCAAGCACCTCTTCAAAAATCTGCCAAAACTTTTGAATTCAAAGTGAACTGACATAGGGGGCCAGCGGTGCCCGATAGTGCCACCGGCAGCTCCCTATATTGCCAATAAATTTGAACTCTCCGGAATAGGACGTCGGCAGCTCCAGAACTGTTTTCCTCCAAATTGCTCCATTTTGCTCCAAATTTGTTCCTTTTTTCATCTTTTCACTCCAATCACCTATAATCATCGTACCTGCAATAAATCATAAAAAATACTTTCCTTTAAAGTGTAATATCACCAAAAATATGTAAAAACAAATAGCTAAAAGAGTATATATTTTTGGTGCATCAAAAATCTGAAAGTAAAGAATTGGAACACAAGCAAGAAGAGGAATTACAATATTCTGAAGATTTTCATGAGGAAGATATAAATTATGTTCATGAAAATTTTGAAATGTTGGACATGACTAAAACAGATGAATCTTTTGGTCCATCAATTGAAAAACCTCTTGAACTTGATTTAAAGATGCTTCCTAATAATTTTAAAGATGCCTTTTTAAGTGATTCCTCAACTTTGCTAGTTATAATTTCCTCTCAATTAACTAAAAGAGAAGAAGAGAGTTTGCTTGAAATTTTGAAGAAATATAAGAAGACCTTTAGATGGACAATAGCTGATATTTATGAAATCAGTCCTTCAATATGTATGCATAGAATCCTTAAGGAGGATAACTGCAATCCTCGGGTTGATCCTCAAAGGATATTAAATCCTATCATGAAAGAAGTTGTTAAGAAAGAAATCGTAAAGTGATTGGATGCTGGAAGTATCTACCCTATTTTAGATAGTGCATGGGTTAGTCCTATTCACTGTGTACCTAAGAAAGGAGGAGTTACTGTGATTGTGAATGAAAAGAATGAAATAATACTAGTAAGACAAGTTACAGGATGGAGAATATGTATTGATTATAGAAAATTAAACTTTGCCACCAGGAAAGATCATTTTCCACTTCCCTTTCTAGATTAGATGTTGGATAAACTGGCTGGGCATAATTATTTTTGTTTTCTGGATGGATATACTAGTTACCACCATATTCAAATTGCTCATGAGGATCAAGAGAAAACGTTTACCAGTCCTTACGGTACATTTTCTTTTAGAAGAATGCCCTTTGGTTTATATAATGCCCCAACTACATTTCAGAGATGTATGATGGCAATTTTCTGTGATTTAATAGAAAAAGGAATTGGAGCTTTTATGGATGACTTTTTAGTGTTTGGAATTTCATTTAAATCAGGTTTAGAACATCTATCTAAAGTTCTAAAATGTTGTGAAGAAACTAATTTGGTCTTTAACTGGGAGAAATACCAAATTATAGTAGTAGGACGAATTGTTTTAGGACATAGTATATCACAAAATGGTATGGAAGTAGATCCTACAAAAATTGAAGTGATCTCTAATTTACCTTGCCCAACTAATGTAAGGGGAATTAGAAGTTTTCTGGGACATGTGGGATTTTACAAGCATTATATTAAAGACTTTTCATAAATTTCAAAGCCTTTATGCCGTTTACTGGAAAAAGATGTGATTTTTAATTTTGATGATGATTTCCTAAAAGCTTTTGAAACATTAAAAGAAAAATTAATCACTGCACTTGTTATAGTTTCATCTAACCCGGAAAATCCTTTTGAATTAATGTGTGATGTTAGTGATTATGTTATTGGAGCTGTTTTAGGTCAAAAATATGATAGAATTTTCAAAGTGATTTACTATGTTAGTAAAACTCTTAATGAAGCTCAAATTAATTATACCACTACTGAAGAGTTATTAGCTATAGTATTTGCTTTTGATAAATTCAGATCATATTTAATTGAAAATAAATGTGTGGTGCATACTGATCATTCTGTTATTAAGTATTTAATGAAGAAGAATGATGCAAAACTAAGATTGATTAGATAGATTCTTCTTTTGCAAGAATTTGATTTCGAGATAGTAGATAGGAAGGGTGCTGATAATCAAATTGCTGATCATCTGTCTAGGCTTGAAACTGAAAAATCTCTCTATGATGCTGAAGAAATTAATGAACATTTTCATGATGAAAAATTGTTCACTTTTAATGAGTGGTGTGTTACGTGGTATGCCAAAATTGTAAAATTTATTGTCAGTAATATTTTACCCTATGGTTTAACATACCAGGAAGTAGAAGAAATTTCTATCTGAAGCTAAGATTTATTTTTGGGATGACCCGTTTTATATAAACAAGGAAATGATTTGATTATTCGAAGATGTGTGCCTTTAGAAGAAACTTATGAAATTATTCAAAAATATCATAATTCTGATTATGGGGGACATTTTGGAGTTGATAAAACTGCATATAAAATCTTACAATCTGGATTTTATTGGCCTACAATTTTTAAGGATGTTAATGTTTATATTAAAAATTGTGATCAATGTCAACGTGTAGGCAATATTTCTAGAAGAAATGAGATGCCCCTCAATTATATGTTGGAAGTTGAAATATTTGACGTTTGGGGATTAGATTTCATGAGACCATCTATACCATCTTTCAGAAATACATATATTTTAATAGCAGTAGACTATGTATCTAAATGGATGAAGCTGTTACTTTACCTCGATGTGATGCTCAAAGTGTTGCAAAGTTTTTTAAATAAGAATATATTTTACAGATTTGGAAAACCAAGAGTAATCATAACTATTAGGGGAAGTCATTTGAGAAATGCAATTATGGGAAGTTAGTAAAGAAATATCATATTAACCATCGCATTGCTACTACTTATCATCCGTAGACAAGTGGTTTGGTTGAATTATCCAATCGTGAAATTAAAAGAACATTGGAAAAGACTGTTAATCCAAATAGAAGGATTGGTCAATCAAATTGAATTATGCTTTGTGGGCCTATAGGAATATCCCCATATAGGCTAATTTTTGGAAAAGCTTATCATTTACCAGTTGAACTTGAGCATAAAGCATATTGGGCTATTAAAGAGTTCAATTTTAATTTGAAAGATGTTGGAGAAAAGAGATTGTTGCAATTAAATGAACTTGAAGAGATAAGAAATGAATCTAATGAAAATGCTAAGATTTATAAAGAAAAGATGAAGGTGTGGCATGATCAGAAGATTCTTACTAAAAATCTTGAGCCAGGGCAAAAAGTTTTACTATATAATGCAAGATCGTGAATTTTTGCTGGAAAACTTAAGTCCATGTGGATGGGCCCATTTATTGTGATGAAAGTTTTTTCATATGGAGCTGTGGATATTAAAGATCCTAAGAATGGAAAAATATTTAAAGTGAATGGACATAAACTTAAACCTTACTTTTCAGTCAATCAATCTAAACCTGATGAGAATCTGATGTTGGGTCACTCATAATAAGCTCTAGGTACGTCAGGCTGATGACGTTAAACCAAGCGCTTTGTGGGAGGCAACCCATATTTATTGGTGTGCTTTGCTTTATGTTTGCTTTATGTGCTTTTATTTAGTTTGATTTGAGAAATGTGGTAGCATTTTGGAGTTTTTTATGTTATATTAATATTTATTTAACCTTATTTGATGACTTAGAGGAGTCAGAATGAAGATTTTGACGTTTGACAGAACTGTGAAAAAATGTACACTGGCGGTTATGCGCCGCTGGTTTGTGCATAGGTGCCATAGTTATAAAAAGTGTGAAAAATGAGTTTCTAGAAGCCTAAATCGTGGGTAAGTAGTTTTTGGAGTTATTAAGGAGTTTTAATGCGTCTAGGGTTAGTTTTGTGCCTTCCCAAGTTTATAAAAAGGCCCTGAATTTATGGATACTTGCCTGAGTTCTTAGTTTCATTCCTGAGTTTTAAAAAGAGTATTTTGAGTGCAAAAATGTCTTCTTAGGAGAGCGAAGTTAAGAAGAAAGAGGGTGACAACAAGAAGAAGTTTTTTTGTGAAAGTGCGCAAGAGTTATATAATGAATTTCTGGTTGTGAGTATCCAAGGAATAGATGAAAGGATTACGAAGATCGAGGCTGTTGTGGAGTTTATTGATGCAAAGGTAAATGAAATTAATGCACATTCAGCGCACATTGTATAGCAACTCAAAAGCAATTCAGTCATACAAGTCATGTGGAAGAAGCGGATTGAGCGATGTTTCTGAAGAACAAATGGATAGAAGAAGATGATGTAAGAGCTTTCAATCATCGCCCATTTTATTAGATTTACATGTCATATGGGTAAATGAAATTAATGCACATTTAGAGCACCTTGGATGGCAACTCAAAAAGCAATTCAGTCATACAAGTCATGTGGAAGAAGCGGATTGAGTGATGTTTTTAAAGAACAAATGGACAGAAGAAGAAGATGTAAGAGCTTTCAATCATCGCCCATTTTATCAGATTTACATTCCATATGGTTCAAATGGAACTAATGGTGGTTCTGGATATAATCCACCTAATGGAGATTAGAATTAAATTTTGTGTGGTCTTGTGGTTTGGTTATGTGTGTTTAGTGTTTTAAGTGTGTGGTTTTTTAATGTTTGTGTTTGTTACACTTTACATGTGTTTGCTACATCTCAATGACGTAAATTTGTGTTTTAAATTACATGTGTTTGAACTTATGTATTGTGGAATTTCATCCAAAGTGCTTGGATAGAAATTTATAGTTTGTATTAAGTGTGTTTTGATATTTAAGTAATATAAGTTTTTGTTTGTGTGAGATTTGTGTGGACTCACTGGAGATTAAAGTATACATTTGGAGTATTAGAAGAGTTTATGGGGAGAAATAAAAATTTGAAGTGATTAAAGGTGATTAACTAAGATTTTTTATGGAATTAACTTAATTGCCAAAATTTGGGTACTGCGGTTAAGCGCCAAACTGATGGCACATAGGCGCCAGATTTCGCGGCTAAGCGTCGCACGCCTCGCGCATAGATGCCGGTTCGTGAAAATCAATTTTCTACAGTTTAAAACCCTAATTTTGTCATTTTTAACACCACCATCACCTTCAACCTCTCGGTTTCGAGAAATAAGAGCATAGGGCATCACTAATTTGGATCATTTTAGAGCCGATTTTGTCGAAATTTGTTGGATTTGAGTTCCTTAAGGTATGATCACTACTCCTAAGTAAAAATTATTTATTTTCACCATGTATTTTAAGTACATTATTGAAAAATCCAAAAATCACTCTTCATGGTGAAAATTTGATGAAAAGCATGAGAAATTGCTTGGATTTAGTAGAGTTTGCCTTTTGAAGTTAAGTTAACAAGTTTAGTTTAAATTTGGAATTTATGGTGAATTTTTTGTGAATTTTTAGAGATGACTCCAAAATCAAAAAACTCGAAAGAGAAAACAAAATTTGATTTTGACAAAGTTGTCAGTTCTAGAGCAGAGAATCGTTACATCGATGCACATGCATCGTGGAAATTGATTCTAGAATGAGTTTTTAGCAAGCCAGGAGGAGATATTAAGAAGATGCTTGCTAGAAGGAATTGGGAAAGATATTGTTGCTTCTCCGCTATTGCAGTTGTTTCTGTGGTGAGAAAGTTCTATGCTAACTTGCCAGCAGCTGAGGAAAATTTAGTGATGGTTAGGGGGAAACAAGTGGATTTTTCACCTACGATAATTAATACTTTTTACCGATTACCTTCTACGATATTTTGTTTTTATGTGAATTATCATCCTTCTGAGGGAGAGTTAGAAGAGATTATGGCCTTTCTTACTGATAGAAGAGGTTTATGGAAGATTACAAATGAAATAAGAGTGAATTTTCAAGCCTCTAAGTTAAATGACACTTCAAAGGCATGAAATTACTTCATCTCATCTAATCTTATGCCTTCAAGTCATGTCAGTGAAGTTACAAGGGAGAGAGTTGTTTTGAACCATTGTATTCAGCAGGGAAAGCCTTTAGATATTGGTGCTATTATTTTTTATTATATTTTAAACTGTGCCAGAGCTGCTACTACAACTTGTATGGGATTTCCTTCACTGATTCACTCTATTTGTGAGCAGTTTGGTGTTAAGTATGAAACATGGGAAGAGGTTCTTCGGCCACTTAGACCTATTATCAGTGTATATGTGAATACTTACACTGTACATTCAGTACTTGGCTAGAAAGGAGGATCTGTTAGAGCTTCCAGTGCTTCTGCTTCTGCTTTTGCTTCTGCTTTTGCTTCTACTTCTCGTGCTTCTACTGCTCATGTATCATCCTCCAGATTCGAAGATTCTGACGAAGGAGGGTCTTCGAGCATATTGAGATATGGACGGAAAGGTAGAGAATATTAAGATATATTCGAAAGATGATTGTGAGGGATCATCAATACTAGCGATTGAGGATATCATGTGAGTTGCCTCCTCATCCTTATCTTATAACTTATGTACCATCCAGAGATTGGAATGAGATAGATGATGATGATGAGGATGATGAGCAGGATTTGATTTTTTATGTGTTGTTGAGTTTGTTTTGTTTGTATTTGTGTTGTATGATGTATTTGTATTTGTGTTGTATGACTTTTATTTTTCAATGCTTAAATTTCATTTATTGAGAAATAATTTTCAACACTATTATTATGATTTTTTAAGTAAAAGATATATATTAGACCTTCATTGTAAATGAAAGGGTGGAACTCAAAATCATTAAAAGCCTATCCAGATACAGTAATACTTGCCTTAAAAAAGAATAGAAGAAAAAGAAAAAGAAAAAGAAAAAAAAGAGAAAAATAGTATGTAAAAAGTAAGGAGAAGCTTGAGGATTTAAGGGTCTAATCAAAAATTGGTTTCATACCTAAAATTTAAAATATAAGTTTTGAGAAAATCTAAAGCTTAAGGTTATAATATAGTAAGTAAAATTATTTCCAAATTAAAATTTTTAAGTGAGGAAGATGAAATGTTTAAATCCTATATTTTGAAAAATCTACAAGTATTTCTGAAATAGATAGGAACAGATATCTTTCATTATCCTTTACTTAAGAACCTTCTAAACTTTAACTTGATCTCATTTACTAAATTTTTTTTAAAATTAGACTATTTCATTTCTAGAACGAAATTTTGAAACTTTCCTAAAGAAACTCATTTACATAATTTGCATGTTAAGATATTCTATGTGATTAAGTGTCACTCAAGGACAAGTAACATTTTAAATTTGGGGGATTTTAATACACCTAAAATATATAGTGTTTTTAAATACATTTTTATACTTAATTTTGATGATACTGCACTTTAATGGAAGGTATATTTGTGTTTTTCTTGTAGGTATGACTAAAATGACTGAGTATGATGAAAGGAGTAAAAAAAGGATCAAAATTGGAGCAAAACTTGAAAGGTGTGCAAAATTGGCCTCTGGCGCCTATGCTTCGGATGGCTAGCGTATAGGCACCACAGTTAAAGTGACGAATTTTATTTGATTTTGGCACAAATTTGAAGGGATTTTTGACATCCATTGGTTTAAACTTAACTGACTTCCCGTCAGCACCAAAATTCATTTAAAATTTGAACGGATGGATGCATTCTTGGTGGATATATTGAATGTGGACATATTTTGAAGACACACCAAGGTACCTTTTGAAAAATTTTAAAAAGAAGAATTCAAGATCAGAAAAATGGATTGTTGTTGAATGGTGTGATTAGTGTTAAGAGTAAAGTTTATGTTAAAGCGTTATTGAGAGCACACCTCTCCACTTGACCACTTTTATTATCAATTGTATCTTATTTTTATTAAGAGTATAATAGAGATTCGTAGTCAATGGAGTTGGGCGCCAACCTCTATTGTATCTTGTAAAGGGAAAACAAAGTTTCAAAGGAAATTCAAGGGTCTTGTGGAGAGAATTTTCAGATAAGTTTTTATCATGCTTTACATTTGGTATTAAAGTAAGACTTGTTGTGTTTTCACTATAATTTATACTTTCAAATCAAGTTATGATTGTGTTTTCTCTATGAATTCTGAGTAGTTTTCTTTATATTTTTCCTTTTAAATGATGAAGTAATTAAATTTTTTAAGGAAGTTGTGTGAAGTATAGGATTTCAATGTTGGAAGAAGTTGTGATGATTCACTACCTTGCACTTCATTTACCTCTTGATTTGACCAATTAAGATGTTAAAATTTGTTGTGAGAATATGTAAGAACCAATGCGGTATTTTCTCAATCAACAATTGGAAAGACACACATGCAATTATATGGGTGAGAATTATAGTTGGGTGAAAATAAATAGGAAGATATGTTTTTAATGGGGAGTAAAATTAGAGGACTTTAGAGTGACAGGCTAAAGCCCCTAATTTGGTTTGGTTTAAATTTTTTTATGTGATGTTAGCCCCCATGTGGAGGGAATCGAGGAACTCTAGAGTGATAGCTAGTATCTTCCATGCCTAACCCATCTACATGATTTCAAAACTTCAATTTAACCAATGTTCTTTATAGAACCAAGTAAGGGTAAAGAATATAATTGCTTATATTTGGCACAACACACTTAGATACTTCCACAATGAAATTGCATATTATTACTGATTCATTAAAAGAGGAAAAATATTTTTTATTTTCGTTTACTTTCATACTATTTTATAGTTTTGTTAACTTTAATTATTTTCTTTACTTTTTATTTAGAAGATATCAAAAATAAAATTAAAAAACTTTATATCTTAAAACAAACTTTAAAAAATCATTTTAAAAAGTAAAAAGTTATTTTTCTTATTTCTTTAAAATTTTAGACATTTCTCTGCGGATTCGATATCTTCGTGCTTAATCAAAAAGTCTTATATTACTTGATAAATGATACGTATACTTGTGTAGTATCCCATATTATAAATAATTAAAGTATAATTTCATATCTAAATCGTAGGCATAAATATTTGGGGATCACACATCAACTTTGTGACAAAATTCTTATAATAGTTGGCTAATCAATGAATGAGGCTTTGTCAATCGGAATATGAATGTTCCTAGTACTCGAGTAGAGGAAATTATTATTCAGAGGCAATGGGAAGTTTTTTAATACACTACTACCACAGTAGTCATTCCTGTGGTGAAGGAGTTTTATGCAAATCTTCATGGAATCAACCAACGAGTTGTCTATTTGCGAGGTAGGTGGATACCATTCACTCCTACAAAGTTTAATGAAACTTGCATGATATATAATGTGCCAATCTTTCATTACACAAATTTTGGCCCTACGAGAGACAACATGAATGAAATCTATCGATATTTGATGAATGAAGGTGAAGATTGGGAGACAAGAGACAATAGGTATGTAAATTTATCTACTACCTTATTGAATCCTGTGTCAAATCAATGGCAATCCTTTATATCTTCGAAATTACTCCCAACCATGAAAATTAGTAAATTGATGAAGGAAAGTGCAAAATTGAACTATTGTATTCAAACTGGAAAGCATGTTGATATTGGCACCATAATTGTGAAATCTGTTTTGGACTTGATTTATGGTTTAGGACATCCTTCCACCATATTTATTCTCTACAGCCAGTCAGAAGTTCCTTATGAAAGCTGGGAAAAAATGCTTCTCCCTTGGAAGCCCATGGACCCAACTAACACTTATGATTGTCCAACAACTGAGGATGAAAATGATCTAAGCATAATTGTAGACCAAACATCTCAGAGTTTACTACCTATTCAACCTCGCTTTCCTGAAAGTTCGTAGTTGATTCTGAAGAAGATCAAGAAACTGGAGAAAGAGGTAAGAAATCTTATGAATGCAATTAATAATAATTTAGAATTATTTGATCATGTGGATTGGAGAATGAAGGAATAATTAAATCATATTAAGCGTATTGAAGAAGGCTTGATACGTTTGATGAAGAAAACAGCTTGGATTAAAGAGGATTTAACTGATGAATTTCCATATCGACCCTTCTACAAATTGTTCGTGTACCACCAATTCATAATAGATATTAGAGAAGATAGCACTGACATTGATTAGGGTAATGATTCTCTATTTTTTCTATTATTGGGTGTTTGAAGTTTATTAGCTTAGATGTGTTAAGTATTTGACTTGCTTTATTGTGTGATTTCAGACTTATTATGCTTGGGATTTGAGTCCATGTTTAGTTTTAAGCGTTAGAGTGTTGTGGTTTTATTGCGATACTGAATTATTCTGTGTTAGAATGATTTATATGTAAATGTTTGTAATAGTGTATTTTATATATAAAACTGATGTTTAGTGTTGTTTGTGTAAAATTTGTATTAGTTAATTACTCCAAGGATGTTTTGAAATGACTCCAAGGATGTTTAAGGGGAAGAGGAAGGTGGATTTTGATGAAAAGAAGTTTGTACATATCAAAGAACAATACCATTTCAACTCAAGCCTCCAAAGTAAAAAAGTATATACAGGATCGAGGATTTGAGAATATGGGTAGAGTTGTGGAACAGGTAATTCTTGATCGGAACTGGAAAACATTTTATTATTTTTCTACCGATGCAGTTGCAGATGTAGTCCATTGATACACATAAAATATATAGTATTTTTATGCACATTTTTATACCTATTTTTTATGATATTGCACTTTAATGGAATGTATTTTTATGTTTTTATTATAGGTATGATTAAAACGACTAATTGTGATGAAAGGAGCAAAAAAAGATTAAATTTGGAGCAAAAATTGGAAGGTGTTTAAATTTGGCCTCTGGCGCCTATATGTCGGATGGCTGGCGCATAGGCGCCACAGTTAAAAAGACAAATTTTACTTAATTTTAGCTTAAATTTGAAGGGGTTTTTTAATCATCATTTGGTTTAAACTTCATTAACTTCCCATCAGCGCCAAAATTCATTTAAAATTTGAACGGATGGATGCATTCTTGGTGGCATTGAATCTGGATATATTTTGAAGAGACACCAAAGCACCTATTGGAAATTTATTAAAAATGAAGACTTGAAAATTTGAAAGTGGCGCCACACCCAAGAGAAGAGTTTATTAAAAAAAATTTGGTGGGAGAAGTTGGAGAAAAGCTTGAAGTTGTTTCCACGGAAAGAGGAAGGAAGAGGGTTTTCTTCTCACTAAATTTTCTTTACTATTACACTTTACTTTATCATAGTTTATATTAGAATTTAGGAGAGTTAATCCTCAGAGTTGGGTGCCATCCTCTATGGAGTATTTTAGTGGAAAGTAAAATTTCAGAGGAACTTTCATAGTCTTGTGGAGAGGATTTTCAGATAAATGTTTATCTTTGTTTTTACATTTTGTTTTTAAGTAAAACTTGTGTTTTCACTATGATTTCTACTTTCAAATCAAGTTATGTTTGTGTCTTCTCCATGAGTTCTGAGTAGTTTTGTTTATCTTTTTACTTTTAAATGATGAAGTAATTAAATTATGGAAGGAAGTTGTGTGAAGTATATAAGTTTAATGTTGGAAGAAGATGTGATGATTTATTTCCTTACACTTAATTTACTTCTTGATTTGGCTAATTATGATGTTAAAATTTGTTGTGATATTATGTAAGATTCAATGCGGCATTGTCTCAATCAACAATTAGAAAGAATCACATGCAATTGTATGGATGAGAATTGTAGTCCATATAATTGAATGTAAATAAATAGAGAGATATGTTTTAATGAGGAGTAAAATTAGAGGACGTTAGAGTGACAGGCTAAAGCCCCCTAATTTGGTTTAAGGTGAAAAATTTTGTTATGAGATGCTAGCCTCTAGGTGGAGGGAATCGAGGGAACTCTAGAATGAGAGCTGGTATCTTCCTTGCCTAACCCATCTACAAAATTTCAAAGCTTCAAATTAACCAATTTTATTTATAAAACCAAGTAAGGGTAAAGAATATAATTGCTCCTATATGGAACAACACATTTGAATACTTCCACAATGAAATTCCATAATTATTACTGATTCATTAAAAGAGGAAAAATATATTTTATTCTCATTGCTTTCATATCATTTAGAAGTCTTATTAATTTTAATTGCTTGCTTTACTTTTTCTCAAATAGAAAATTTCAAAAACAATTTTCTATTTATCTATTTTAAAACATACTTTACAAAATTAATTTAAAAAGTAAAAAGTTAATTTTCTTATTTTTTATATTTTTAGACATTTCCCTGTGGGTTCGATATCTTGGGGTTTAATCAGAAAGTCCTATTTCACTTGATAAATGATATGTACACTTGCGTAGAATCCCATATTATAAAACAATTAAAATATATTTCTTATTTGCTTCAGAATCAAGTTTTTGGCGTCGTTGCAAAGAAAGAGATAATATCATTGGAAAGAAATATAAAGTGAAAAAACATAAGGGTAAATATTGGGGGATCATCCGTGAATTTTATGCTAACCCGTGGACTGAAGAAGAACATGTGCTTGTTCGAGGACAAATGGTAGAATTTACTTCTGAACAAATTTTCTTTCTACCACTTGTGGGATAATTCATTCTGTGAGTATAAATCTTTTGGTACTATGGACTGACTTAAAAGAAGTAATAGCTTTTCTTACTGATATAAAAAGTGAGTGGAAAACAAAGCAAAGACAAAAGATAAATTTTCCTACTTCCACTTTAAATATTGCATCTAAAGCCTGACACTATTTTATTTCTGCAAGATTACTACCTACCTATCATCATAGTGAAGTTTTAAGAGATAGAGCTATTTTGAATTAATGTATTCAAAATATGAAGATGATTTGGTGCAATTATTTATAAGAGTATTCAGGTTATAGCTAAAGGAGAAACCACTAAAGGATTAGGTCATCCTGCTATGATTTACACATTATGTGTACAATCAAGAGTTGAGGTTGATAATAGTGAAGAGTTGGTACATCCTTTAAAGCCTATCAGTAAGGCCAAAATTCACACTTATGAATCTCATGTAGTATGGAGAGTTAGAAGTAAGAGTAGTGAGGTTCCCTCTACTAGTCATGATTTACCTTCTACCTCTGGAACTCCTACTATTTATGATGTCATAGAGTGGTTGATGATACAACTGGGTGATATTACGAGGCTTCATAATAGAATTGATGGATTAGAAACAAGAAATAGTATTAATGATTATTAGAGGATAAGAGTTGAGTGATATAACTTATCATGATGCTCAAATGAGATTCATGAGGGGAGAATCTGGTGTGATATTTCCTACTTACCTCCGCTATATTCCATACAAGCCTGAAGAGGAAGAAGAAGCAGAAGAAGAAGGAGAAGATGATTGGTAGAGTAGTATTCTTTTAGTTTGTTATTGATGTGAAAACTTATGTGTTTGTTATTTGATTTTATGTAGTTGATGTGTGTAGCGATTGTACTATATTATATTAGTTAAGTTGTAATGAAACATATGTTGGTTTGTTTATTAGTTGTATTGAAATTGTAATGGATGTATGTTTGTATTAGATGTTTAAAATTTCTATTTTTAAATTTTCTTCACCCTGCAAATCTCTGATATATATGTGAAACAATGCTTCTAATTGTTTTATGCCTGCTAGTTAAATTTTTTATTAATACCTGCATGCTTCAGAAGTATCAAAAGCCCAACAAAAAAAGGTTAGTTTTCTTTTTATTTTTCTCTCTCATTTACTAATTTGATATACACCAAAAAACTTAAGTTTGGGGGAGGAAAAATTAACTGTTATTTGTTCTCAATTTAATATATTTTCAAAATTATTTTAACATGATTTAAGGTAGATGAGCTTAACTTTAGATAACTAAATTTTTTATTATATTTAAATATCATAGTAGATTTAAATGAATGTTTTTAGTAATGAAGGTTAACTTTATGGGCTAAGATATTTAGTATAAGAGGATTAGACTATAGTTGACTATTTAAAGTAGAGAAATCCGTATTTTTTAAATGTTAAGAGTCTTAGAGGTTTATGTAAGAAGAAAAGAGTGGGATTTTATGATGAATCATTTAAAGTTAACATATATATATATATATATATATATATATATATATATATATATATATATATATATATATAAAGTAAAGAGATGTTACAAGTTCCAACTTTAGGGGGAGGAGAGTGAAGTTCAAAATTATTAAAGGCTATCCAGATATAGTAATCCTCGAAAAGGAAAAGAAAAAATAAAAAGAGAAAATAAAAAGTGGATTGAAAAGCAATCCCAAAAATAAAAGAGAAAAGAAGGAAAAAGAAAATATATGTGAGGAGAATCTTGAGGAGATGCCTAATCAAAAATTAGCTTCACCTAAATCAACTTAAGAGGAGCATAGTTGCATTTCTAAATTTATATTAAGTATTAGCATCCTTACTAATAGAGTTCTCATGAGCTTCTTCTTCATATGATCCTTCAAAGAACCCTTACTGTAATAAATTATTGTTATTCTTGAAATGAATATGAGACTAGAACTGTTATACTTGATTACTAAATGTTCGTACAGCTAAAGTTTTGACCTAAGTTAGTGAAAATCTTTCTAAAAGTCTCACTATTATATTCATTTAAATCAAAAATCATAGTAATCTTTAAGTAAAATTCAATACTATGAGTCAAATTTTTATGTAGTAAAAGGATTACTTGAGGACAAGTAATAGTTAAGTTTGAGGGATTTTAATGCACCAAAAATATGTTGGATTTTTCATATATATTTTGTACTCATTTTTGGTGATATTGCACTTTAAAGGAAGGTATTTTTCATGTTTTGTTGTAGGTATGATGATTTTAGGAAATTGGTGCAAAAAGAAGCAAAAAGGAATGAATTTGGAGCGAAAAGAGGCAAAAATAGAAGTTCTACATTTTGGCTCCAACGGTGCTAGAATGGGCACCAACGGTGCCATTTTACAGAAAGCACCAGAATATTAAGCGCTATAGGGCACTTATGGCTCCCAATGTCGGTGGAGGCCAGATTCAATGTATTTGGACGACTTTTGGAGGGATTCTTAAGGCTTCTCTTGTGGAATTCGTCCTTAGGCTATTTTAAAACAAATTTGGCACCAAAAAACAGGGAGTAGATTACAGTGTGAATGCTTTGTGAGTGAAGAGAAAGTGTGTAGGGAGTTTAGAGTCTAGTTTTTACTGTAAAAGTATTGTTTCATGAGGGATTCTTCTCAAAAGAGTTGTAGGAGGAGAGGAAAAGTAAGAGATTGCTTCTTCCTTACTATTCTAAGAGAGAATTGTGTGTTATTGTGAAGAGAGAAAGAGATTCAAAGGAACTTTAAGGGATTTTCTTGGGAAAGAAATTGAGATAAGTTGTATTTACTTCTTATTGTTTGTATGACTTTGCTTTTATATATAAAATCCTTGTTTTATCTTATCTTCCTCATGAATTCTGAGTAGATTTATTTGTCTTTCTCCTTAAAATGATAAATGGTGAAGTGATGATTTATAATGGATGTGTCATATGAATGTTAATAAATTGTGATGATTTTTCACTTCGTACTTCATTATTTTTCAATATCGCTAATTGAATTGTTAAAATATGTAGTGAAACTTGTGATCCGAAAGGACAATGTGTTCTACAGCAAAAGTGAAGATTGCATTCAATTCTATGAATGAGTGATGTAGTTCATGGGGGTTAGGTGAAAATAAATAGGGAAATATGGTTTATTGGGAGTAGAAGTGGAGATTTTAGGGTAACAGACCAAAATCCCTAATTTGGTCCTAGTTTTTTGGAAACTAAAGCGTGAGTTAATCTTCATGCGAAGGAAAGTGGGAACTCTGGAGTGGGAGCCAGTATCCTCCCAGCCTAACTACGATTTAGGGAGTAAACCTAAGATTAGCCAATGTTCTTTATAGCACTCAGAAGAGGGTAAAGAATAGTTATGCTCCTATTTGGCACAATACAAGATTTTCACTAATCTTTATTACTCGCTCACCATAACATCAATGTAAGGAGGAGGACACTTTCTCTAAATTTAAACATTTCAATACAAACATAGTGTAGTGGTAGTTAACTTTAATTGAAGTTTAGAAAGTACTTTAGTGATCTTAAAATCTCTTGCATCCTTAAACTTTAGTAACTTTAGTATTTACTTTACGTGCATTGTAATTTGAATATTGGATTTTTGTGTTATGCTTTAAAGATTTGCTTTCTCCTTGTGGGATTGATAACCGGGACTCCATTAGAGGCCTGTATTACTTGAGAGATACGTATACTTACATTTAGATTGGCTGCTTTCTTATTAGACTGATTATACTTTGTGACTGAACTGAAAATACTTATATACACTTATTTAAGACAGCCACAATCAACGATCCACTAGTAGTTGCATCTAAAAGAGATCTTACAAATACATTATAAAATGTTTCAATTATTAAACAATCTAGTAAAGCATGGTGTGGATACTTCCTAATGAGGACTTGAAATCGTTCTCAAGCTTCATATATTAATTCCCTTCAAACTGACAAAAAGATGTGATATCGTTTCTAAGCTTAACATTTTCTTATGGTGGGAAATATTTAAGCAAAAATTTTCGTGATAATTCTCTCCAAGTTCTGATAGATTCAGGTGCTATAGAATTTAACCACATCTTAGCTTTATCCCTTAGTGAAAAAGGAAAAAGTCTAAGTCTGACGGAATCATTTGACAAACTAGCAAGATGTATGTTAGGATCTTCAGTCGGTGTTCCCCAAAATAGATTTTTTTCCATCTGGATAATAACAAGTTTAAGCTCAAATGAATTAGCACACTCAGGTGTATTTCATTTACTATAGGATTAACATAATCTCTTAAAGGTCACTATTGATGTTCATTTTCAATTCCTTAATTATCTAAGTTGTTAGCCATTTTGTTAAGATTCCTAAGCTCTTTTTAATTTTCCATTTTTTCTAAAAGTTCTTTCTAATTCTAAATCGTAAGGTACTAAACCTTCATATCCTAAACTACACATACACAAATACAATTAACAATTTAAAGAAATAAGAAATCACACAAAAATTTAAAATTATTAATAATAGTATGATTTTTCTTATCATAAGTTTTATAGTTCAAACAAAGTCTTTTAAGTTATAAAGTAATTTACTGTTACCTCTCTCGCAACGATGCCAAAAAACCTGATGCTGAATTTTTTAGTGTTCTATAAATGTCTTTCAACACTACAACACACACGACAGCTTAAATATGAAATATGCAGATCAATCACAATAAAAATTTACTTCAGTATAATCAGCTTTCACTTTTTAAATCTTTAAGCTGTTGTTGACCTCATTTTTGATGAGGTCTTCTCTTCTTCTTTTTAGTACTTAGGATCTAGCGTTAGGCTTTTCCTTTGACTATCTTAGAGGACTAGAATTGGGACCCACCTTTTAGAAATTCAAACCACTTCTTAACTCCCTGCAAACTCCACAAACTTGACCGTAGACCCCTAATCAGCTAGAGGGTTGAAATCAAATGTGGAAGTTTAAAGGATGAGTTCCTATAGGACTCTTTGGCCTTAGGACTCGCCCAGGTGGCCTCGGTCCAGTGAATGGGCCGATTTACACACACACTACACCTATACACTACGGTTTCACACACCTATACCTAACCTGACCTCCTGACTCATGTAGGTGATTCACATGGATGGTCCTTAACCCCTAAGCCCTTGGCTAAGAGGGTTAGGAACAACATAGTGGATGCCTCAAATGGGTCCCTTCATGGCTCATGTGGGCTTGATGTGGCTTCATGGCTCATGTGGGCTTGATGTGGCTTCATGGCTCAACCAAAATGATTTCATCCCACTCAAATTTACCCAATCTTCAATTTTCCAAATCTTCAATTTTCCAAATCTTCAATTTTCCAAATTTTCAATTTTTGACCCCCGGGACCCTACACCCGCTTAGCCTACCCAAAACACTTAAAATTACCCAAATTTCTCAAAAATTTCCAAATAACCCAAAATTCCTCAAAATCAATCCCAAACATTTCCACATCACTCAAATTGATTATCCATACCCAAAAATATCAAAAATTCCAAGAAAACCTCCCAATACCCTCCAAATACCCAAAATACCCCTTTTGACCCAAAAACCCAAAAAATTCAGAAAATTCCCAGAAAATTCCAGAAAATTCCAAATATTCCCAATTTCATTTTTTTCAACTATACCATGGGCCAATTTTGTCAATTTACCCCACTTTTGTCAAAACCCCAATTTGACCCATTTTAACCCAAAGTGAACCCAATGTCAAACCAAACCTATCCAATTGACCCAAATTCTGGTCCAATTCAATTCTAAACTTCAATTAAATATTCCCAACACCAATCTAGACCAAATCCAAGTCCAATTTGATTGACATTTGAATCCAATTTCACTTTTGGCATTAAAGCCCAATTTGGACCCATGACCCAAACTTAACCCAAACTCACCCAATTCAACTCCAATTAACCCCGAATCTTTTCTAAATCTTCCTTAGCATCCCCAAAAGCAAAACCCTAACATGATTTGCTCAAAAATTGGACCTAAACCCCACTCAAATTCAACCCAAAGCATTAAGGCCCAATTTTGACCTAAACCCAAACCTAACCCAAATGAGCCCAAACCCCAAAATCAAAGCCCAACCAAAGTCAAAACCTCTTTGAAACACTCCCATAAACATTTCTCAACATTAATTTTACATCAATTTCAACCCTAGCCCAACATTGGCCCAAGTTGGCCCACTTGGACCTATATTGGCCCATTCACCAAAAGAGCCCAAATTCAACCCAATTCAAACCCAAATCACCCCCAATTTGCTTCAAGTCACTCATGATACATCCATGAGCTAAACCCAACAATTATTTGGCCCAATCTCTTTACAAAATTTCATCCCAAAATCCATTTTAAAATTCAAAAGCCCACTTTCCTAAACCATCTTAAAAGCCCATCTAAAACCATTTCAAAAAGCCCAAAATCCACCCTAAAGCCCACATGACATCTCCATTTGCCATCCACTTAATTAAAGCCATTACCTAAGTCCTAAATTCATCATCAAATAATTCCAAATCAAGCCTCATGCCAAATCACTCCTAAATACCAAAATTTTCCTTAAATCCATTTCCATGAAATCGACTTCACTTTTCCCAAGCCAAAGGTGAGCCATGAAGCCATGCATGAGCCACATGGGAGCCATGAGAGCCATGGAATCTACTTTCCACCTCACCATACCCAAGATGGCAAGAGGAGGAGGCCCTTTCCATATTCTCTTAAGAGTGATTAACCACTTCCACGACTCCACTAAACCAAGCTTAGACTTAATTGTACTTGGATTGTGACTTGACCCCACTAATCAAGCCGATCCAAGTGACTTTCCCTTCAGCCCAAATTGACCTTGGAGGGTGAACCTAACCCAAAACCAAGGGTTGACCCATTTAGACCCAAAACTAGCCCTTTCCCATTCCATTTTGATTCAAACCCTTTACACATGTCCATGGCCAATCGACTGCACTAAACCTCTAATCCGACCCACCTGGACCTGAGGGTGACCCATGCCCGCCGGCCAGCCGCCTGGGTCGTCGGAAAACACCATGGCCGAGAGCTCACATGTGAGCCCAACTTGGAATTCTCACCTGCTGAGCTGCCCCATCCTCAGTGGCCATTGGAGCTGTTCTTCTCTTGCCAAGAGCAGCTGATCCCAAGCCCTAACTCTCCCTGGGAGGCCCTCCACCCTCTCCTATTTAAACACCACCCCTCTTGGCCATGAGAGGTGCTGAAACAAACCTTAAGGAAACTCTGCCAAAATTGTTCCAGACTCCTCCCCATACACAGAGCACTTGATCCCCATTGAGATCCCCCTGCCATTTCTTCTCTGTGAGCTCAATTTCAGAGTTGAAATCTAGGCCCAAAACCAGGACACTTCTCCACAGTGAGCCAATCCCCAAATTGATTGGTTCTACACCTTCACCAGACCAAGGGAAGGTGTCCACCAGCAAAAGCCCCATCTCCAGGCCACCCAGTTGCTCCAGCCTCCAAGCTTTGTGATCGAGCTTGGTCGAAATCCCACCTAGACAATTCACCGGACCGGGAGACTTCATCCGGAGCTTGCACGGGATCCAATCGAAGGTGCAACAACCCTCAGATCGAAGCCACACTTCTCTGAGCAAAGGTATGAGCTAATTCTTCATCCCGAGCTTCTGGAGATTCTCCATTTCAAATGCTTTAATTTCAATGCATGTTCACCGTATAGATGTGTTCGTCTCTTCAAGACGAATCCATAGAGCATAAGAACATGAAAATCCATTAGTATCGAGTGAGATATTAGGGATTTAGTGTGGACGGCTCTCGGGTGAGGACACTTGGGGACGATGAATGGATGCCGTCCATTCAATACATGCGCGGACGGATGGTCAGGATCGCGTCGGATCAGGAGACGGTACGAGAACCGCGGGGCCCGGGCTGCCGACTCAGATGGCGGAGTCGAATGGGAGCGTGACGCGTGTGCGTTCGGAGCTGCCGAGGTTGACGCGGCGCCGCGTGGATAAATAGAAAATTAGGGATTTTTCTGATTTATTTAATTCCCTAAACTTCAAAAATTCATAACTTTGTGTAGAAAAATCAGAAAAATAAAATAAAAATACCCTCTTGCTCAGTGAACAGAGGAGAATAATGTGGAAAAAAAATTATTTAATTTCATCAAGTATTTTATTTTTAATAATTTATTTACTCTCTGCATATTTTTAATTCTCCATGCATGTATACAATTAACCATGACATGAGACCATAGGGCTTTTGAAGCCTCTGAATTTGGGAACATTCCCTGAATTTTCCAAAGTCAGAGGCCATCCCTATGAAGAGTTATTGATTTTTCAAATTCATGTTACTATTTTGAGTATTTTAATTCCAATAAATAGCATGTTATGAAATAAATTCTAGGAAAATTTGGTGATGTTCCTTATGACCAGAGGACCCTAGGAAAAATAGGTTTTGAGTTAGTTCATTTAAAACAACCCTAATTGGCTTAAACACCCAAAATGGATCTCTAATTAATTAGAGCTAATCATACATCAAATTGACTTGAAATCAATTCTCCACTGACCTTTAGGATCAGAGGAACCCACCATAAAAATTTGAGGTCAATTGGACTTGGTTAGCCCTACTAAATGGGTTGATTAAGCCACTTAGTCATTTTAAACTTTAAAAATTCATAACTTTCAAAATACTTTTTAAAAAGTTCACCAAATTAGTTTTGGAGCCTCTCTGATATTAGGGGAATTTAAGAAAATTAAAATTTCAATGGAGGGTTGCGTTAGGTAGTCGACAGCCAGCGTAAAACTTGTCGAAAAAAAAATCATGACATGAATCCTTTTGATCATTGTGTAAGTGCTAGGGCGTCCCCTGGAAGCGACGCGCTGTATGGCTCCGAATACGATGGAAAGTGTGCAAGGGCCGCTACACCGGCGCCGGGTGTAGTGTCAAGTAGCGAGGGTTCCCACATTACGGACGGATGCGGGTAAAGAAGTTAGTCCATGATACTAGTATTAGGATAGGATCCTGGAATATAGGTACTCTCAATGGTAAACTAATGGAATTGGTTGATATTATGATCCATAGAAAGATAAATATCCTATGTATTCAAGAAACTAAATGGGTTGGAGAAAAAACTAAGGAGATTGATAACTTAGGTTTTAAACTATGGTATTCTGGTAAGAGTCGTACTAGAAATGGTGTAGGTGTAATTATAGATAAGAGTTTGAAAGATAATGTTGTCAAAATTAATAGAGTTGGAGATAGAATTATAGCACTTAAGATTATTATTGATACTAAGATTTTTAATATTATAAGTGCTTATGCTCCTCAAGTTGGTTTAGATATAGGCTCTAAAGATAAATTCGGAATGATTTAGAAGACTTAATACACTTGATACCCCTTGAAGAAAAAATTTTTATTGGAGGAGATTTAAATGGACATGTCGGTAGAGTGGTAGAAGATTTCGAAATATTCATGGTGGCTACGGTTATGGAGCGATTAATGAAGAAGGTAGAACCATTTTAGATTTTGCTTTAGCGTATGATTTGATTATTACTAATACTTTATTCAAGAAAAGAGATGAACATCTTATTACTTATAAGAATGGATCTAATAAAACACAAATTGATTATTTTCTTATGAGAAGAAGAGATCGTCGAGATTGTAAGGATTGTAAGGTTATTCCAAGTGAGCAATTAAGTACACAACATCGATTATTAGTTCTAGATTTTAAGATGAAGAGCTGTAAAATAAAGAATACTAGGAATCAACATCGTAGAATAAGATGGGGGCACCTAAAAGACACAAATAAAATTATTTTTATGAGTAAAATTCAAGATTTAAATATTTGGGATGTTTATGAAGACGTGAATGTTATGTGGGAAAAATTAACTAATACTATTAAACAAGTAGCTAAAGATGTACTTGGAGAATCAAAAGAAAAAGTTTCTATAAATAAAAATAGTTGGTGGTGGAATAATAATGTGCAAGAAAAGATAAAATATAAGAAGTTATGTTATAAAAATTGGTTTAAATGTAAAAGCGTAGAGAATTGGGAAAAATATAAAACGGCTCGCGAGGAAGTGTAAAAGAATAATCGGTGACGCTAAAAATTTTGCTTTTAGTGATCTTTATAACATGTTAGATACTAAGGAAGGTGAAAAATATATGTATAAACTAGCTAAACAAAGAGAAAAGAAAAGTAAAGATTTAACTCAAGTAAAGTGTATTAAAGATGAAAATCAAAAAGTGCTTTTCTTAGAAAAAGATATTCAACATAGGTGGGTGAGTTATTTTGATAAACTTTTTAATGATGATGCTGAAAGTACGATTGACCTTAGTGATCTTAATATCGTTAATAATAATAAAACTTTTCATTTTTACCGTCGCATTAGTAAAAAGAAGTTGATGAGGCTTTAAAGAAAACTAAGGGGGCAAGTACGTAGGACCCGATGATATCCCAATTGAAGTGTGGAAATGTTTAGGTGATTTGGGGGTTTCTGGCTTACTAAACTTTTTAATATTATTTTAAAAACTAAAAGGATGCTTGAGGAGTGGAGAAAGAGCATTTTGGTCCCCATTTTTAAGAATAAAGGAGATGCACAAGAGTGTGCAAATTATAGAAGAATTAAATTGATGTGTCATACTTTAAAATTATGGGAGAGGGTAATTGAACATAGGTTAAGATGTATTACGAAGATTTCTCATAATCAATTTGGATTTATGCTGGGAGTGTCTACCATGGAAGCTATACATTTATTGAGAGGTTTGATGGAGAAGTATAGAGATAATAAGGAGGATCTACATTTGATTTTTATTGATTTAGAAAAAGCTTACGATAAGGTTCCTAGAGATGTTCTTTGGAGAGTCCTTGAGAAGAAAGGTGTTGATATAACTTATATTCAAGTCATTAAAGATATGTATGGAGGTCTACATTGGAGTCTAAAGGTCTTCGTTTGAGTAGAACTAAAACTGAATACATGGAATGTAATTTTAGTAATAGTAGGTCTAGTGACAGCAGTGTAACTTTGGGTGATCAAATTATTAAAAGGTGTGAATGATTTAGATATCTTGGGTCCATTGTTCAAAGCGATGGTGATATAGATGGGGATGTGAATAAGTAGAATTCGAGGTTGGTTGGTTGAAGTGGAGGAATGCGTCCGGCTCTATTGTGTGATAGAAAAGTACCGCTTAGACCGAAAGGAAAATTTTACAAGATGGTGAGTGAGACCTTCAATGCTCTATGGTGCTGAATGTTGGCCTTTAAAAGAGAAGCATAATGTTAAGTTAAGTGTTGCCGAGATGAGAATGATTAGGTGGATGAGTGGCTTTACTCTTAGAGACAAAATGTGAAATGAATATATCCGTAAAAGGGTTGGAGTTGCACCAAGTGACGGATAAAATTAGAGAGAGTCGCCTTAGATGGTTTGGTCACATTAAACGTCGACCACTCGATGATCCGATTAGGAGAGTAGATGTTTTAAATACAACTTATGTTAAGAAAGGCAGAGGCGTACCTAGGAAAACTTGGGCTTATTGCATAAAAAATGATCTTAATTTATTAGAATTGAACGAAAATTTGACACTAAATCGGACACAATGGAGAAAAAGGATTCATGTAGCCGACCCCACTTAGTGGGATTAAGGCTTTGTTGTTGTTGTTGTTGTTGTATTTTAATATTTTAATAATTAAAAAATAATAAAAATCACAAAAATAATAAAATTCATCAAAATGTCACATTTTGAATTTTAATCACTTAGGAACAAACCCCATATTTTTCTTAGGTCTATTTAGTGAGATATTAAATTTTAAAGCTCTAGGGTAATTTTAAAATTAAAAAAATGTATTTTCTAGCATTTTCACTAAAATAATTATAATAAATCATAGAAAAATCAGAAAATTGCGAAATTTATTCTCTGATTTCCTTGATATCAGAGAGATTTTTGAAAAATATAAAATTCATTTTTCAACATTTATTTTATTTTTAAATTAATTAATATTCCAAAACTTAAAATAATTATAATAAAAATAATATAATTAAAAAAATCACCAAAATTGGTCCAAGTGGTCCTCTGGTCATTAGGAATGTCCCCTAATTTTCTTAAGGACAGAAACTTTCCCTTGGTCATGTTATTAAATTTTCCTTGGAAATCTCTATTTTCTACCAAAAATAATTATATAAATAAATTAAATACAGAAAAATCACATTTTCTCCTCTCATGTCTTTATTGACATATGAGTGAAGTCACATAAAAATTTCAAGTTCATTTGAGTTCAATTAATTGAGTTATGAAATTATTAAGCTTAAAGGCCAAAAATGGTAATTAAAATTTTAACCCTTAATTAAAACTTTAGGTTTAATAAAAAATTAATAAGTAAAATATTTGATCCTAATCTGATTTGGATAATTGAAATTTAAATAATTAAAGGGTAGAAATCCATTAAACAATTTAAAATAATTAAACCTTAATTAAATAATTGATTGAATTTGGAAGAATAATAAAATTGGAGTTATTAAGATAGGGATATTATTAGGAGGAGATTTATTCTTTAATTTAAAAATCCCTAAATTAATTATCTCATTAATATTCAGTTCTTAATTAAAATGATAACTCAAATTCAAAACATTAAAAGACTTAATCATTAAACTAATATTAAATTATTAAACTCTTTTAAAGTGTTAATTAAAATTAAAAAAATAAATTAAATTAAAAATTAAATTAAATTAAGTAAATAAAATTAAATAAAATAAAATAAAATTAAATTAAATTAAATTAAAAGTTGAATTAAATTAAAAATTAAATTAAATTAAATAAATTAAATTAAATTAAATAAAATAAAAATTAAAAGTTGAATTAAATTAAAGATTAAATTAAATTAAATTAAATAAACAAATTAAATTAAATTGAATAAATTAAATTAAATTAAATTAAATAAATAAAATCAAATTAAATTAAGTAAAATTAAATTAAATTAAATTAAAATTAAAAGTTAAATTAAATTAAAATTAAATTAAATCAAATTAAATTAAAATTAAATCAAATCAAATTAATTTAATTTAACATCAAATCAAACTAAATTGAATGAATAAATTAAATTAAATTAAATTAAATAAATAAAATCAAATTAAATAAATTAAATTAAATTGAATTAAATTAAATTAAAGATTAAATTAAATTAAATTAAATTAAGTTGAATTAAATATAACATCACCAAAGACATAAAGAATTCAAAATAAATCTAAAGTAACTTGAACACTATTCCAAATTTAAACCCATTAATGGAAATTAAACTAAATCACAAACCATTTGAACTCCAATTTACCCTCAAAAGCTTTAGTTATCATAACTCCTAAACGAGAATATTAAATGAAATGTTACTTCACCTATAGGATATTCAAATGTCCTAGTTCATCGAGCAAGATAACAAAAGTTGAGATTCTTGGACTATTAATTCATTTGTGTAATCGAATCCATTCGGACTTAAAACAATTCTAGCAATATTGAAAAGATGTTTAAGATTCTTCTTAAGCACTTCCTCAATATGATAGGATATTTATAAGAACAATTGAACCCAATTGTTCTTTGATGAAGAAAATCGTCCTCAAACCAAAACACAAAGACATATACGTCATAGGAAATGACTAGCCATAGGATTAGGAATTTGGTAGAAAACCATAACCCTTACCTTAGCTTTTACCAAGGGACTTGCTTAAATATTCTAATTGTGTTTTAAGTGCAGCTTGGGATGACAGGAAGACCCTCCAGGTACGCTGTTATTTTATTGCGATTTACTTTCTTGCAATTTACATTATTGCAATTTATTTAACTGCATTGCACTTACTTTTCTTGCATGATAAACAACTGTTGCATGAAAACCCACACCTTTAGGATAGTCCCTAAAACTGAAACCAAAACTAAGTTAAAAGTTATTGCAAGATAAAATTCACCGCCACAACATTTCAAAATATAAAACAACTCAAAATTTAATCACAAACGAACACAAAACTACGATTAGAACTAAATTAAAACGTCTCGTTGGATGATCTGGAATACCTCGGATGATGTAACCTACGTGTTGCTAACAGGATTTCCACGGTCTAAATGAAAGTGTGGAACTCATTTAGTTGAGTTTAGCAAATTCATCCGGACTAAGTGAATCCGATAAAAATAATGATGCGGAAGGATGGAACCGTGGGATCTTAACCGGTGTCGTTATAATCAACTTTAAGATTTGTTTTAATTAAAATATTGAAAACACTTGGAAATTAAGATTTTGTCTAAACCAAAACACTTTTCTCATCCCCCGATTTATGACTTCTAAAATTGAACCTCTGCAACAACAAGGAGCTCGGAGCATGGTGGGCAGCACGGCCATCGTCATCAGCAAAACCTGAGTCTACTTCAGCAAAACTTTCCTAGAATTAAAAAAAACAAAGCCATAGGACTTCGAGGTAGTTTGCCTAGTGCAACATAAATCCTCAACTCTTCGTTAGGCACTTGCATTGCAAATTAAGCCCTAACCGGTCTTAGGATTCCGAGGTAGTCGTCCGGTACGACAATAAACCCTCACATCTTCGAGGCTATTTGTTTGATTTTATCATACAAATATAAGCCCTAATTATTTAAAATTGGCAAGATCAAAACATTTAAATAAATATTAGGACTTTCCTAAACTCGAAGCCAAACAATAGGATAGTCGGGAAATTACCGAAGTTCGCTTTGAATGCGTGATTTCTCCTACTTTTCTTCCTTTGGATTCCCAAAACAAAATGTTCCAAATTTGATCCATTCCCTATTGAAATTCCAAAATTCAATCCCTTAAAAACTTAAACTTTGAAATCCTTAAGAGCAGAATTATTGATTATTATCGAGAGTTTTCTTAGGTGATTCCCATCACTTAAGATGTAATTAACTATAGGGGCTTGCCCTTATAGGGAATTTTAAAGAACCTGAGTAATATAAACCCTGTTTAATGCTTTCATATTAAGCAGGGGAATTTGTCGGCTTATAAAATTGGTTCGTAGACCGAACGGATTCACAAATCTTCTAGTTTATTTAATCGAGCCCCACCGTCAAGCAGTGTGTCTATCCTTAGGGATAAATACACGGTTTGTGGTGCGGTGCTCGTTTATATAAACTATTTGGGATGTGAGATCGGTTTAATCTCATATCTTAAAACCTTCAAATTTAAAAATTATTTTCAAAGTCAAATATTACTTTTCAAAATTATTTATTTAAATTAAATTAAAAAATATGCCGACAGCTGTCTCTCCTAGTGAATTAATGTATAATTTTATTTTAAATCATCAACAGGATGCAAACGCGACAAGTAAAAAAGGCTCTAATGGAGTCCTAAGTATCGATCCCACAAGGAGGTGGTAATTCTTATGATAATAACGCAAAGACACAATATTCAAACTATATAAAACTTTAATAAGAAAAACTGTAATAAGAAAAAATAGGGCAAAATTGGTTTGATGTAGCTAATAAAACTAGGTTTATTAAACTAATCTTTAAAAATCAAAGTTAAATTTACTAAGACTAAACTAAATTTTGAGACCAAGGGTTCAAATTTAAGAAAGTATCATTCCCATTTACAATGGGGTTATAGTCAATGAATGAATCCAATTGTTGTAAATTGTATTATGTCAAATAGGAGCATTCCAATTTTTTCTCCTTTTCACGAGCGAAAAAGAACCTTGGCTAATCTAGAGTTTGGTCCATAAATCTGTGGTTAGGCTGGAAAGATACTGGCCCTCACTCCATAATTTCAATGTTTCCCTCACCTGAGGGCTAAGATCTCGCGTTAGTTTCCAAACAGCTGGTCTAAATTATGGATTTTAGTCCATCACCCTAAAATCTCGAATTCAACTCCAAACAAAGTATAATTCTCATATTTAGTTGCACTCAATCCCATAGACTACATTCTCATCCATGAAATCAAATGTGAATCTTACTCTATTGTAGAAAATATAGTCCTTTTGGATCATATGTTTCATAATAAATTTTAGCAATTCAATTGGTAAGATCGAAAAGTAAATGATGTTCAAAGTTTGAATCATCACAATTATGAATATTTGATTATTGTGCAATAATCTTGATTCTTCGCTTGACTATAACTCATTGTAGAGAGAATGACAAAAAAACTACTTAGAATTCATGAGGAAGATACAAAAAAATATAGATTTTATATATAAAAATATGTTTACAAAAAAATGTAAAGAAACATAACTTATCTCAATCTCCTCCCCACTGTCGGCGTATTTTTGGGTGTGAAGTGTCCATAAGAAGCTGTCGGTTGCCGGAATCGAAATCCCGTCGCCCGCTTCGGAAGGATGCTTCAACATGATTTTAGAAAAGAAGTATGAAGTCAAACTGACCCCATATTTTTCATAGTTTAAATGAAAGAGCGCTACACCTCAAGTCATGCATTTATCCCGAAAGACAAACACAAAACTTGAGGGTGAGGCTCGATCAAATAAACTAAGAAATATATGACGTCCGTTTAGTCTGCGAAACCATTTTATTTGCTGACAAGTTCCCCTATTTAATATGAAGAATTAAATAGGGTTTATTTTAAGCTGGGTTCGAAAATGCTTCCTATAAGGGCAAGCCCCTATAGTTAATTACATCTTAAATGACCGAGATCACTTAAGAAAACTCTCGATAAAAATTAGGAAATATTATCTTCAAGGAGGTCTAAAGGATAGGACATTTCAACGTAATCGGACAAAGAGGTGTGAAAGGGGATTGACTCAAATCTGGAACATTTTATTGTAGGATCCAATGGAAGAAAGACTAGGGGATATCAGAGATCCGGAGGCGAACCTCGGTGACTTCCTAAGCTATCCTATGATTTGGCTTTGATTTAGAGGAGATATTATTTAAGTGTTTCATCCTATCAATTTTATTTAAATAGGGCTTACATTCGTGTGAAACGATCACACGAATAGCCTAGAAGATGTGAGGATTTAGGTCGTAACGAACGACAACCTCGGAATCCTAAAACGAGTTGGGGCTTATATTGTACAGCAAAACTATACAAAGGCCCAACAAGAGGTTGAGGATTTATGTCGCACTAAGCGAACAACCTCGAAATCCTATTGATTGTTATTTAACTAAGGAATGGTTTAGTTGTTGTAGACGTGTTTTGCTGTTGAAGATGGCCGTGCTGCCCACCGCTAGCTCCAAGCTCCTTGCCGTGAAGAGGTTAAGTTTTCTAAGATGGCAAGTCAAAATATTCAATCAGGTGGCCCTATGGTTGAGTTCTCCTAAACATCCTATGCAAGTATTTTTAGATGTTGTACATGTTGACCTCATTTTTGATGAGGTCTTCCCTTCTTCTTTTTAGTGCTTAGGATCTAGCCTTAGGCTTTTCCTTTGACTATCTTAGAGGACTAGAATTGGGACCCGCCTTTTAGAAATTCAAACCACTTCTAAACTCCCCGCAAACTCCACAAACTTGACTATAGACCCCTAATCACCTAGAGGGTTGAAATCAAATGTGGAAATTTAAAAGATGAGTTCCTATAGGATTCTTTGGCCTTAGACCGCCCGGTGGCCCTGGTCCAGTGAAGGGGCCGACTTACACTACACTTACACACTACATTTCCACACACTTCCTAAAACCACACCTATACCCAACTTAACCTCCCGACTCATGTAGGTGATTCACATGGATGGTCCTTAACCCCTAAGCTCTTGCCAAGAGGGTTAGGAACAACATAGTGAATGCCTCAAATGAGTCCTTTCATGGCTCATATGGGCTTGAAATGGCTTCATGGCTCAACCAAAATGATTTCTTTCCACCTAGATTCACCCAATCTTCAATTTCCTAAATTTTCAATTTTTGACCCCGGGACCCTACACCTACTAAACCTACCCAAAACCCTTAAAATTACCCAAATTTTCGCAAAATTTCCAAATTACCCAAAATTTTCCAAAATCAATCCCAAACATCTCCACATCACTCAAATTGATCATCCATACCCAAAAATACCAAAGATTCCAAAAATACCCCCCAATACCCTCCAAATACCCAAAATACCCTTCTTGGCCTAAAAATCCAAAAATTCAGAAAATTCCCAGAAAATTCCAGAAAATCCTAAATATTCCCAATTTCATTTTGTCCAACTACACCATGGGCCAATTTTGTCAATTTACCCTACTTTTGTCAAAACCCCCAAATTGACCCATTTTAACCTAAAGTGAACCCAATGTTAAACCAAACCTATCCAATTGACCAAAATTCTGGTCCAATTCAATTCTAAAGTTCAATTCAACATTCCCAATACCAATCTAGACCAAATCCAAGTCCAATTTGATTGACATTTGGATCCAATCTCACTTTTGGCCTTAAAGCCCAATTTGGACCCATGACCCAAACTTAACCCAAACTCACCCAATTCAACTCCAATTAACCTCAAATCTTTTCTAAATCTTCCTTAACATTCCCACAAACAAAACCCTAACATGATTTGCCCAAAATTTAGACCCAAACCCCACTCAAACTCAACCCAAGGTTAAAAGGCCCATTTTTGACCTAAGCCCAAACCTAACCCAAATTCAACCCAATTCAAATCCAAATCACCCCCAATTTGTTTCAAATCACTCATGACACATCTATGAGCTAAACCCAACAATTATTTGGCCCAACCTCTTTACAAAATTCCCATCCATAAATTCATTTTTAAACTTAAGGGCCCATTCCTTAAACCATTTTAAAAGCCCACTTCCACCAAATCCAAAGCCCCAAAAATTCTTCCAAAGCCCATATGACATTTCCCCTCATCATACTTTCAATTAAAATCATCCCTAAGTCCTAAACCAATGATCAAATATTTCTAAATGAAGCTTCATCCAAATTTCCACCAAATTATCCAAAATCCTTAAAATCCTTTTTTATGAAATCGACCAAACTTTTCGCCAGCCAAAGGTGAGCCATGAAGCCATGCATGAGCCACATGTGAGCCATGAGAGCTTTGGACACTCCACCATGCCATATTGGGTAAGAAGAGGGGGGCTTTCCTTAATCCCTAAAGCTCATTAGCCTTAATCATGTTTCACCTAAACTTAAATTTAATCCAAATATATTTGGATGGAGACTTCTCCATGCCAAACCAGTCGATCCCTTTCGATCCCCCACAGCATCCAAAGCCACCTTGAAGGGTGCACCAAGCCCAAATGGGTGGATTGACCCATTTAGACTCAAAACTAGCCATGCCCCATTCTACTTTGATTCAACCACTTTACACATGGCATTTGCCAATCGCCTACACTAAACCCCAGTCACCGACCCACCCGACCAAGATGGTGACCATCGCTCGGCCAGCCGGCCACCGAGCCGCCGGAAAACACCATGGCCGAGAGCTCACATGTGAGCCAACATTGAAATTCTCACTTGCTGAGCTGCCCCATGCCTAGTGGTCACCATGGCTGTTCTTCTCCTCACCAGGAAGCGAGCCTGATCCCAAGCCCTAACTCCCTCAGGAGGCCCTCGACCAGCTCTATTTAAACTCCACCCCTCTCGGCCATGAAAAAAGAGAAGCATAAACCTTGCCAAAACTCTGCCAAAATTGTTCCAGACCCTCTTCCACCCTTAGAGCACTTGATCCCCAGTGGAATTCCCTGCCATTTCTCCTCCGAAAGCTCGATTTCGTAGTTGAAATTCCACCCAAAACCAGGACACTTCTCCACAGTGAGCCAATTCCCGAATTGATTGGCTCTACACCTTCACTCGGACCAAGAGAAGGTGTCCACCATCAAAAGCCCCATCTCCCGGACCACCCAGCTTGCTCCGATCCTCCAAGCTTTGTGATCGGGCTTGGTCGAAATCATATCCGGACAATTCACCGGACCGAGGAGACTTCATCCGGAGCTTCCAGGACCCAATCGAAGGTGCAACAACTCTCGGATTGAAGCCACACTTCTCCGAGCCAAGGTATGAGCTAACTCTTCATCCCGAGCTTCGGAGATTCTCCATTTTAAATGCTTTAGTTTCAATGCATGTTAACCAGTATAGATGTGTTCGTCTCTTCAAGACGAATCCATAGAGTATAAGAACATAAAAATCCATCGAGAATCGAGCGAGATCTTAGGGATTTAGTGTGGACGGCTCTCGGCGAGAACGCTTGGGGACGATGAACGGATGTCGTCCATTCAATACACGCGCGGACGGACGGCTCGGATGGCGTCGGACCGAGAGACGGTACGAGAACCGCGGGGCCCGGGCTGCCGACTCAAGCGGCGGCGTCGAATGGGAGCGCGCCGCGCGGCCTTTCGGAGTCGCTCGAGGATGCGTTGGCGCTGACTCGGATAAGTAGAAAATTAGGGATTTTTTGATTTATTTAATTCCCTAAACTTCAAAAATTCATATCTCTGTGTAGAAAAATCAGAAAAATAAAATAAAAATACCCTCTTGCTCAGTGAAGAGAGGAGAATAATGTGGAAAAGAAATCACTTAATTTCATCAAATATTTTATTTTTTATGATTTATTTACTCTCTGCATTGTTTTAATTCTCCATGCATGCATACAATTCACCATGGCATGAGACCATAGGGCTTTTGAAGCCTCCGAATTTGGGAACATTCCCTGAATTTTCCAAAGTCGGAGGCCATCCCTATGAGGAGTTCTTGATTTTTCAAGTTCGAGTTCACCGTTTTGAGTATTTTAATTCCAGTAAATAGCATGTTGTGAAATAAATTCTAGGAAAATTTGGTGATGTTCCTTATGACCGGAGAACCCTAGGAAAAATAGATTTTGGATTAGTTCATTCAAAACAACCCTAATTGGCTTAAACACCCAAAATAGGTCTTTAATTAATTAGAGTTAACCAGGTATCAAATTGACTTGAAATCAATTCTCCACTGACTTTTAGGATCAGAGGAATCTACCATAAAAATTTGAGGTCAATCGGACTTGGTTAGCCCCACTAATTGGGTTGATTAAGTCACTTAGCCATTTTAAACTTTAAAAATTCATAACTTTTAAAATACTTTTTAAAAATCCATCAAATTGGTTTTGGAGCCTCTCTGATATCAGGGGAATCTAAAAAAATTAAAATTTCAATTTTCTAAAAAAGTTGATTTTTAATAAAATTTAAATATTTTTAATAATTAAAAAATAATAAAAATCACAAAAATAATAAAATTCACCAAAATATCACATTTTGAATTTTAATCACTTAAGAACAAATCCCACATTTTTCTTAGGTCTATTTAGTGAGATATTGAATTTTAAAGCTCTAGGGTAATTTTAAAATTAAAAAAATGTATTTTCTAGCATTTTCACTAAAATAATTATAATAAATCATAGAAAAATCAGAAAATTGCAAAATTTGCTTCTCTGGTTTCCTTGATATCAAAGAGATTTTTGAAAAATATAAAACCCATTTTTTCAACATTTATTTTATTTTTAAATTAATTAACACTCCAAAACTCAAAATAATTATAATAAAAATAATATAATTCAAAAAATCACCAAAATTGGTCCAAGTGCTTCTCTAGTCATTAGGAATGTCCCCTAATTTTCTTAAGGACAGAAACTTTCCCTTGGTCATGTTATTAAATTTTCTTTGAAAATCTCTATTTTCCACCAAAAATAATTATATAAATAAATTAAATACAGAAAAATTACATTTTCTCCTCTCATGTCTTTATTGACATATGAGTGAAGTCACATAAAAATTTCAAGTTCATTTGGGTTCAATTTAGTGAGTTATGAAATTATTAAGCTTAAAGGGTAAAATGGTAATTAAAATCTTTAATCCTTAATTAAAACTTTAGGTTTAATAAAAAATCAACAAGTAAAATATTTGATCTTAATCTGGTTTGGATGATTGAAATTTAAATAATTAAAGGGTAGAAACCCATTAAATAATTTTAAAATGATTAAACTTTAATTAAATAATAGATTAAATTTGGAGGAATAATAAATTGGAATTATTAAAATAAGGGATATTTATTAGGAAGAGATTTATTCTTTAATTTAAAAATCCCTAAACTAATTATATCATTAATACTCAATTTTTAATTAAAATGATAACTCAAATTTAAAATATTAAAAGACTTAATTAAATTATTAAACTCTTTTGAAATTTCAATTAAAATTAAAAATAAAGTAAATTAAAGATAAATTAAAATTAAATTAAATTAAATTAAATTAAATTAAATTAAATTAAATTAAAATTAAATTAAATTAAAATTAAAATTAAATTAAATTAAATTAAAACAAATTAAATTAAATTAAACTAAATTAAAATTAAATTAAATTAAATTAAATTAAATAATTAAATTAAATTAAATTAAATTAAATTAAAATTAAATCAAATTAAATTAAATTAAATTAAATTAAATAATTAAATTAAATTAAATTAAATTAAATCAAATTAAATTAAAATTAAATCAAATCAAATTAATTAAACACCAAATCAAATTAAATTGAACTATGTTAAACTAAATTAAAACTCAATTAAATTAAGTTGAATTAAATATAACATCACCTAAGACATAAAGAATTCAAAATAAATGTAAAGCAACTTCAACACTATTCCAAATTTAAACCCTTTAACTTAAATCAAATCATTCGAATACTAATTTACCCTCGAAAGCTTTCGATTATTATAACTCCTAAATGGAACATCAAATGAAGTGTTACCTCACTCATAGTGATATTCAAATGTCCTAGTTCATCGAGCAAGTTAACAAGACTTGAAAACCTCGGACGATCGATTCATTTATATAATTAAATTCATTTGGACTTAAAACAATCCTAAAAATATTGAAAAGATGTTTAAGATTTATCTTAAGCACTTCCTCAATATGATAGGACATTTATAAGAACAATTGGACTTAATTGTTCTTTGATGAAGAAAATCGTCTTCAAACAAAAACACAAAGAACCTAGACGTCATAGGAAATGACTAGCATAGGATTAGGAACTTGGTAGTAAAACCATAACCCTTACCTTAGCCTTTACTCAGGAACTTGCTTAAATATTCTAATCGTGTTTTAAGTGCGACTGGGATGACGGGAAGACCCTCCAGTGTACGCTTTTATTTTATTGCAATTTACTTTCTTGCAATTTACATTATTGCAATTTATTTAACCGCATCGCACTTACTTTTCTTGCATGATAAACAACCGTTGCATGAAAACCCACACCTTTAGGATAGTCCCTAAAACCGAAACCAAAACTAAGTTAAAAGTCATTGCAAGATAAAATTCACCGCCACAACATTTCAAAATATAAAACAACTCAAAATTTAATCACAAACGAACACAAAACTACAATTGCAACTAAATTAAAACGCCTCGTTGGATGATCGGAATACCTCGGATGATGTAGCCTACGTGTTGCTAACGGGATTTCCCACTGGCCTAAATGAAAGTGTGGAACTCATTCAGCTTGAGTTTAGCAAATTCATCCGGACTAAGTGAATCCGATAAAAATAATGATGCCGGAAGGATGGAACCGTGGGATCTTAACCGGTGTCATTATAATCAACTTTAAGATTTGTTTTAATCAAAATAAAAAAACACTTGGAAATTAAGACTTCTCTAAACCAAAACACTTCTCTCATCCCCGATTTATGATTTCTAAAACTAAACCTCCGCAACAACCAGGAGCTCGGAGCATGGTGGGCGAGCACGGCCATCGTCGTCAGCAGAAACTTAAACCTACTTCAAGCAAAATCTTCTTAGAATTAAAACAACAAAGCCATAGGATTTAGAGGTAGCTTGCCTAGTGCAACATAAATCCTCAACTCTTCGTTAGGCATTTGCATTGCAAATTAAGCCCTAACCTGGCTCTTAGGATTCCGAGGTAGTCGTCCGATACGACATAAACCCTCACATCTTCTAGTGCTATTTGTTTGATTTTATCATACAAATATAAGCCCTAATTAATTAAAATTGGCAAGATTGAAATACTAAATAAACATTAGGACTTTCCTAAATTCAAGCCAAACAATAGGATAGTCGGAAATTACCGAAGTTCACTTCGAATCGTTGATTTCTCCTACCTTTCTTCCTTTGGATTCACAAAACAAAATGTTCCAAATTTGATCCATTCCCTATTGAAATTCCAAAATTCAATCTTTGAAAACCTTAAAGTTTGAAATTCTTGAGAGCGGAATTATTGGTTATTATCGAGAGTTTTCTTAGGTGATTCCCGTCACTTAAGATGTAATTAACTATAGGGGCTTGCCCTTATAAGGAATTTTAAAGAACCTGTGTAATATAAACCCCGTTTAATACTTTCATATTAAGCTGAGGAATTTGTCGGCTTATAAAATTGGTTCGCGGACCAAACGGATGTCACAAAACTTCTAGTTTATTTGATCGAGCCCCACCCTCAAGCAAGTGTGTCTATCTTTAGGGATAGATACACGGTTTGTGGTGCGGTGCTCGTTTATATAAACTATTCTGGGATGTGAGATCGGTTTAATCTCATATCTTAAAACTTTCAAATTTAAAATTATTTTCAAAGTCAAATACTACTTTCTAAATTATATATATATTTAAATCAAATTTAAAATTTAAATTCGCCGACAACTTCTGTTAGGCGACCCCTTTTAAAAACATCACACAACCTAAAAAATATGCCGACAGTACAGTCTATAGCAGGGTATGTAGCACAGCAAAACAGTAAAACATGCAGGAGAGTATGGTACAACATGCTATGTAAGGAAAGAAGCAAGTAGCAGGTGCAATAGGAAGGTAATATACTATGAATGTAAAGCAAACCTGTATACCTGGGAGGTCCGTTATTTCCTTGAATACAGCACGCTAGAGTGTGTCACACGAGTGAAAGCCAGGAAGAAAATAGAAGTGTCTTCTAGAAAGCTCGAGAAAAGACGGCGAATGACTCACAACAGAAAGCCCGGAGAAAATAAACAAAAATATAAATCAAATCATCAAAACCTCAGGAAAGTTCCGAAAAAAAGGACCACTAGTGCTTCGTCAAAATCATACGAAAATCCGAAGAAAACCGCAAGCACTCGGGTCGGGGCTAGGTTCAGAACTGTGTAGTACTGCTCGAAGGGTCGTCGAAGGCTACTTGGTCACACAAGTGTATAGAGCCCGCTATTCAGCTAGAAGGGTGTCCAACTAAACCTGACTCAGGAGAGTTTTCCTCAACCCAAAACTGATAATCAACAAGTGGACAACCAGATTTCATAATATAGTTTTTTAAATTTATATTTTTAGCATGCACATGAGTTTCAGGCATACAAAAGAGAGTTTTATCAATTTCCGATTGTAGTGGAAAGATATATATTTTTTTTGTTTCAAAATATAGTGTAATATTCTTATCAGGTTTTGAAAATCATGATTGCCCACGAGTAAATCAATTCGTCGAGTGAAGGATCACTAACAATCCTAAGAAGGTACGGGTGCCCCGCTTGCCTTGTAGCGGTGAATGATACCGTCATCCTACGGTTCACCAGAGCCCTAGAGCGAGTTCTGATGTCGTAGAATGGGATATCATTCTACTCTATCACTGGCGTGTCTTTTGCATCATCGCCGTCATTGCACCAAAAACAAAACAAAACCAAACTCCGAGTGGAGCAGGGAAGACGTGTCAAGCAGCAAAGAGGAGAAAAAAGGCTAGCCCACCTTCGTATTTGAAGGGTTAGTTCCACAGGTGAGTTAATCTAAGACTCCCCTAAGACATGTAAAACATTGGAAGTACAATCCAAGCTCCTTGAATCTACCCCTAGGGTGTCCTCTTCTCGCTTGGGTACAGTTATATTAAAAGACTGTTTAGAAACGAGATCCGAGAAAAATCGTTCAAGGCCATTAAAATCAAGAAAAAAAAAGAAATGGCTTGGGACAAACACTGGTTGCTAATGTTTCCAAACCCGTGCAAGAATCGAACCTTCATATCACCACCATAAATTCCATGGGCAAAGGTGACTAAAAAGTAAAACCACCATCTAGCTCGGGACCTAGTCAACAACAACAAGATCCTTAAACTCCCAATGAAAAGACAAGCTTCTAAATTTATAAGAAAGTGAATGGACAAGCTTTTCAAAAGAAATTTCAAATCAATTCCAATTCCATCATATAAAACCTCCCAAGTGTGGCTTTACATTCCCTCCCCAAACTCCACAAATTGATTAAAAGAGGATTTAATCTAAGAGAAGCCTTCCTAGTACATCCAAATCTCCAAATTATCCAACCCTCTGTGTGATTCGAACCACCACATACATCATAAATATGAAATCCTCCAATACAATCAAACAAAAGCTCACGGCCAAGACTATAGGCACCAAGGAACTCACGGGTAGGGTACAAACATGAAACACAAAAGGAGGACTACCCCAAACATAACCTTTAACACTTATGAAAGTAAATGGGTAAACTCTCACAAGTCTTCTAAACTAGCTCCAATTCCACCAAGTAAAATATAGGAATGATGCCCCAAATCCAATCGATAATCATCTCATTCCACAAGCAAGCCAACACAAAGCATAAACCTGAGCCACCATGAGGCAAGAACCGAGCCGACACCGAGCTGCAGCCCACCCACGACACAACCAAGGAAGGGAACAACACCACAAGGAAAAACCGAGCCACCTGCGAGCTCGACCCGAGCCATATCAAGGCTGGGAACAAGCCTAAAATCAGGTTACAACAATCTTAACTCAAAGCCAAATACCAGAAATGCTAAAAGAGTCAAAACTGAGCCACATGAGGCTAAAATCAAATCATGGATTAAGCCAAAACAAAGGACACAGCAAAACTCCACAAAAATCGAGCCACATGAGACTAAATTCAAGTCCAACATAAGGCTACAACAATTTTCTTTAAAATCTCAATTAAATGAAATACATATATATTTAAACATTTCCTTGGTTTGAAACTAAGAAAGAGGTCGATCTTAGGCCACAATAACACCTTTATTCCTTTCATATATCAAACTACAAAACTATCACATACTTGCAAGCAAGAATGAGCATAAAAGCTTTTCAAATTAGTTAATCATGCTTCATGAAGGGTTATGATACAAGAAGCCCAAGAATTAAGCTTCCAAATATTCAAAACATAGAGCTACAATATACTTTATATAAGAATAAGCATGAAACTTCTCAAATTGAACTAAGCTCCTTCCCAACATGCCAATTTGATAAAGAAAAGTTACAAAGGGAAAAAGCCAAGCCCCACATGCATATTGAAAAAGCCAAATGAATCCTTCCATGCTTCATACCAAGGTATGCAAAGAAACTATTCTAATATTCATTTCAACATGCTTGCAACAGAAATTATTCATTGCCTCAAGCTTTTGCTTTTAATATATCATAAGTAAAAGACCAGCACATGCTTGAAATAAGAACACGCACAGGATCTCCTTCCCAACATTCCTAGTATGCACTTTCCTTTTTAAAGAGTAAAGCTTAAAACATTTAAACCCAATCTTCTCATATGCTGTCAAGAGAGGCTAGCTTTACCTCAAAACCATATTCCATCAATCTCAACTTGCTTTAAAGAAGAGAAAATAGAAGCTAAAGCCATGCTAAAACTTCACCATGTTAAGCAAATAAAGCAAGAGGAGGACATAATATCATGCCATATCCCCCACTCCCACACATGCTTCATGTAATAAACCCCTCAGATTTTCATATAAGAACAAACTAGCATGCTACTAAAGAGGGGGAATAAGAAAACACCATTTAAGCAAGTAGGTAAAGCTCTCCATGACATATAAATGCTTAGCCGAAACCATAAACAGGGCAAATCAAGCTAACAGCGCAAGTGACAGCCTCCCTGGGCTAAAACTGAGAGTAAGAGAGGGATAAAGGGAAGTTACCAGACAACAGGAAGCACACAAAATGAATAGCAAGCTCAGGTAACAATCCAACAGCACCTCCCCTTCCTCACAAGGATTTTCGGGGCCAACCCTAAATCATCCCCGAATGGGGTTTTTATAGACGAAGGAGGGGAGAGGAGTGCCACTACTCACCTTGCAGGAAGGTGCGAAAGTGGAGCTGGCAACAAATTGCCGCAAGGAGGAGACACCGTAGAGGATCGGGCGACTCGCAAGGATAATGCATGCGCAGGAAAAGACCGCAAGATACCACTTGCGCGTGCAGGGATTAGGAATGGGTCTCTGCGGCTCGAGGAGGAGACCACAAGAGATGGGGCAAGAGGCGTGCGGCTCGAGCGCGTGAGAAGGCTCGTCGAAGCTTCTCTCGCGCGCGTGCGGGAGAGACGGAGTCAACCGAGCGAATCAAAGGAGCGGAAGAACAGAGCCGAGTCGCGCGTGACAAGGAATTAGGGCTTAGGAAATGTGTTATATATATATATATATATATATATATATATTAACAATAATAATATAAATATCATTATTATTAATATAATAATTATAATCGTCTTGTAAGTTTCGTCCCCGGCGTGCTATCTTCGCAAACTTAACGTCAATTTTAAGTGAAATAGACGTTCCGGACGCATCAGCGCAGTCCATTTCGTCGTCTGAGATCGTCTGGGCAACCTCGTCGACGGTTGCATCAAAATTGCGTTGAAATTTAGTATCGTCGCAAAATTTTGACTCGAGCTCGATCGATTAGAATAGTGCATGTGTGTAAGGCGTGCACGAGACTATCTTAATGTCTAGAGGTTCTATAGGGACTCAATTTGAACTCCTGACGTCAATTTCGACCGGCTATAGACTAGCGGTACGGAATCTCGTACAGGATTTCAAAGAGTAACGAAGTGGCTTTCAGACACTCTAAAATGAGGTGGGTCCCATCGCTAGGAATCTAGGATCGTCGGGGAAGCTCCTGAGGCTAGAATCCTAAATCTAGGAGGAATACTAAACCTCGACAAAAAGTGAGGTCAACAAAAGGACCCCCAATAGGTGTGGTGTGCTAGGCGAGCGCACCGCGTGTATTGGCGTTAACCGACAAGACAACAAAACCAACACAAACGTTCCAAGCCAACACACTCAGAACAAAACAAAGAAAGAGTGACAAAGGTTTCTGCTGGGGAATGTCAGGTAACTCTTCGAAGCTGAAGATTCCAGAACTCTCGCTGGGGAAAGAACAAGTGGATATTAGATTGAAATCGAGGAGTAGAAACTCTCGCTGAGGATTGGAGAGTGGAATTGGAGTTATGAAATTTCAAATATGTATCGAGAATGGGAAATAATATCAAGTATTGATCCCGAGGTGTGGATCGAAGTATAGGTAAAATTTGTGGTGGAAGGAAAAGAAAGGATGCCATATTCCATTTAAGGGGGTCTTATACCGATCTCGAAAGATTGGGATAGGATGCCTTGGATTAATCGAAGGGCTTATTCCCTCAACCTCAGAAATATCGTTGAAAGATTGCAATAGGAGGGGCTCCTAAAGCAACGCAGAATCGGATATGAAATCCTCATCCTCTAGAATATCATAGGATTTAATTTGAAAGATTGCGATAGGAGAAGGTCCTAGAGCAACGCGGTATCAAATGTAAAATTCTCAACCTCTAGAATATCATGAGAAAGTATAGTGTGAATCATTGCTAAGCAATGCAGATCGGATATGGAATCCTCATCCTCTAAAATATCATGAGAATCACTGCAAAGCAATGCGGTATCGGATGCTGAGATCCTCCACCTCTAAAATATATAAGGAGATCATTGCAGAGCAATGCGGTATCGGATGTTGGGATCCTCTACCTCTAAAATATATCAGGAAATCATTGCAAAGCAATGCGGTATCGGATGCTGGGATCCTCCACCTCTAAAAGATATCAGGAAATCATTGCAAAGCAATGCGGTATCGGATGCTGGGATCCTCTACCTCTAAAATATAAGAGTCATTGCAGAGCAATGCAGTATTGGATACTGAGATCCTCTACCTCTAAAATATATCGGGAGACCATTGCAAAGCAATGCGGTACCAGATGCTGAGATCCTCCACCTCTAAAATATATAAGGAGAACATTGCAAAGCAATGCGGTATCGGATACTGAGATCCTCTGCCTCTAAAATATATCGAGAGATCATTGCAAAGCAATGCAGTATCGGATACTGAGATCCTCTACCTCTAAAATATCGAAGGAGATCATTGCAAAGCAAAGCGGTATTGGATACTGAGATCCTCTACCTATAAAATATCGAAGGAGATCATTGCAAAGCAATGCGGTATCGGATTCTGGGATCCTCTACCTCTAAAATATCATGAGAATCATTGCAAAGCAATGCGGTATCGGATGCTGAGATCCTCCACCTCTAAAATATAGAAGGAGATCATTGCAGAGCAATGCGGTATCGGACGCTGAGATCCTCTACCTCTAAAATATATCAAAGGAGATCATTGCAAAGCAATGCGGTATCGGATGTTGGGATCCTCTACCTCTAAAATATATCAGGAGAGAATATGAGGGTGTTTCATATCTCACTCGAAGAGTTGATTGAAAAGGATCTTGTTTGGGAAGGGAAGTGATTCCACGCCAACAGAACCAATCGAAACTCACGGCTTCGTGTCAATAGAATCAGTTGATCCTTTCTCAAATGACAGAGAATTAAAGGGATATCAATCACAGTCTCAGACTGGAGAATCAGATTTGGAATTTTATATTTGAATTTGGGAGAAATTCGTGCAACTTGTGCAGAGTAGAAGTTTGCTGAAAAATCTGTGAAGAGATTTTTTAAAAGAATTTTTTCAAGCAGAATTTTTTTGTTTTGTTTAAATGTTGAATTTTATTTTATTGTTATTTTTTTAGGATTTGGACCCAGTTTTAGACAGGCATGTCATCTGAGCTCTAACAACTAGTCTTTGTCTTTTGAAACACAAGGCATAGTGCTTCCTGAGGTATCGTCCACTGACTAAGAACCAGTGCTTGAAAAATAACTCACTCTTTAAGGTGCTATCGGAATTATATTCTTTCAAGTACCTATAAAGGTGCGTTATCTCTAAGGACGCCACAGCTGAAGTGGCCACAATTTCGCAGCTTTGTTTGTAGTAGTCATCAATTGATTTGTTGCAGATTCTGTAGAGGTTGTTGAAGTTGACTCTTGAGAAATCTTTCTGACGTTCTTCGAGTTGAAGTTAGAGTTGTATTCGAGAAATCTTTCTGACATTCTTCGAGTTGAAGTTGGAGTTGTATTTGAGAAATCTTTCTGACATTCTTCGAGTTGACATTGAAGTTGTAATTGTTGGATACTGAAGGATACGACTTCAGGGTCGAATTTCCATTAATTGCTAATATCATCATCATTCCTTTAATTCTTTCTTTCTGGGCCTAAGCAGATTTCAGAATTTCCGGTCATGTGATCAAAATATTTTTCATTGTCTGAAGATATTTCTGAGCCAATTAATGACCAACCAAAAGGCATAGAATCACTTGACTCTCTCCAAAGCATAATATCAGAGGAAACTTCTTAAGGTTGCCTTTCAAGTTTCATTAATCAGGGGAAGATTAAGACACCAATTTTTGATTATATGTTTTGCCTCAAGCTTCTTCTCAGGGAGCATTCTTTTCTTTTTCTTCTTTTCTTCCTTTTTTTATTCGAGCTTTTCACTCTCTCTTTTTATTGAGGATTACTATATCTGGTGGAGCACATGTTAAAGATTTTGAATGTCTTGATTGAGACACCAATTTTTGATTTTGTGCCCACCTCAAGCTTCTCCTCAGGAACACTTTTTTTTTATTGCTCCTTTTGTTTTCTGAGAATTACTGTATCTGGCAAGACATATTTCTGTTAAAGATTTTGAATGTCGAAACTCCCCCCAATTAATAATTCTGAAATGTTCCTTAATATGAATCCTGGGATATTATAACTTATCGAAAGTCTGGACCCAGCCACATGGCAGAAAATTAAAAGGCCCTTGATATCCATAATCAATTACTCGTATTTCAAGCACACTGCTTCATTTTGAGATCCACTTAGGACCCAGTTCGAATTCCTTAAAGTAAACAACTCAGTTATTAGGGCATTAATTTCATTCTTCCCTGAAGTCATATTCTTAGCAAAATATCCAAATTTGAGCTTTCCAAATATTGAACAATTCTGGACAAAAACAAACTCCATTTTCATTCATTCATTGCAGGAGGAATGGTACAGACCAACACTGATCATACTAAGCCACAAAAGTAGTACAATAGTAACCAAAAAGTGTCTCGTCCGTTGTCAGTTGCGTAGGAATCAATTGAAGCAAACAAATCACCGAAATCATATTGATAAAACCTCTTCAACCTCTTTTCAAATATTCATTGGGGATTATTATGCTTCCACTCTTGAAGTGCTCCTTGAGCCAGTCTTTGAAGCTGCAACAGTCTTCTATGGTGTGTCCAACGAGCCTGTAGTACGGGCAATATCTCGAATGCCATTTCTTGTTGACCTCATCTGGCTTCTTTAGCTTGGGCAACCTGAACTCGGGATTCTTGATCAGAATACGGAACATCTTTTTCGCCGCTTCATCTTTAAAAGAGTATATTCTGTTTGATCGATCAACCATGGTTGGAACTTGCTTGTCTTCTGTCTGGTAAGGTTTCTGCTGAGATGATTGCTGAATATTCTGACGAGGACGTTGGAAGGTTTGCTGAGGTTGTTCGGCCTGTATTTGCAACTGTCGCTTTCCCCTGTTAACCACTGCAACTGTTCCAGATTTCCTTTCATCTGTCTTGGTTGTCCTGGATTTCTCGGCCTTCTCATAAGAATTCATATGTTTGATTTCTTCTTGCAGATTATTGGCTTTGCTGAGTAACTTCTCGAAAGACTTGATGGTGAGTCCCTTGAGCATGAAAGCTATCGGTCCATGGATGCTCTTGAGAAAGATCTCAATCGCATGATGTTCCTGTAGCTGAGGTTCACATTTCATGCTAAGGTTTCTCCACCTCAAGATATAATCCACTAAAGTCTCGTCAGGCTTTTGTCTTTCAATCACGAGATCTCCAATAAAAATAAGATGTTGTGCTCCGACAAATCTTTGCACGATTGACTGCTCTAACTCATTGAATGTCTTCACTGATCTGTTATTCAATTCAGCATACCAATCAAATACTATCCCTGACAAACTACTGACAAACTGACGGCAAAGTAATGCTTCATTACCTCCGGTGTTGCCACAACTGACTCGGAAATGTGCTATGTGCTGTCTGGGGTTTCCAGTTCCGTTAAATATCTTGAAGTTTGGTGACACATAACCCTTAGGATAGGGTACGGCATCGAATTCCTCCGGGTAAGGTCTACCCTTTAAAATCAATGCACCACTCTTAGACTGGGCTATGGCCTCCCGAACTTGTTCGAACATTTGTTTAAATTCCCTTTCTGGTATGACGCTCTGAGCAGAATCTTTCGGTTGTTCATCAGAGGCGAACTCTCTTCTTTCATCTGCATCACTAATGTTTCTGGTTGGTTTGTTTCTGGAAGTGTTCTCTGCGGTGATTGTAATTGTCTTCGCATCGCAATCATGGTGGTTGTCAATTCTTCAATTTTCTTTTCGAGACAATTGATCTGTTCGTCCTGTTGCTGGATGGCCCTCTGCCACTCATCTACGGTGTTCTCCTCTTGAAGAGGAGTGTCGCTCATAGCCAACATGGCTGGGGTCTCGACGACATTAATTTCTGCGAATTCACATTTCATGTAATCTGCTAAGCTGTAATCTTCATCTTCGATATCTCCTTTCTGATCTTTAGACAGTTGTGCAATGTCAGCTCGAAGCTTTTCTAAGGCGAACTCAATTGACTTTCCTTTGAGAATTTTAAGGTCAACTGAAACTTTTCGAGAAACATCACTTATTTCCCCTAGCATCGGCATCGTGTAGGAGTCGATTGAATCCTCTGAAACCATATTTACAGAACCTTCTTCAGGTTTGTTTAAATATTCTTTCGGGATTATCACATTTCCATTTCTGAAATTCTCTTCAACCCAATCCTTGAAAACAAAATAATTTTCTATCGTGTGGCCAAGCAACTGGTGGTATGGGCAGTATTGAGGATGATCTTTCATGCTGGCCTCTTCTGGCTTTTTCGGCTTTAGAAGTCTGAATTCTGGTCTCAACAGCAAGTCGTAGAACATCTTCGACACGGTTTCCTCTTTGAAGGAATACACCACTTTCTGTCATTCTGCAATGGACATCTGTTTATTCCTTGTTTGGTGTGATCTTGGCTGATGTAGTTGTTGGCTAGATTGGCCATATCGTTGTGTCTGTTGTTGGCAGAATTGTCGAGGTTGTTTGGTTTTCAAAATTTCCTGGCTGCGCCTCCTTTCCTGTGCCTTCATCAGTTGCACAATCCTTGAATTGGACCCAATTTCGAATCCAGAAAATGGTGGGGTATAAACGTCAACTGACTTTTCCTCATGTAGAATCTCTTTTCCCTTACTCAGCAAAACAGCTGGCGTGGTGATAGTGAATCCGGTAGTAGGGGCAAAAATAGTTCTCGGAGAAATCCCAACGACAGTATTTTCAGCACTAGTAGAGCTCTTTTCAACCAACACCTTTGAAGGGGAGAACTCTTTGGCAGATTCCAAGTCAAACTCTACAAATTTGTTTAGAACTTCATTACTGTGACGGAAACCTTCCCGAACTTAACTCCAATATCATCGAACCCTTGTCCAAACTTAATAATTGCCGAGTCAGCGCGCTTCATCCTGACTGACGACAGAACTCCATTCCAGAGGCAAAAGAAAAGATCAACTTTGGTGAAGACATTGTCCCTATCATTTCAAGAATTTTGGAAAGTCAGCGATATCCCGTGCCTTTTAGTTTCGACAGAAGTACTCAAGTTGACGCACTTGTCATATGAACTGGGCATCCTTTATTATTTTAATTTTCAAATTTATTACTTATTTGCGATTAAAGCATCGAAGAGTTGCAATAAGCAAGTTAACAGGCGTGAAAGGACGCAAGATGGCTTGATTCACAAGAAGCAAAACAAACTTGAAGGAGAAGAAAGTGCGAAGTTTAGGACCCAGTGTGGGACCAACTTCACAACACACAATGCCCAGGTGGAACTAGTCCACCGACACACCTATTGGGGGTCCAACCCCACACAAAGATCAAAAGTCCTTAATGGCTTTCCGAACCTTTCCGTTCAAAAGGTGAATGAACAGACGGTCCTGAAGTCCGAAAGAGTTGACCGTGCTCACCCAAGAAAGAAATGAGAGAAGCATGCCAACGGAAGAAGGGTAAACTGGTCCATAAGGGATGTGGACACATTACCGATGTATGAAGATAAGATATCCTGATTTAAATAGAGAGAGAAGCATTTCCTCAGCGGAGTCGCCAGGAGCTGTCGGCGTATTTTTGGGTGTGAAGTGCCCGTAAGAAGTTGTTGGTTGCCGGAATCAAAATCCCGTCGCCCGCTTCGGAAGGATGCTTCAACATGATTTTAGAAAAGAAGTATGAAGTCAAACTGACCCTATATTTTTCATAGTTTAAATGAAAGAGCGCTACACCTCAAGTCATGCATTTATCCCGAAAGACAAACACAAAACTTGAAGGTGAGGCTCGATCAAATAAACTAAGAAAAATATGACGCCCGTTTGGTCTGCAAAACCATTTTATTTGCCAACAAGTTCCCCTATTTAATATGAAGAATTAAATAGGGTTTATTTTAAGCTGGGTTCGGAAATGCTTCCTATAAGGGCAAGCCCCTATAGTTAATTACATCTTAAATGACCGAGATCACTTAAGAAAACTCTCGATAAAAATCAGGAAATATTATCTTCAAGGAGGTCAAAAGGATATGACTTTTCAACGAAATCGGACAAAGAGGTGTGAAAGGGGATTGACTCAAATCTGGAACATTTTATTGTAGAATCCAAAGGAAGAAAGACTAGGGGATATCACAGATCCGGAGGCTAACCTCGGTGACTTCCCAAGCTATCCTATGATTTTATTTCTATTTAGAGGAGATATTATTTAAGTGTTTCATCCTGCCAATTTTATTTAATTAGGGCTTACATTCGTGTGAAACGATCACACAAATAGCCTAGAAGATGTGAGGATTTAGGTCGTAACGAACGACAACCTCGAAATCCTAAAACGAGTCGGGGCTTATATTGTACAGCAAAACTATACAAAGGCCCAACAAGAGGTTGAGGATTTATGTCGCACTAAGCGAACAACCTCGAAATCCTATTGATTGTTATTTAACTAAGGAATGGTTTAGCTGACGTAGACATGTTTTGCTGTTGAAGATGGCCGTGCTGCCCACCACTAGCTCCAAGCTCCTTGCCGTGAAGAGGTTAAGTTTTCTAAGATGGTAAGTCAAAATATTCAATCAGGTGGCCCTATGGTTGAGTTCTCCTAAACATCCTATGCAAGTATTTTTAGATGTTGTACAGTGTATAGCAGGGTATGTAGCACAGGAAAACAGTAAAACATGCAGCAGAGTATGGTACAACATGCTATGTAAGGAAAGAAGCAAGTAGCAGGTGCAATAGGAAGGTAATATGCTATGAATGTAAAGCAAACCTGTATACCTGGGAGGTCCGTTATTTCCTTGAATGCAGCAGGCTAGAGTGTGTCACACGAGTGAAAGCCAGGCAGAAAACAGAAGTGTCTTATAGAAAGCTCGAGAAAAGACGGCGAATGACTCACAACAGAAAGCCCAGAGAAAATAAACAAAAATCAAAATAAAACCATCAAAACCTCAGGAAAGTCTCTAAAAAAGGACCACAAGTGCTTCGTCAAAATCATACGAAAATCCGAAGAAAACCGCAAGCACTCGGGTCGGGGCTAGGCTTAGAACTGTGTAGTACTGCTCGAAGGGTCGTCGAAGGCTACTCGGTCACACGAGTGTATAGAGCCCGCTATTCAGCTAGAAGGGTGTCCAACTAAACCTGACTCAGGAGAGTGTTCCTCAACCCAAAACTGATAATCAACAAGTGGACAACCAGATTTTATAATATAGTTTTTTAAATTTATATTTTTAGCATGCACATGAGTTTCAGGCATACAAAAGAGAGTTTTATGAATTTCCGATTGTAGTGGAAAGATATATATATATATATATTTGTTTCAAAATATAGTGTTATATTCTTATCAGGTTTTGAAAATCATGATTGTCCACGAGTCAATCAATTCGTGGGGTGAAGGATCACTAACAATCCTAAGAAGGTACGGGTGCCCCGCTTGCCTTGTAGCGGTGAATGATACCGTCATCCTACGGTTCACCAGGGCCCTGGAGCGATTCCTGATGTCGTAGGATGGGATATCATACTACTCTGTCACTGGCGTGCCTTTTGTATCATCGATGTCATTGCCCCAAAAACAAAACAAAGCCAAACTCCGAGAGGAGCGGGGAAGACGTGTCAAGCAGCAAAGAGGGGAAAAGAAGGCTAACCCACCTTCGAATTTGAAGGGTTAGTTCGACAGGTGAGTTAATCTAAGACTCCCCTAAGACATGTAAAACATTGGAAGTACAATCCAAGCTCCTTGAATCTACCCCTAGGGTGTCCTCTTCTCGCTTGGGTGTAGTTATATTAAAAGAGTGTTTAGAAACGAGATCCGAGAAAAATCGTTCAAGGCATTTAAAATCAAGCAAAAAAAAGAAATTACTTGGGACAAACACTGGTTGCTAATGTTTCCAAACCCGTGCTAGAATCAAACCTTCATATCACCATCATAAATTCCATGGGCAAAGGTGACTAAAAAGTAAAACCACCATCTGGCTCGGGACCTAGTCAACAACAACAAGATCCCTAAACTCCCAATGAAAAGACAAGCTTCTAAATTTATAAGAAAGTGAATGGACAAGCTTTTCAAAAGAAATTTCAAATCAATTCCAATTCCATCATATAAAACCTCCCAAGTGTGGCATTACATTCCCTCCCCAAACTCCACAAATTGAGTAAAAGAGGAAATAATCCAAGAGAAGCCTTGCTAGTACATCCAAATCCCCAAATTATCCAACCCTCTGTGTGATTCGAACCTCCACATACATCATAAATATGAAATCCTCCAATACAATCAAACAAAAGCTCACGGCCAAGACTATAGGCGCCAAGGAACTCACGGGTAGGGTACAAACATGAAACACAAAAGGAGGACTCCCCCAAACATAAAATTTGACACATAAGAAAGTATATGGGTAAACTCTCACAAGTCTTCTAAACTAGCTCCAATTCCACTAAGTAAAATATAGGAATGATGCCCCAAATCCAATCGATAATCATCTCATTCCACAAGCAGGCGAACACAAGGCATAAACCTGAGCCACCATGAGGCAAGAACCTAGCTGACACCAAGCTGCAGCCCACCCACGACACAACCAAGGAAGGGAACAACACCACAAGGGCAAAACCGAGCCACTGCAGGCTCAACCCGAGCCATAGCAAGGCTGGGAACAAGCCTAAAATCAGGTTACAACAATCTCAACTCAAAGCCAAAATCCAGAAATGCTAAAAGAGTCAAAACTGAGCCACATGAGGCTAAAATCAAATCATGGATTAAGCCAAAACAAAGGACACAACAAAACTCCACAAAAATCGTGCCACATGAAACTAAATTCAAGTCCAGCATAAGGCTACAACAATTTTCTTTAAAAGCTCAATTAAATGAAATACATATATATTTAAACATTGCCTTGGCTTGAAACTAAGAAAGAGGTCGATCTTAGGCCACAATAACACCTTTATGCCTTTCATATATCAAACTACAAAACTATCACATACTTGCAAGCAAGAATGAGCATAGAAGCTTTTCAAATTAGTTAATCATGCTTCATGAAGGGTTAAGATACAAGAAGCCCAAGAATTAAGCTTCAAAATATTCAAAACATAGAGCCACAATATACTTTATATAAGAACAAGCATGAAACTTCTCAAATTGAACTAAGCTCCTTTCCAACATACCATTTTGATAAAGAAAAGTTACAAAGGGCAAAAGCCGAGCCCCACGTGCATCTTGAAAAAGCCAAATGAATCCTTCCATGCTTCATACCAAGGTAAGCAAATAAATTATTCTAATATTCATTTCAACATGCTTGCAAAAGAAATTATTCATTGCCTCAAGCTTATGCTTTTAATATATCATAAGTAAAAGACCAGCACATGCTTTAAATAAGAACACACATAGGATCTCCTTCCCAACATTCCTAGTATGCACTTTCCTTTTTAAAGAGTGAAGCTTAAAACATTTAAACCCAATCTTCTCATATGCTATCAAGAGAGGCTAGCTTTACCTCAAAACCATATTCCATCAATCTTAACTTGCTTTAAACAAGAGAAAATAGAAGCTAAAGCCATGCTAAAACTTCACCATGTTAAGTAAATGAAGCAAGAGGAGGACCTAATATCATGCCATATCCCCCACTCCCACACATGCTTCATGTAATAAACCCATCAGATTTTCATATAAGAACAAACTAGCATGCTACTAAAGAGGGGGAATAAGAAAACACCATTTAAGCAAGTAGGTAAAGTTATCCATAACATATAAATGCTTAGCCGAAACCATAAACAGGGCAAATCAAGCTAACAACGCAAGTGACGACCTCCCTGGCCAAAACCGAGAGTAAGAGAGGGTAAAGGAAGTTACCAGATAACAAGAAGCACACAAAATGAATAGCGAAGCTCGAGTAACAATCCAACAAACACCTCCCCTTCCTCGCAAGGATTTTCGGGGCCAACCCTAAATCATCCCAGAATGGGGTTTTTATAGGCGAAGGAGGGGAGAGTAGTGCCGCTACTCACCTTACAGGAAGGTGCGCAAGTGGAGCTGGAGACAAATTGCCGCAAGGAGGAGACACCGCAGAGCATCAGGCGACTCACAAGGATAATGCATGCGCAGGAAAACACCGCAAGATACCACTTGCGCGCGCAGGGATTAGGGATGGGTCTCAGCGGCTCGAGGAGGAGACCACAGGAGATGCGGCGAGAGGCGTGCGGCTCGAGCGCTTGAGAAGGCTTGTCGAAGCTTCTCTCGCTCGCGTGCGGGAGAGACGGAGTCAACCGAGCGAATCAGAGGAGCGGGAGAACAGGCCGAGTCGCGCGTGAGAGGGAATTAGGGCTTAGGAAATGTGTTATATATAAATATATATATTAACAATAATAATATAAATATTATTATTATTATTAATATAATAATTATAATCATCTCGTAAGTTTCGTCCCCGGCGTGCTATCGTCGCAAACTTAACGTCAATTTTAAGTGAAATAGACATTCGGAAGCATCGGCGTAGACCGTTTCGTCGTCCGAGGTCATCCGGGCAACGTCGTCGACCTGTCGTATCAAAATTGCGTCGAAATTTAGTATCGTCGTAAAATTTTGACTCGAGCTCGATCGATTAGAATAGTGCATGTGTGTAAGGCGTGCACGAGACTATCCTAATGTCCAGAGGTCCTATAGGGACTCAATTTGAACTCCTGACGTCAATTTCGACCGGCTATAGACTAGCGGTACGGAATCTCGTACAGGATTTCAAAGAGTAACGAAGTGGCTTCCAGACACTCTAAAACGAGGTGGATCCCGCCGCTAGGAATCTAGGATCGTCGGGGAAGCTCTCGAGGCTAGAATCTTAAATCTAGGAGGAATACTAAACCTCGACAAAAAGTGAGGTCAACACCCACGTATATCCTCGAAGTTAATTTGAATCTATTTATCTCAATTTTCTCTCAGAAGTGTAATGAAGAAGAAATCTCTCACTTTCCATCTCCTCTTACAACTCTTAGAGAAAATCTTCTCTAATCTCCCTCACTCTTCCGACATAATAAAGACAAAAGATTCCACAAAAAATAAAGACTCATGGCACACCACTACTGACAAAAGACACCTTTTCTAACATAAAATCACTATTTTATAATGTTAGGATGAATTTTCCAAGAGATTCCATTATCATTCCTTCAAAATTCGTCTAAATTCAATGAATTAGGAGAGATAACCATCTCTGGCGTTATTGGCGCCACAATCGAGAATCTAGTGTGATTTTTGGATTCTGATGTTGTTGGCGCCAGTGCAATTTCTTGCTCTCAGAAAACATGCGCTGTTGGCATCGGTTTGGCGCCATTGGCGCTAGTGCAATTTTGAAATTGCATCATTTGACTCCAATTCTCTTCCTTTTTTGTTCTTTTTGCTCCAAGTGCCTAGACTTAAAATACCTGCAACAAAGCATGAAAATACATTTTTATAAAGTGCAGAACCACTAAATTTAAGCATAATATGTATATGTAAAATTAAACATTTTTTTTGTTGCATAAAATCTTGTTCAAAAATAGACATTATGAAGGCCTTTGATAAAGTGAATGGACTCTTTCAGTATGATAGGTTGGCCTAGTTAGGCTTTGCTCCTTCTATTATTCATTGGATTTAGGCATGCAAGATTGAAGTTAAATTTTTTAGTATTATTAACAGTGCGATTAAAGAATACTTTCCTTCCTCTTCAGTTTTAAGGAAAAGATGTCTTTTATCCCCTTAACTTTTTCTTATAGAGATTGATTCTCTCTCTTCTCTTTTAGTATCTCAAGAGACAGATCATAATAATCATGGCATATTAAATGCAAGTGGTGATTTTGTTCGCCTTATCTATGCTGATGATCCTTTGATCTTTAGTGAATCTAACATTAGTTCATTACAATGTTTGAAGGGCATTATTATTACCTTTAGTCATGCTTTCAACCTTGGTGTTAATGTCTCCAAATTTATAATTTAGTTCTCTAAATATGTTATCTAACTCATTGCAGCAATAACGTTATGATGAGAGTGGTTTAATTATTAAACTTTTCCTAATTGGGAATATTTGGGAGTTACCATTAAGCCTTCTAAACTTCGAACAATTAATTGTTTGAAGCTTATTGAGAAGCTCCATTCATGGCTAGTTGGCTGTAAAGAGGGTATGCTATACTATTGGTAGATTTCAATTAGTTAAAACTAACATTTTGAGCTATGTTTATTTTTGTATTTCCATCACACTTCTGAAGGCTTTTAGGAAGAATTTCTTCTATGATTAATTATTTTTTAGAAAATAATTGTTTGGAGAAAAAAATTGCATACTATAGCATGGAATAATTATTCTTTGCCTAAATTTAAAGGTGATTATGGAATTCTTTCCTTGGATACCATTAATGTATTATGTAAATCCAAGCTGTTTTGGAGACATTACAACCCGGGTTCTCATTTTGCTCATTGGTTTGATAATCATAATGACACTATTTGGTGTAAAGCTAAAATTAGGATACCTTATTATTATTATTATTTTGAAAGGAATCATCAATGTGGTTGTTAGAATGAGGAATTCTTTTGTTTTACTAATAACAAACAATAGTAATCTATTTATCTATTTTGAAAACTTGGTTGAATGATGTTTCCTTGTATGAAAGTTCAGGGAAGTTTTTTTTATCGATTTTGGTTTCCTTAAGAAAAAGAAATTATATGTATTGTTTCTAATGGAAATTGATCTTCTAAGAACCTTTCGTTAATGTCAGATTATGGTATTCAATTGATTATGAATATTACTATTATAAATAGCATCATTTTCTTTTATTGGATGGGGTTCAACCACTCCTCTCACAAAGCCACTTATGAAATTGTGACTGGTAAAAGTTTGTTTGGTTCAGAGGTTCTTCCACTAAGGTTGTCTTACATTCTTGAATAATCATTCATAAAGGGTTGAAAACTTGTGATGTAGTCAATACTACAAGAATTATAACTGATACTACTTGTGTTTTATGTATTCAGGAAATGAAATCTCATAATTATCATTTCTTTGAATGCCTTTTCTCTCGATATCTTCTTAAATGTTGCATTTTGAATGATAATATATTAATGATGACCAACAACATCTATCAGGAGTTGTTTCATAATAATATGTTGCCTTATAAAATTTACAAAAAGCTTTATTTGGTTGCAGTTCAAATCACAACTCTTTACTTTCAGCCTGAGAGAAATAATTGGATTTTTAATAAATCTTATGCCCCCCTAGATGTCTCAATTCAAAAGATTCATTTGATGATTAAATATTAAAGCATGAGGTGGAAATTTGTTTAAAAAGGACATTCCAAGCATCATACAAACATTTTTTAAGATTTGATGTTCTATTGGAATGGTGAATGTTTTTAATCTATTTTACCCTCTGATGTTTTTGAAAGTAGGTCGTTGGATTTGGAAATTGGTTGTTAGTTTGGGATACACTTTCTCCTTATTTATACATTTATTTGATAGGATTCAGAAACTATATTTGATTCAATTAGAGGTTTCCAGATACTATATTTTGAGGGAATAAGCCGTGATTATTTTCAGAGATAAATGATAATTCAATTGTTTTTGAAATTTTATTTCCTTTCTTTTGGATGAAATTATTATGACTTATTTTAAGTCGTTATCTCAAATCGTTTCTTCTTCCTTTTTATGATTTCTTAATAGATGTATTTTTTTTTTGGATGGATTAGTTGTTTTTCAGAAGCTCTGAAAGTTCAAGATCATTCTTTGATTTGTTTTGGCTGCCAGATAACTTGATGATTTATACTTTTACAGATCAGCTTGTTCTTGGTATGGTGGTCCTTCTTTGTTTCTTCAGGTCTTTGGGTGGATTTGTTATTGTTTAAGATTTTGTGAATAGAAAAATTTTCTACTGGAAGTTTAGTCTCATTGGATGAATCTGCTGTTGTTTATAAAACAGTCAGCTAGAATGACGTTGTAGGATCTGTTATTGGTGGATGGAGACTTGATGTTTATCAAATATCTCCATATCATTGTGAAGTGTTTCAGTAATATTCCCATGGCTGTATGAGTTGCAGATATTACTTTGGATGTTTTATTCTTTTGTCTCGTGATTCCTCTTGTCAGTTTGCTCTTCTTTTCTTTGTATTCCTTCTAGTTGTCTTCAAGACTTCTTGTATTGGTCATTTTATCATAGGTTAATTCTACTGTAATCAATTCTTTTATTAATATAACTGAGTGTAAATTCATTACGTATAATAATTAAAAAATCCTGCTTTTTTTTTGAATTAGTGGAAATTTAAAATTCCTCCTGTTAGATTCTCTGACTCGTATCTTCTTTAAAGTCGTTGATAATAATAAGATTATCGTAACATGTGTAAATTGGATTACTATCCTAAGATTGTAATATTATTTTCCACGAATTATTCAACTCCACACGTTACATTCAAACACCATTCACAAAAAGCCAAAATTCCCAGGCTGACACGTAGTCGTTCACATTATTCCCACTACCATTGGAGCTGGAGCCAATGCAAGACTCTCATCAAAGCCAGTTAAGTTATCTGAAGCCGCAAACACCACCGCACCGGAGCTCTTCACTTCCACCGTCCCCTGACGCCCACCATTTGCCTGCGCTTCGCAAAGATTGAGAAGATTGACGCCTGCAATACAGTGCAGTATATATGCCTCAAATTTACGCCTCAAAAACAATAATATATCCTTTATATATTTTTAATCAAACTTACGTTCTACTTTTAGAATTTAGATTGAACGATTGGACTAAAATTTATGCCCATTAAGATAACTCAAATAAAATTGTAGTCGAAAGCATACAGCTCAAAGATGTAAATAAGAGCAGTCTACCTTCAGCTGCGGCGAGTTTGAAGTAGAGATCAACGACGTTAGGGCATCCATTGAAACATTTCGCGGAGCAAAGCTTGTTCTCAAAGGCAACATCGAGGAGGAGTCAGAGCTGATCCCAATCGTATGGCGGTCGAGACCGCAAGCCTCAACGCATTCGTCTGTCTCAACCCAGTTCTTTAATGAGCTCTCCGCTTCGACCACTGAGGTTTTGCAGGTGAACTCCACCCGCCCACCTCTCCTCACCCGCGTCTCAAGAACGCACCGCAAGCCGGCCGAGGAGACAGCGAAGGAGCACGTGCTTGCGTCCAAGCTCTCGCACGAGATAGAATTGGTCTCTGTAGGCGCTGTGAGGATGACATTGACTGAAGAGAATAGGAGAGTGATGCATAGGAGAAACTTGGAGGCGGAGAAGGAAGCCATTGGTGATTCTGTGGATAAAGGATGTGAGTGCGATTGGATGTTTTTATTTTGATGTGGGAGGGGAATATATAGATAGGGTAGCTGATGAATGGTAAACGTGACCGTACGCTATTTCCTCCAAAACAGTGACAATACGGTGAAGTTAAGTTTATATATCGTTCAATATTTACGTACCTAATTTCTGACTTTTACATTCATATCATTTATGAATACCTTTTTTAACCTAATATCTGAATATTATATATATATATATATATATAGATATATATGTATGATTTATTTGTAGGATATAATTGGGTAGTATTAAAATGGCCCCGTTTTTAATTGTTGCTTGAGGACGATTATCTGTTGGCGTGCCGTTAGGGTTCTGACAGATAGGTAAGTTGTTTCTGTCAGGCAGATTGTTCCCAACTGTGCTTAAATTGCAGCCACGCATAAGGAATTTATGAGGATTTTTGTTCTCAGGCAATTACATACACATTATCCAAAAATTTTATTATTTACAAATCAGTCAAACACATTCATACATTTCTTAAATTCGCACTCATATATCAAAGATTATGATAAAATTTTAATTCTTATTTTTTATTTTCATCAAATTCTCAAATTCAAGAGAATCGACTGAATGGTTAATTTGTATATTTCATTGTTTCGTGTGTTATATACGTAATTATCTTTTTTTTTTTGGCATGTGTAAAATTGCTCCTTATACATAAAGTAAAATTTTCTATTATTATTACGATGATGATGATTATTATTATTATTATTATTATTATTATTATTATTATTGTTATTATTATTATTATTATTGATAAAAGCACCAACAAATATCTTTCATCTTACACAAATCTCAAGGTAATTGGTCAAGAAGAATGTGTTCAAACTTTGGTTAGAAGTTATCCAGAAATTCAATTTTAATAAAATTTTAATCAAACTGACCAGCTCGACGAAATGAACCCAATGGTACTAAAATGGATCGAATTCGAGTCAAATCTAGTCTAGATCATGCTATTAAACGGCTTTTGGAAGTTTTCCATGCATAATTAAAGGTCGAACGTATTCTGAGTATTATATCAGCATGATGAATCCAACTGGCTCGGGATCGCTCAATTCTAACATTATTAAGGCACTGAAATGTTCATTGAATGACATCTGATCAAAGGGATCTCTCTAGGTCATCCAATCAAAAGAGGCCTGGATTACTCTCTTTTTTTGTAATATGGATTCCATAAATAGAGCTCTAATCCCCTCATGAGATTGAGCCTAGACCTTGGAAAAGTAGAAAATCATAGCCTGCCTAAGAGGAAGCTACAACCCAGCATCTATCAAGGCAGATCGAGCTACCTCCGACCCCACCGCCTCTAATGAATGAAGATATGTGCAATTAATCCGAGATTATTTTTATTAAAAATAAATCATGCCTATTAAGATAAATAAAATTCAGGTTGAAAGAATAAAGCTCAAAGATGTAAATACGAGCACTCTACCTTCAGCCACAACAAATTTGAAGATTATTTTCAATGGCGATATGCACAATTAATTCGAGATTATTATTATTATTATTATTATTATTATTATTATTATTATTATTATTGATATGTCATCAACAAATTTTTGTCATCTCACTTTAATCATGAGGCAAGACATGTATCCCATGGCTTCTTTTCAAACAAGAAATGTTGAAACATTGATGAAAAGTTATCTGAAAATTAAATTTCAATAAACTTGTATTCAAACCGACCGATCGGACAAGACAATCTTAACGATACCAAAATTTGTCTAATCTGAGTAAAACAAGTCAAGATCAAGATATTAATTTATTTTTTAAAATATTATCTGGAATAATTGGAAAGTCAAACAGATTCTAAATACGGAATGCTTTTAGTCAAATTGAGTGTCTCAGTAAGAAAAACCCAACAAGCTTAGGATTACTCAATTCTGATATTATTAAGGCATTATAATGTACATTGAATGTCTCTGAACAAGGAGATCTCTCAAGGCCATCAGATCAAGTGGTTCTAATTCCTTGCTTATTTGTAAATAAGACTTTATAAATAAAGCCCTAACCCTCTCATGAGATAGGACCTAAACCTTGAACAAGTAAAAAATCATAGCCTGTATAAGAAAGAGCTGTAGCCTAGCATCTTACACAGTAGATCCGACCAACTCTGGATTCCGCCGTCTTCAACCTCTGACGCCTCCGACCACCATTGCCGCTTCTGGCTGCTGAAGACTGATACACCTAAAATATATAGTATTTTTATGCACATTTTTATACTTATTTTTAATGATATTGCACTTTAATGGAAAGTATTTTGTGTATTTTTTTTGCAGGTATGATTAAAAGGATGAATGTGGTGAAAATAGTGAAAAATGATCACATTTGGAGCAAAAATGAAGAAAATGTGCAAAATTGATATGTGGCGGCCAAGCGTCTGAACCCGCGCTTACATGCCAAGGGCCCGTGGCTATGCGCCCAGATCCAGAGCTTACGTGCCAGAAATTCCGTGGTTAAGCACTAAGACCTCGCGCTTACGCGCGACAATTATTAAAGAAGCATTATTTAATTTTTTGCGTCACTTTGAAGAGGTATTTGAGACATCTTTTGGTAAGAACGTGGGTAAATTCCTATTGGTGCCAAATTCAATTCGAAATACTCTTAAATGGATGTATCTCTTGGAAGATACGTTGAATCTGGACACAATTTGAGGAGATATGAAGGCACCTCGTTGGAAAAGTATAAAGAGAGGACTTATAGCTCAAAAAAGAGGTTGATGTTGGAGGCTTTGGTTATTCTTTATTGAGTGTGGTTTTATATTTATTGTGTAGAAGAGTTATTTTAGTATCACACCACTCCACTTTACCATTTTTTTACTTACTTTATTATTGTTTGTAATAGGATTAGAAGAGAGAATTTGAGTCCTTTGAGTTGGGCACCATCGTCTAAGGATTCTTGTAAGGGAAAGCAAATTTTTCAAAGGAACTTCAAGAGTTTGGTGGAGAGTATTTTCAGATAAGTCATTATCTTTGTTATTAAATTTATTTTTTAATTAAGACTTCTTGTGTTTTCATTATGATTTCTACTTTAAATCAACTTGTGATTTTATTTTCTTCATGGATTATGAGTAGTTTTCTTTATCTTTTTCCTTAAAATGATGAAATAATAAAGTTATGGAAGAATGTTGTGTGAAGTATAAGAAATCAATGTTGGAAGAAGTTGTGTTGATTTAAAACCTTGCACTTCAATTACTTCTTGATTTAGCCAATCAAGATGTTAAAATTTATTGTGAGAACATGTAAGAACCGGCATGGAATTTTCTCAGTCAACAATTGCTAAGAATCACATGAGATTATATGGGTGAGAATGTAATCCATATGATTGAATGCAAATAAATAGGGAGATAAACTTTGATGGGTGTAGAACTAGAAGACTTTAGAGTGACATGCTAAAGCCCCCAATTTGATTTATTGTTTTATGGTTTGATACGAGATGTTAGCCCCCAGGTGGAGGGAGTAGAGAAAACTCTAGAGTGAGAACTAGTATCTTTCCTGCCTAACCCATCTTCAAGATTTATAAAACAATAGATTAACCTATGTTCTTTATAGCATCTCTAATAAGGGTAAATAATATAATTGCTCCTATTTGGAACAACACATTTTAGATACTTCCACAACAGAACTCCATGACTTGTTACTGATTCATAATAAGGAAAAAGATATTTCATTTGTATTAGTTTTCATCTTACAAAAATTTAGTTAAAGTAGGTGCTTACTTTCATTTCAAAATATAAAAATTAATAAAAAGAAATGAATTTTATTTTCTAAAATATTATCTTTAGTTTGGGTAAGATCTTTACTAAAAATGTAAAAAGTTATTTTTCTATTTTCTTTGTTAAAAATAAAATCTTTGTTTAACACTTTCTATATGGGTTCCATATCTCAGGAATTAATCAGAAAGTCCTATATTACTTGATAACGATACGTATACTTTCGTAGAATCCCAATTAAACACTCATTTACATCGACATCAAGTTTTTAGCATTGTTGTAAAGAAAGCGACATAATTAAGAGGAAGTATAAAGTATAAACTCATATATAAAATGTAAGCATAAATATCATGGATCAAGTTTTTGGTGCCGTTGCCGGGGAAGAAAGAGAATTTTGAGAAAAATTAATTTTACTTTATATAGTCTTATTTTAATTTGTTAGATTTATTTTAGGAATTTGTTGTGTTGCTTTTGTTTTTGTTGTTTTATTTTAATTTTAATAGTGTATGCATAGTTTAGGTATTGAAGGACTTGTGTCTTACGATTCTGAATTAGAAAGAACTATAAGAAAAATTAGAAAAACTTAAAAATACAGAAAAATAAAAATATTCAAGCAAGAACAAATCAAATTAATCAAAATGTTGAAATCCATCAAGAATTTAGACCTTTAAGAGACTATGTTAACTCTACAAGTAGATGAATTTCATAATAGTATTTAAAATCCTACTGTTATGGCTAATTCATTTTAACTTAAACATGTTATTATCCAAATGGTATCTAGTAATCAGTTTGGGAGAGCACCAACCGAGGATCAAAATTTACATCTCGCTAATTTTCTAGAATTGTGTGCTACATTTAAATATGATGGCGTTTCGAATGATGTTATTAGACTTAGACTTTTTCCTTTTCATTAAGGGATAAAGCAAAGATATGGTTGCTTTCATTAACACCTGAGTGTCGGCATATTTTTAGGTTATGTGTTGTATTTTAGAAAAAGGGGTCTCCTAATAGAAATTGTCGGCGAATTTTTAATTTAATTTAAATAAATAATTTGAAAAGTAGTATTTGATTTTAGAAATAATTTTTAAATTAGAGTTTATCGAGAAATCTTTCGACATTCTTCGAGTCAAGTTGGAGTTGTATTTGAGAAATTCCTAACATTCTTCGAGCTTCGACATTGAAGTTGTAATTGGTTGATACCGAATGATACGACTGTGGTCGAATTTCCATTAATTGCTAATATCATCGTTTCTATTCCTTTAATTCTTTCTTTTCCTGCCTACAGTATTTCAATTTTCTATTGCGCGATCAAAATATTTTTCATTTGCTTCAAGATACTTCGAGCCAATTAATGGCCAACCAAAAGGTGTAGAATCACTTGACTCTCTCCAAAGTATAATATCGAGGAAACTTCTAAGGCCGCTCAAGTTTCATTAATCAAGTAAGACAAGACACCACTTGGACATATGTTTTACTTGCCTCTTCTCGTGGAGCATTCTTTTTCTTTTTCTTCTTTTCTTCCTTTTTTTATTCACTTTTCACTTCTCTTTTTATCAGGATTACTATATCCGTGCGATGTTAAAGATTTTCAATGTCTGGATTGAGACACCAATTTTTATTTTTGTGCCCACCCCAAGCTTCTCCTCAGAACACTTCTTTTTTTATTGCTCCTTTTGTATTCCGAGAATTATTGTATCTAGCAAGACATATTTCGTTAAAAGATTTCGAATGTCGAAACTCCCCCCAATTAATAATACCGAAATGTTCCTTAATATGAATCCTCAGATATTATAATCTTATCGAAAGTCTGGACCTGCCCACGTGGCAGAAAATTAAAAGGCCTCGATATCCATAATCAATTACTTGTATTTCAAGCACACTGCTTCATTTCGAGATCCACTTAGACCGTTCGAATTCCTTAAAGTAAACAACTCGCTTATTAGTAAGATTAATTTCATTCTTCCTCGAAGTCATATTCTTGCGCAAAATATCCAAATTTGAGCTTTCCAAATATCAACAATTCCGGATAAAAACAAACTCCATTTTCATTCATTCATCGCAAAGAGGAATGGTACGTACCAACACCGATCATACTAAGCCACAAAAGCAAGATAACAAGAAACCAAAAAGTGTCTCAGTCTATTGGTTACTGGCAGAGGAATCAATCAAGCAAACAAATCACTGAAATCATATTGATAAAACCTTCAACCTCTTTTCAAATATTCATCGGGGATTACTATGCTTCCACTCTCTGCGTTCCGAGCCAGTTCAAGCCGCAACTTCAGCCTTCTATGGTGTGTCCAACGAGCTCGTAAAGACGGGCAATATCTCGAATGCCATTTCTTGTCGACCTCATTCGGCTTCTTTAGTCATAACCCAACCGGATTTCCCGATCGAATACGGAACATCTTTTTCGCCTCTTCATCTTTAAAAGAGTATATTCTCGTTTGATCGATCAACCATGGTCGGAACTCGTCTGGTTTTCCGTCCGACGAAGGTTTCTCCCGAGATGATTGTCAATACTCCGACGAGGACGGGCTGAAGATTTGGCTGAGGTTGTTCGGCCTGTATCACAGAATCGTCGCTTTCCTCGTTAACTACTACAACTGCTCTGCATTTCCTTCATCCGTCTCGTCATTCCGGATTTCTCGGCCTTCTCATAAGAATTCATATGTTCGATTTCTTCGTATTATCAAGCCATTTGTGCAATCTCGAAAGACTTCGATGGTGAGTCCTTTGAAAGACGAAGCTATCGGTTCATGGATGCTCTTTGAAAGATCTCAATCGCATGATGTTCCCGTAGCCGAGGTTCACATTTCATGCTAAGGTTTTTCCACCTCAAGATATAATCCACTAAAGTTCTGCCACAGTTTCTTTGCCTTCAATCACGAGATCTCCAATAAAAAATAAGATGTCAGGTTCGACAAATCTTCGCACGATCGATCGCTCTAACTCATCGAATGTCTTCACCGATCCGTTATTCAATCTCAAGATACCAATCAAATACTATCCTCGACAAACTACCGACAAACCGACGGCAAAGTAATGCTTCATTACCTCCTAGTGTTGCCACAATCGACTCGGAAATGTGCTATGTAGTCGTCCGGGTTTCCAAGCCCGTTAAATATCTTCAAGTTTCGTGACACATAACCCTTAGGATGGGGACACGGCATCGACCCTCCGGTAAGGTCTACCCTTTAAAATCAACGTTAATTCACTCTGCATCGGGCTATGGCCTCCCGAACTTGTTCGAACATTTGTTTAAATTCCCTTTCGGTATGACGCTCCGAGCGGCATCTTATTGTTCATCAGAGGCGAACTCTCTTCTTTCATCCGCATCACTAATGTTTTGGTCAAGCCTTGCTTCGGAAGTGTTCTCTCAGTGTGATCGTAATCGGGCTCTCGCATCGCAATCATGGTGGTTGTCAATTCTTCCACCTTTTCGAGACACCGATCTCGTTCGTCCCGTTGCCGGATGGCCCTCGCCACTCATCTACGGTGTTCTCCTCTTCGAAGAGGAGTGTCGCCTATACCTAACATGGCCGGGGTCTCGACGACATTAATTTCTCGCGAATTCACATTTCATGTAATCGCTAAGCTGTAATCATCTTCGATATCTCCTTTCGATCTTTAGACAAGCAGTAAATGTCGCCTCGAAGCTTTTCTAAGTGCGAACTCCACCGACTTTCCTTTCGAGAATTTTAAGGTCAACCGAAACTTTTCGAGAAACATCACTTATTTCCCTTAAAGACGGCATCGTGTAGGAGTCGATGAATCCTCTGAAACCATATTTACAGAACCTTCTTCAGGTTTGTTTAAATATTCTTTCGGATTATCACATTTCCATTTCGAAATTCTCTTCAACCCAATCCTCAAAACAAAATAATTTTCTATCGCTGTACAAGCAACTCCATGCATTGGCAAGATTGAGGATGATCTTTCATGCTGGCCTCTTCTGGCTTTTTCGGCTTTGTGAAGTCTGAATTCGGTCTCACCAGCGCAAGTCGCAGAACATCTTCGCTGTCTGCTTCTCCTCTTTTCGAAGGAATACACCACTTCTCGTCATTCCGCAATTTCACATCCGTTTATTCCTGGTTCGGTGTGATCTTGCCGATGTAGTCATTGGCTAGATCGTCATATCGTTGTGTCTGTTGTTGCGAATTGTCGAGGTTGTTTGGTTTTCAAAATTTCTGTCGCGCCTCCTTTCCCGTGCCTTCACTGCCGCAGACAACTTCGAATTGGACCCAATTTCGAATCCAAAAGGGTATAAACGTTAACCGACTTTTCCTCATGTAGAATCTCTTTTTCCCTTACTCAAAGAAACAAACCTGGCGTGGTGATAGTGAATCCGGTAGTAGGGTGTATCAGCTTCTGAGAAATCCCAACGACGCATTTTCACACTAAGAGAGCTCTTTTCAACCAACACCTGGGGTTTTATAACCTTGCGGCATTCCAAGCCAAACTCTACAAATTCGTTTAGAACTTCATTAATCGCGACGGAAACCTTCCCGAACTTAACTCCAATATCATCGAACCCTTGTCCAAACTTAATAATTGCTGTGTCAGCTTCATCCTTCTAGCTTGACAAGAAACTCCATTCCGCAGGCAAAAGAAAAGATCACTTGGGTGAAGACATTTGGTTCCTATCATTTCAAGAATTTTGAAAGTCACGATATCCCGCGCCTTTAGTTTCACGTGTTACTCAAGTCGACGCACTTGTCATATGAACTCGGGCATCCTTTATTATTTTAATTTTCAAATTTATTACTTATTTGCGATTAAAGCATCGAAGAGTCGCAATAAGCAAGTTAACAAAGCAAGAAAGACGCAAGATGGCTTCGATTCACAAGAAGCAAAACAAATCCTCAAGGAGAAGAAAGTGCGAAGCGAGACCCAGCAGGGACCAACTTCACAACACAATGCCCGTGTGGAACTAAATTAACGACACACCTATCACTGGGGTCCAACCCCACACAAAGATCAAAGTCCTTAATACTTTCCGAACCTTCCGTTCAAAAGGTGAATGAACAAACACGGTCCTGAAGTCCGAAAGAGCTTGTTCTGTGCTCACCCAAGAAAGAAATGAGAAGCATGCCAACTAAGAAGGGTAAACTGTCCATAAGGGATGTGGACACATTACCGATGTATGAAGATAAGATATCCCGATTTAAATGGAGAGAGAAGCATTTACCGGAGTCGCCAGAGCCGTTCTGCGTATTTCGGGGTGAAGTGCCCGCAAGAAGTCGTTGGTTGCGGGAATCAAAACTCACGCTCGCTTCGAAGGATGCTTCAACATGATTTTAGAAAAGAGTATGAAGTCAAATCGACCTCTATATTTTTCATAGTTTAAATGAAAGAGCGCTACACCTCAAGTCATGCATTTATCCCGAAAGACAAACACAAAAACTCAAGGTGAGGCTCGATCAAATAAACTAAGAAAATACGACGCCCGTTTGGTCTGCAAAACCATTTTATTTGCCAATAAGTCTCTATTTAATATGAAGAATTAAATGTATTTATTTTAAGCCGGGTTCGGAAATGCTTCCTATAAGGGCAAGCCCCTATAGCTAATTACATCTTAAATGACCGAGATCACTTAAGAAAACTCGATAAAAATCAAAATATTATCTTCAAGGAGGTCAAAAGGATAGGATATTTCAACGAAATCGGACAAAGAGGTGTGAAAGGATCGACTCAAATCCGGAACATTTATTGTAGAATCCAAAGGAAGAAAGACTAGGATATCACGTATCCGGAGGCTAACCTCATGACTTCCCAAGCTATCCTATGATTTTATTTCTATTTAGAGGAGATATTATTTAAGTGTTTCATCCCGCCAATTTTATTTAATTAGGGCTTACATTCGTGCGAAACGATCACACAACAATTTTAAGATGCGTAGGATTTTAGTCGTAACGAACGACAAACTCGAAATCCTAAAACGAGTCAGCTTATATCAGACAAGAAACTATACAAAGGCCCAACACAAGAGGCCGTAGGATTTATGTCGCACCAAGCGAACAACCTCGAAATCCTATCGATTGTTATTTAACTAAGGAATGGCTTAGCTATCGTACATGTTTTGCCGTCGAAGATGGCCGTGCCGCCCACCACTACCCAAGCTCCTCTCGTCGTGAAGAGGTTAAGTTTTCTAAGATGGTAAGTCAAAATATTCAATCGTGGCCCTATGGTTGAGCTCCTCCCTAAACATCTTATGCAAGTATTTTTAGATATCACGTGTATACAGGTGGCAAGACAGAAAACAAAGAAACATGCAAGAGAGTATGGTACAACATGCTATGTAAGGAAAGAAGCAAGTAGCAAGGTGTGCAATAGGAAGGTAATATGCTATGAATGTAAAGCAAACCCGTATACCCGGGAGGTCCGTTATTCTCACGCACGCGTAGTGTGTCACACGAGTGAAAGCGTAAAATGTATGTCTTATAGAAAGCTCGAGAAAAGACGGCGAATGACTCACAACAAAAAGCCCAGAGAAAATAAACAAAAATCAAAATAAAACCATCAAAACCTCGGAAAGTCTCTAAAAAGGACCACAAGTGCTTCGTCAAAATCATCATACAAAAATCAAGAAACCGCAAGGCCCTGGGCCGGGGCTAGGCTTAGAACCGGTAGTACCGCCGATGGCCGTCGAAGGCTACTCTGGCCACACGAGTGTATAGAGCCCGCTATCTGGGCCTAGAAGGGTGTCCAACTAACTCGACTGTAGGAGAGTGTTCCTCAACCCAAAACCGATAATCAACAAGTGACAACCGTATTTTATAATATAGTTTTTTAAATTTATATTTTTTTAGCATGTACATGAGTTTTTGCATACAAAAGAGAGTTTTATGAATTTCCGATTGTAGTGGAAAGATATATATATATATATATTTGTTTCAAAATATAGTGTTATATTCTTATCGTTTCGAAATCATGATTGTCCACGAGTCAATCAATTCGAAGGTGAAGGATCACTAACAATCCTAAGAAGGTACTAGTGCCCCGCTTCAGAATCCTGAATGATACCGCTATCCTACTCGCTCACCGTGGCCCCGAGCGATTCCCGATGTCGTAGGATGGGATATCATACCATCACACGGCGTGCCTTTTGTATCATCGATGTCATTGCCCCAAAAACAAAACAAAGCCAAACTCGAGAGGAGCTGGGAAGACGTGTCAAGTGCCATAGTGAAAAGAAGGCTAACCCACTCGACCCCGAAGTTAGTTTGATGGTGAGTTAATCTAAGACTCCCCTAAGACATGTAAAACATTGATACAATCCAAGCTCCCTGAATCTACCCCTAGGGCGTCCCTCGCTTTGGGTGTAGTTATATTAAAAGAGTGTTTAGAAACGAGATCCGAGAAAAATCGTTCAAGGCATTTAAAATCAAGCAAAAAAAAGAAATTACTTGGGACAAAACACTGTTGCTAATGTTTCAAACCCGTGCTAGAATCAAACCTTCATATCACTATCATAAATTCCATAGCAAAGGTGACTAAAAAGTAAACCACCATCCGGCTCTCTAGGACTCAGTCAACAACAACAAGATCCCTAAACCCAATGAAAAGACAAGCTTCTAAATTTATAAGAATGTGAATGCACAAGCTTTTCAAAAGAAATTTCAAATCAATTCCAATTCCATCATATAAAACCTCCAAGTGTGGCATTACATTCCCTCCCCAAACTCCCACAACCGAGTAAAAGAGGAAATAATCCAAGAGAAGCTCACAAGACATCCAAATCCCCAAATTATCCAACCCTCTCGTGATTCGAACCTCCACATACATCATAAATATGAAATCCTCCAATACAATCAAACAAAAGCTCACGGCCAAGACTATAGGCGCCAAGGAACTCACGGGTAGGGTACAAACATGAAACACAAAAGGAGGACTCCCCAAACATAAAATTCGACACATAAGAAAGTATATGGGTAAACTCTCACAAGTCTTCTAAACTAGCTCCAATTCCACTAAGTAAAATATAAAAGAATGATGCCCCAAATCCCAATCGATAATCATCTCATTCCACAAGCGAGCGAACACAAGGCATAAACCCGAGCCACCATGAGGCAAGAACCTAGCCGACACCAAGCCGCGGCCCACCCACGACACAACCAAGGAAGGGAACAACACCACAAGGGCAAAACCGAGCCACTGCAGGCTCAACCCGAGCCATAGCAAGGCTGGGAACAAGCCTAAAATCAGGTTACAACAATCTCAACTCAAAGCCAAAATCCAGAAATGCTAAAAGAGTCAAAACTGAGCCACATGAGGCTAAAATCAAATCATGGATTAAGCCAAAACAAAGGACACAACAAAACTCCACAAAAATCGTGCCACATGAAACTAAATTCAAGTCCAACGATAAGGCTACAACAATTTTCTTTAAAAGCTCAATTAAATGAAATACATATATATTTAAACATTGCCTTGGCTTCGAAACTAAGAAAGAGGTCGATCTTAGGCCACAATAACACCTTTATGCCTTTCATATATCAAACTACAAAACTATCGCATACTTGCAAGCAAGAATGAGCACAGAAGCTTTTCAAATTAGTTAATCATGCTTCATGAAGGGTTAAGATACAAGAAGCCCAAGAATTAAGCTTCAAAATATTCAAAACATAGAGCCACAATATACTTTATATAAGAACAAGCATGAAACTTCTCAAATTGAACTAAGCTCCTTTCCAACATACCATTTTGATAAAGAAAAGTTACAAAGGGCAAAAGCCGAGCCCCACGTGCATCTTGAAAAAGCCAAATGAATCCTTCCATGCTTCATACCAAGGTAAGCAAATAAATTATTCTAATATTCATTTCAACATGCTTGCAAAAGAAATTATTCATTGCCTCAAGCTTATGCTTTTAATATATCATAAGTAAAAGACCAAGCACATGCTTTAAATAAGAACACACATAGGATCTCCTTCCCAACATTCCTAGTATGCACTTTCCTTTTTAAAGAGTGAAGCTTAAAACATTTAAACCCAATCTTCTCATATGCTTATCAAGAGAGGCTAGCTTTACCTCAAAACCATATTCCATCAATCTTAACTTGCTTTAAACAAGAGAAAATAGAAGCTAAAGCCATGCTAAAACTTCACCATGTTAAGTAAATGAAGCAAGAGGAGGACCTAATATCATGCCATATCCCCCACTCCCACACATGCTTCATGTAATAAACCCATCGATTTTCATATAAGAACAAACTAGCATGCTACTAAAGAGGGGGAATAAGAAAACACCATTTAAGCAAGTAGGTAAAGTTATCCATAACATATAAATGCTTAGCCGAAACCATAAACAGGGCAAATCAAGCTAACAACGCAAGTGACAGCCTCCCTGGGCCAAAACTGAGAGTAAGAGAGGGGTAAAGTGAAGTTACCAGATAACAAGAAGCACACAAAATGAATAGCAAGCTCAGGTAACAATCCAACAACACCTCCCCTTCCTCACAAGGATTTTCGGGGCCAACCCTAAATCATCCCAGAATAGTGTTTTTATAGGCGAAGGAGGGGAGAGGTGTGCCGCTACTCACCTTACAGGAAGGTGCGCAAGTGGAGCTGGAGACAAATTGCCACAAGGAGGAGACACCGCAGAGGATCGGGCGACTCGCAAGGATAATGCATGCGCAGGAAAACACCGCAAGATACCACTTGCACGCGCAGGGATTAGGGATGGGTCTCAGCTGCTCGAGGAGGAGACCACAGGAGATGGGGCGAGAGGCGTGCGGCTCGAGCGCGGGAGAAGGCTTGTCGAAGCTTCTCTCGCGCGCGTGCGGGAGAGACGGAGTCAACCGAGCGAATCAGAGGAGCGGGAGAACAGGCCGAGTCGCGCGTGAGAGGGAATTAGGGCTTAGGAAATGTGTTATATATAAATATATATATTAACAATAATAATATAAATATTATTATTATTATTAATATAATAATTATAATAATCTCGTAAGTTTCGTCCCTGGCGTGCTATCGTCGCAAACTTAACGTCAATTTTAAGTGAAATAGACGTTCCGGAAGCATCGGCGCAGTCCGTTTCGTCGTCCGAGGTCGTCTGGGCAACGTCGTCGACTATCGCGTCAAAATTGCGTCGAAATTTAGTATCGTAGTAAAATTTTGACTCGAGCTCGATCGATTAGAATAGTGCATGTGTGTAAGGCGTGCACGAGGCTATCCTAATGTCCAGAGGTCCTATAGGGACTCAATTTGAACTCCTGACGTCAATTTCGACCGGCTATAGACTAGCGGTACGGAATCTCGTACAGGATTTCAAAGAGTAACGAAGTGGCTTCCAGACACTCTAAAACGAGGTGGATCCCAGCGCTAGGAATCTAGGATCGTCGGGGAAGCTCTTGAGGCTAGAATCTTAAATCTAGGAGGAATACTAAACCTCGACAAAAAGTGAGGTCAACACCCACGTATATCCCTTGAAGTTCATTTGAATCTATTTATCTCAAATCTCTCTCAGAAAGGTAATGAGAAAGAAATCTCTCACTTTCCATCTCCTCTTACAACTCTTAGAGAAAATCTTCTCTAATCTCCCTCACTCTTCCGACATAATAAAGACAAAAGACTCCACAAACAATAAAGACTCATGGCACACCACTACTGACAAAAGACACCTTTTCTAACATAAAATCACTCTTTTATAATGTTAGGATGAATTTTCCAAGAGATTCCATTATCATTCCTTCAAAATTCGTCTAAATTCAATGAATTAGGAGAGATAACCATCTTTGGCATTATTGGTGCCACAATCAAGAATCTAGTGTGATTTTTGGATTCTGACGTTGTTGGCGCCAGTGCAATTTCCTGCTCTCAGAAAACAGGCGCTGTTGGCATCAGTTTTGGCGCCATTGGCGCTAGTGCAATTTTGAAATTGCATCATTTGACTCCAAATCTCTTCCTTTTTTGTTCTTTTTGCTCCAAGTGCCTAGACTTAAAATACCTGCAACAAAGCATGAAAATACATTTTTATAAAGTGCGGAACCACTAAATTTAAGCATAATATGTATATGTAAAATTAAACATTTTTTTTGTTGCATAAAATCTTGTTCAAAAATAGACATTATGAAGGCCTTTGATAAAGTGAATGGACTCTTTCAGTATGATAGGTTGGCCTAGTTAGGCTTTGCTCCTTCTATTATTCATTGGATTTAGGCATGCAAGATTGAAGTTAAATTTTTTAGTATTATTAACAGTGCGATTAAAGAATACTTTCCTTCCTCTTCAGTTTTAAGGCAAAGATGTCTTTTATCCCCTTAACTTTTTCTCATAGACATTTATTCTCTCTCTTCTCTTTTAGTATCTCAAGAGACAGATCATAATAATCATGGCATATTAAATGCAAGTGGTGATTTTGTTCGCCTTATCTATGCTGATGATCCTTTGATCTTTAGTGAATCTAACATTAGTTCATTACAATGTTTGAAGGGCATTATTATTACCTTTAGTCATGCTTTCAACCTTGGTGTTAATGTCTCCAAATTTATAATTTAGTTCTCTAAATATGTTATCTAACTCATTGCAGCAATAACGTTATGATGAGAGTGGTTTAATTATTAAACTTTTCCTAATTGGGAATATTTGGGAGTTACCATTAAGCCTTCTAAACTCAGAACAATTAATTGTTTGAAGCTTATTAAGAAGCTCCATTCATGGCTAGTTGGTTGTAAAGAGGGTATGCTATACTATTGGTAGATTTCAATTAGTTAAAACTACCATTTCGAGCTATGTTTATTTTTTGTATTTCCATCACACTTCTGAAGGCTTTTAGGAAGAATTTCTTCTATGATTAATATTTTTTTAGAAAATAATTGTTTGGAGAAAAAAATTGCATACTATAGCATGGAATAATTATTCTTTTCCTAAATTTAAAGGTGATTATGGAATTCTTTCCTTGGATACCATTAATGTATTATGTAAATCCAAGCTGTTTTGGAGACATTACAACCCGGGATCTCATTTTGCTCATTGGTTTGATAATCATAATGACACTATTTGGTGTAAAGCTAAAATTAGGATACCTTATTATTATTACTATTTTGAAAGGAATCATCAATGTGGTTGTTAGAATGAGGAATTCTTTTGTTTTACTAATAACAAACAATAGTAATCTATTTATCTATTTTGAAAACTTGGTTGAATGATGTTTCCTTGTATGAAAGTTCAGGGAAGTTTTTTTTATCGATTTTGGTTTCCTTAAGAAAAAGAAATTATATGTATTGTTTCTAATGGAAATTGATCTTCTAAGAACCTTTCGTTAATGTCAGATTATGGTATTCAATTGATTATGAATATTACTATTATAAATAGCATCATTTTCTTTTATTGGATGGGGTTCAACCACTCCTCTCACAAAGCCACTTATGAAATTGTGACTGGTAAAAGTTTGTTTGGTTCAGAGGTTCTTCCACTAAGGTTGTCTTACATTCTTGAATAATCATTCATAAAGGGTTGAAAACTTGTGATGTAGTCAATACTACAAGAATTATAACTGATACTACTTGTGTTTTATGTATTCAGGAAATGAAATCTCATAATTATCATTTCTTTGAATGCCTTTTCTCTCGATATCTTCTTAAATGTTGCATTTTGAATGATAATATATTAATGATGACCAACAACATCTATCAGGAGTTGTTTCATAATAATATGTTGCCTTATAAAATTTACAAAAAGCTTTATTTGGTTGCAGTTCAAATCACAACTCTTTACTTTCAGCCTGAGAGAAATAATTGGATTTTTAATAAATCTTATGCCCCCCTAGATGTCTCAATTCAAAAGATTCATTTGATGATTAAATATTAAAGCATGAGGTGGAAATTTGTTTAAAAAGGACATTCCAAGCATCATACAAACATTTTTTAAGATTTGATGTTCTATTGGAATGGTGAATGTTTTTAATCTATTTTACTCTGATGTTTTTGAAAGTAGGTCGTTGGATTTGGAAATTGGTTGTTAGTTTGGGATACACTTTCTCCTTATTTATACATTTATTTGATAGGATTCAGAAACTATATTTGATTCAATTAAAGGTTTCCAGATACTATATTTTGAGGGAATAAGCCGTGATTATTTTCAGAGATAAATGATAATTCAATTGTTTTTGAAATTTTATTTCCTTTCTTTTGGATGAAATTATTATGACTTATTTTGAGTCGTTATCTCAAATCGTTTCTTCTTCATTTTTATGATTTCTTAATAGATGTATTTTTCTTTGGATGAATTAGTTGTTCTTCAGATGCTCTGAAAGTTCAAGATCATTCTTTGATTTGTTTTGGCTGCCAGATAACTTGATGATTTATACTTTTACAGATCAGCTTGTTCTTGGTATGGTGGTCCTTCTTTGTTTCTTCAGGTCTTTGGGTGGATTTGTTATTGTTTAAGATTTTGTGAATAGAAAAATTTTCTACTGGAAGTTTAGTCTCATTGGATGAATCTGCTGTTGTTTATAAAACAGTCAGCTAGAATGACGTTGTAGGATCTGTTATTGGTGGATGGAGACTTGATGTTTATCAAATATCTCCATATCATTGTGAAGTGTTTCAGTAATATTCCCATGGCTGTATGAGTTGCAGATATTACTTTGGATGTTTTATTCTTTTGTCTCGTGATTCCTCTTGTCAGTTTGCTCTTCTTTTCTTTGTATTCCTTCTAGTTGTCTTCAAGACTTCTTGTATTGGTCATTTTATCATAGGTTAATTCTACTGTAATCAATTCTTTTATTAATATAACTGAGTGTAAATTCATTACGTATAATAATTAAAAAATCCTGCTTTTTTTGAATTAGTGGAAATTTAAAATTCCTCCTGTTAGATTCTCTGACTCGTATCTTCTTTAAAGTCGTTGATAATAATAAGATTATCGTAACATGTGTAAATTGGATTACTATCCTAAGATTGTAATATTATTTTCCACGAATTATTCAACTCCACACGTTACATTCAAACACCATTCACAAAAAGCCAAAATTCCCAGGCTGACACGTAGTCGTTCACATTATTCCCACTACCATTGGAGCTGGAGCCAATGCAAGACTCTCATCAAAGCCAGTTAAGTTATCTGAAGCCGCAAACACCACCGCACCGGAGCTCTTCACTTCCACCGTCCCCTGACGCCCACCATTTGCCTGCGCTTCGCAAAGATTGAGAAGATTGACGCCTGCAATACAGTGCAGTATATATGCCTCAAATTTACGCCTCAAAAACAATAATATATCCTTTATATATTTTTAATCAAACTTACGTTCTACTTTTAGAATTTAGATTGAACGATTGGACTAAAATTTATGCCCATTAAGATAACTCAAATAAAATTGTAGTCGAAAGCATACAGCTCAAAGATGTAAATAAGAGCAGTCTACCTTCAGCTGCGGCGAGTTTGAAGTAGAGATCAACGACGTTAGGGCATCCATTGAAACATTTCGCGGAGCAAAGCTTGTTCTCAAAGGCAACATCGAGGAGGGAGTCAGAGCTGATCCCAATCGTATGGCGGTCGAGACCGCAAGCCTCAACGCATTCGTCGGTCTCAACCCAGTTCTTTAATGAGCTCTCCGCTTCGACCACTGAGGTTTTGCAGGTGAACTCCACCCGCCCACCTCTCCTCACCCGCGTCTCAAGAACACACCGCAAGCCGGCCGAGGAGACAGCGAAGGAGCACGTGCTTGCGTCCAAGCTCTCGCACGAGATAGAATTGGTCTCTGTAGGCGCTGTGAGGATGACATTGACTGAAGAGAATAGGAGAGTGATGCATAGGAGAAACTTGGAGGCGGAGAAGGAAGCCATTGGTGATTCTGTGGATAAAGGATGTGAGTGCGATTGGATGTTTTTATTTTGATGTGGGAGGGGAATATATAGATAGGGTAGCTGATGAATGGTAAACGTGACCGTACGCTATTTCCTCCAAAACAGTGACAATACGGTGAAGTTAAGTTTATATATCGTTCAATATTTACGTACCTAATTTCTGACTTTTACATTCATATCATTTATGAATACCTTTTTTAACCTAATATCTGAATATTATATATATATATATATATATAGATATATATGTATGATTTATTTGTAGGATATAATTGGGTAGTATTAAAATGGCCCCGTTTTTAATTGTTGCTTGAGGACGATTATCTGTTGGCGTGCCGTTAGGGTTCTGACAGATAGGTAAGTTGTTTCTGTCAGGCAGATTGTTCCCAACTGTGCTTAAATTGCAGCCACGCATAAGGAATTTATGAGGATTTTTGTTTTCAGGCAATTACATACACATTATCCAAAAATTTTATTATTTACAAATCAGTCAAACACATTCATACATTTCTTAAATTCGCACTCATATATCAAAGATTATGATAAAATTTTAATTCATATTTTTTATTTTCATCAAATTCTCAAATTCAAGAGAATCGACTGAATGGTTAATTTGTATATTTCATTGTTTCGTGTGTTATATACGTAATTATCTTTTTTTTTTTGCATGTGTAAAATTGCTCGTTATACATAAAGTAAAATTTTCTATTATTATTACGATGATGATGATGATGATTATTATTATTATTATTATTATTATTATTATTATTATTATTATTATTATTATTGATAAAGCACCAACAAATATCTTTCATCTTACGCAAATCTCAAGGTAATTGGTCAAGAAGAATGTGTTCAAACTTTGGTTAGAAGTTATCCAGAAATTCAATTTTAATAAAATTTTAATCAAACTGGCCAGCTCGACGAAATGAACCCAATGGTACTAAAATGGATCGAATTCGAGTCAAATCTAGTACGGATCATGCTATTAAACGGCTTTTGGAAGTTTTCCATGCATAATTAAAGGTCGAACGTATTCTCGAGTATTATATCAGCATGATGAATCCAACTGCTCGGGATCGCTCAATTCTAACATTATTAAAGCACTGAAATGTTCATTGAATGACATCTGATCAAAGGGATCTCTCTAGGTCATCCAATCAAAAGAGGCCTGGATTACTCTCTTTTTTTGTAATATGGATTCCATAAATAGAGCTCTAATCCCCTCATGAGATTGAGCCTAGACCTTGGAAAAGTAGAAAATCATAGCCTGCCTAAGAGGAAGCTACAACCCAACATCTATCAAGGCGGATCGAGCTACCTCCGACCCCACCGCCTCTAATGAATGAAGATATGTGCAATTAATCCGAGATTATTTTTATTAAAAATAAATCATGCCTATTAAGATAAATAAAATTCAGGTTGAAAGAATAAAGCTCAAAGATGTAAATACGAGCACTCTACCTTCAGCCACAACAAATTTGAAGATTATTTTCAATGGCGATATGCACAATTAATTCGAGATTATTATTATTATTATTATTATTATTATTATTATTATTATTATTATTGATATGTCATCAACAAATTTTTGTCATCTCACTTTAATCATGAGGCAAGACATGTATCCCATGGCTTCTTTTCAAACAAGAAATGTTGAAACATTGATGAAAAGTCATCTGAAAATTAAATTTCAATAAACTTGTATTCAAACTGACCGACTGGACAAGACAATCTTAACGATACCAAAATTTGTCTAATCTGAGTAAAACAAGTCAAGATCAAGATATTAATTTATTTTTTAAAATATTATCTGGAATAATTGGAAAGTCAAACAGATTCTAAATACGGAATGCTTTTAGTCAAATTGAGTGTCTCAGCAAGAAAAACCCAACAAGCTTAGGATTACTCAATTCTGATATTATTAAGGCATTATAATGTACATTGAATGTCTCTGAACAAGGAGATCTCTCAAGGCCATCAGATCAAGTGGTTCTAATTCCTTGCTTATTTGTAAATAAGACTTTATAAATAAAGCCCTAACCCTCTCATGAGATAGGACCTAAACCTTGAACAAGTAAAAAATCATAGCTCGTATAAGAAAGAGTCGTAGCCTAAGCATCTTACACAGTAGATCCGACCAACTCTGGATTCCGCCGTCTTCAACCTCTGACGCCTCCGACCATCATTGCCGCTTCTAGCTGCTGAAGACTGATACACCTAAAATATATAGTATTTTTATGCACATTTTTATACTTATTTTTAATGATATTGCACTTTAATGGAAAGTATTTTGTGTATTTTTCTTGCAGGTATGATTAAAAGGATGAATGTGGTGAAAATAGTGAAAAATGATCACATTTGGAGCAAAAATGAAGAAAATGTGCAAAATTGATATGTGGCGGCCAAGCGTCGGAACCCGCGCTTACATGCCAAGGGCCCGTGGCTATGCGCCCAGATCCAGAGCTTACGTGCCAGAAATTCCGTGGTTAAGCACTAAGACCTCGCGCTTACGCGCGACAATTATTAAAGAAGCATTATTTAATTTTTTGCGTCACTTTGAAGAGGTATTTGAGACATCTTTTGGTAAGAACGTGGGTAAATTCCTATTGGTGCCAAATTCAATTCGAAATACTCTTAAATGGATGTATCTCTTGGAAGATACGTTGAATCTGGACACAATTTGAAGAGATATGAAGGCACCTGTTGGAAAAGTATAAAGAGAGGACTTATAGTTCAAAAAAGTGGTTGATGTTGGAGGCTTTGGTTATTCTTTATTGAGTGTGGTTTTATATTTATTGTGTAGAAGAGTTATTTTAGTATCACACCACTCCACTTTACCATTTTTTTACTTACTTTATTATTGTTTGTAATAGGATTAGAAGAGAGAATTTGAGTCCTTTGAGTTGGGCACCATCGTCTAAGGATTCTTGTAAGGGAAAGCAAATTTTTCAAAGGAACTTCAAGAGTTTGGTGGAGAGTATTTTCAGATAAGTCATTATCTTTGTTATTAAATTTATTTTTTAATTAAGACTTCTTGTGTTTTCATTATGATTTCTACTTTAAATCAACTTGTGATTTTATTTTCTTCATGGATTATGAGTAGTTTTCTTTATCTTTTTCCTTAAAATGATGAAATAATAAAGTTATGGAAGAATGTTGTGTGAAGTATAAGAAATCAATGTTGGAAGAAGTTGTGTTGATTTAAAACCTTGCACTTCAATTACTTCTTGATTTAGCCAATCAAGATGTTAAAATTTATTGTGAGAACATGTAAGAACCGGCATGGAATTTTCTCGACCAACAATTGCTAAGAATCACATGAGATTATATGGGTGAGAATGTAATCCATATGATTGAATGCAAATAAATAGGGAGATAAACTTTGATGGGTGTAGAACTAGAAGACTTTAGAGTGACATGCTAAAGCCCCCAATTTGATTTATTGTTTTATGGTTTGATACGAGATGTTAGCCCCCAGGTTGAGGGAGTAGAGAAAACTCTAGAGTGAGAACTAGTATCTTTCCTGCCTAACCCATCTTCAAGATTTATAAAACAATAGAATAACCTATGTTCTTTATAGCATCTCTAATAAGGGTAAATAATATAATTGCTCCTATTTGGAACAACACATTTTAGATACTTCCACAACGAACTCCATGACTTGCTATCGATTCATAATAAGGAAAAAGATATTTCATTTGTATTAGTTTTCATCTTACAAAAATTTAGTTAAAGTAGGTGCTTACTTTCATTTCAAAATATAAAAATTAATAAAAAGAAATGAATTTTATTTTCTAAAATATTATCTTTAGTTTGGGTAAGATCTTTACTAAAAATGTAAAAAGTTATTTTTCTATTTTCTTTGTTAAAAATAAAATCTTTGTTTAACACTTTCTATATGGGTTCCATATCTCAGGAATTAATCAGAAAGTCCTATATTACTTGATAACGATACGTATACTTTCGTAGAATCCCAATTAAACACTCATTTACATCGGCATCAAATTTTTAGCATTGTTGTAAAGAAAGCGACATAATTAAGAGGAAGTATAAAGTATAAACTCATATATAAAATGTAAGCATAAATATCATGGATCAAGTTTTTGGTGCCGTTGTCGGGAAGAAAGAGAATTTTGAGAAAAATTAATTTTACTTTATATAGTCTTATTTTAATTTGTTAGATTTATTTTAGGAATTTGTTGTGTTGCTTTTGTTTTTGTTGTTTTATTTTAATTTTAATAGTGTATGCATAGTTTAGGTTCTGAAGGACTTGTGTCTTACGATTCTGAATTAGAAAGAACTATAAGAAAAATTAGAAAAACTTAAAAATACAGAAAAATAAAAATATTCAAGCAAGAACAAATCAAATTAATCAAAATGTTGAAATCCATCAAGAATTTAGACTTTTAAGAGACTATGTTAACTCTACAGTAGATGAATTTCATAATAGTATTTTAAAATCCTACTGTTATGGCTAATTCATTTTAACTTAAACATGTTATTATCCAAATGGTATCTAGTAATCAGTTTGGGAGAGCACCAACCGAGGATCAAAATTTACATCTCGCTAATTTTCTAGAATTGTGTGCTACATTTAAATATGATGGCGTTTCGGATGATGTTATTAGACTTAGACTTTTTCCTTTTTCATTAAGGGATAAAGCAAAGATATGGTTGCTTTCATTAACACCTGAGTGTCGGCATATTTTTAGGTTATGTGTTGTATTTTAGAAAAAGGGGTCGCCTAACAGAAATTGTCGGCGAATTTTTAATTTAATTTAAATAAATAATTTGAAAAGTAGTATTTGATTTTAGAAATAATTTTTAAATTTGAAAATTTTAAGATATGAAATCAAACCGATCTCACATCCCAAATAGTTTATATAAACAAGCACCGCATCATAAACCGTGTATCTATCCATAAGAATAGACACACTGCTTGATAATGGAGTTCGATTAAATAAACTAGGAGATTTGTGACATCTGTTTGGTCTGCGAACCAATTTTATAAGCCGACAAGTTCCCCTGCTTAATATAAAGGAATTAAACAGGGTTTATATTACCCGGGTTCTTAAAGTTCCCTATAAGGGCAAGCCCCTATAGTTAATTACATCTTAAGTGACAGGAATCATTTAAGAAAACTCTCAATAATGATTAGTGGTTTTTCTCTCAAGAATTTCAAAGTTTAAGGTTTTCAAAGGATTTGAGTTTTGGAAATTTCAAAAGGGAATGGATCACATTTGGAACAGTTTATTTTAAGAGTCCAAAGAAAGAGAATTAGGATAAGGTGAGGATCCAAGAAGAATCTTGGCAACTTCCCAAACTATCCTACTGTTTGGCTTAGATTTGGGAATTTCCTTAATGTTGTAATCCTGCCAATTTTATTTATTTAGGTCTTATTTTTATATGACATAATCATACAAACAGCCTTGAAGATGTGAGGGTTTATGTCGTACCAAACGATTACCTCGGAATCCTAAGACTGGTTAGGGCTTAATTTGCATAATATGATTATGAAAATGCCTAACAAAAGGTGGAGGATTTATGTTGCACTAGGAAAACTACCTCGAAATCCTATGGCTTGGTTATTTAATACTAGGAAAGGTTTTGCTGAAGTAGACTCAAGTTTTGTTGATGACGATGGCCGAGCTGCCCACTGTGCTCCAAGCTTCCTGTTGTTGCAGAGGTTTAGTTTTAGAAGTCATAAATCAGGAGATGAGAGAAGTCTTTTGGTTTAGAGAAAATCATAAAATCCAAGTGTTTTTAGTGTTTTAATTAAAACAAATCTTAAAGTTGTTTAAACAGAACCGATTAAGATCCCACGATTCCGTCATCCCGACACCGTTATTTTCATTGAATTCACTTAGTCCAGATGAATTTGCTAAACTCAACTGAATGAGTTCCACACTTTCATTTAGAACATGGGAAATCCCGTTAGCAACACGTGGGTTACATCATCCGAGGTATTCCCGATCATTCAATGAGACGTTTTAATTTAGTTACAATTGTGGTTTTATTGTTCTGTTTGTGATTAAATTTTGAGTTATTTTTATATTTTAAAATGTTGTGGAGGTGATTTTTATCTTGCAATGACATTTAATTTAGTTTTGGTTTCAGTTTAGGGACTATTCTAAAGGTTTTGGTTTTCATACAACAGTTTTATTTATCATGCAAGAAAAAGTAAAGTACAATGCATGTAAGTAAATTGCAATAAAATAAAAGCTTACCTGGAGGGTCTTCCCGTCATCCCAAGCTGCACTTAAAACATATGTTTAGGCATTTAAATATTTCAACAGATACCTAGGTAAAGCTAAGGGAAGGGTTTTGGTTGTCTACCAAATTCCTAATCCTATAACTAGTCATCTCCTATGACGTCTAGGTTTTTGGTTTGGTTTAAGGATGATTTTCTTCATCAAAGAACAACTAGATTCATTTGTTCTTCTAAAACATCCCGTCATATTGAGGAAGTGTTTAGGACAAATCCTAAACATCTTTTCAATATTTCTGGGATTATTTTGAGTCCAAGTAAATTTAGTTGCACAGGTGGATTAATCATCCAGGGGTTTAAGTTTTGTTCTCTTGCTCAGTGAACTAGGACATTTGAATATCCTATAAGTGAAGTAACACTTAACTTGATACTTCATTTAATAGTTATAATAATAAGAGCTTTAAAAGGGCAAATCAACTTATTAAGTATTTTAATGATTTAAACTTAATGATTTAATTTCATTTTTGACTTAATTATAAAAATTAGTTTAACTTTGGAATAGTGTTCAATTTATTTTAGATTTAATTCTTAATGATTTCATTTAGGTTTGTTGTTAAATGATTTTGATTTAATTTAATTTAATTTTAATTTAATTTGTTTTAATTTTAATTTAATTTGATTTAATTTAATATTTAATTTAATTTTAATTTTAATTTAATTTTTAATTTAATTTAATTTAATTTAATTTTAATTTTAATTTAATTTATTTTTAATTTACTTTAATTTAGTTTAGTTTAATTTTAATTTAATTTTAATTTAACTTAAATTTTAATTTAGTTTAAATTTAATTTAAATTTAATTTTAGTTTAATTTTAGTTTTAATTATTAATTTGGATTATTATTTTAGTTATTTTAATTAAGAATTAAGTATTATTGAAGTGATTTATTTAAGGATTTTTAAATTAAAGAATAAATATCCTCTTAATAATATCCCTACTTTAATAATTCCAATTTCTATTATTCTTCCAAAATTTCAATTAATTAATTAATTAAAGTTTTATTTTAATTATATTTGAAATGGTTAGTAGGTTTCTACCCTCAATCATTTAAGTTTCAATCATCCAAAATCAGTTTAGGATCAAATATTTTACCCTCCCCTTTTTTGGTTAATCCTAAAATTTTAATTAAGGGTTGAAATTTTTAATTACTCTTTTGCCCTTCAAGCTTAATAATTCTATAACTCACTAAACTAAGCTCAAATGAACTTAAAATTTTTATGTAACCTCACTCACATGTCAATTAAGACATTAGAGGAGAAAATGTGATTTTTCTGTATTTAATTTATTTATGTGATTATTTTTAATGGAAAATAGGGGTTTTCAAGAAAAATTCAATAACACGACCAAGGAAATGTTTCTGTCCTTAAGAAAATTGTGGGATATCCCTAATGACTAGAGGACCACTTGGACCAATTTTGGTGATTTTTTGAATTATATTTTATTTATTATAATTATTTTGAGTTTTAGAGTATTAATTAATTTAAAAATAAAATTGATGTTGAAAAATAGGTTTTTTATTTTTCAAAAATCTCTCTAATATCAAGAAAGTTAGAGAATAAAATTTTATATTTTTCTGATTTTTGTTTGATTTATTAGAATTAATTTAGTAGAAATGTTAAAGAAAATCATTTTTTTAATTCAAAAATTGTTTTTGGCCTTTAAAATTCAATATCTTACCCTAGAGATTTAGGAAAAATATTTGGTTTGTTCCTAAGTGATTAGAATTCAAAATGTGACATTTTGGTGATTTTTAATATTTTTATGATTTTTTTTATTTTTTAATTATTAAAAATATTAAAATAATAATAAAAATCAACTTTTTTAGAAAATTACAATTTTAATTTTCCTAAGTTCCTCTGATATCAGAGAAGCTCCAAAACTATTTTTGTGAATTTTTGAAAAGTATTTTGTGAGTTATGAATTTTTAAAGTTTAATTTTATCCATTTTGCTTAAGAGGCTTAATCAACCCATTTGGTGAGGTTAATCAAATCCAATTGACTTCAAATTTTTATATGACATTCCTCTAATCCTAAAGATCAGTGGAGAATTATTTTCAAGTTAATTTAATGTGTAGTTAACCCTAATTAATTAAAGTTCAATTTTGGGTGTTTAGGCCAATTAGGGTTGTTCCATGTGAATTAACTCAAGACCTATTTTTCCTAGGTTCCTGTTGTCATAAGAAACATCACCAAATTTTTCTAGAATTTGTTTTTCAACATGCTAATTATTGAAATTAAAATACTCAAAATAGTGACATGCAATTGAAAAATCAATAACTTCTCATAGGGATGGTCTCTGACCTTGGAAAATTCAGGAAATGTTCCCAAGTTCAGAGGCTTCAAAAGCCCCATGGTCTCATGCCATGGTGAATTGCCTATGCAAATGGAGAATTAAAACAATGCAGAGAGTAAATAAATCATTAAAAATAAAATACTTGATGAAATGACTTGATTTCTTTTCCACATTATTCTCCTCTGTTCACTGAGCAAGAGGGTATTTTTATTTTATTTTTATGATTTTTTACACAAAGTTATGAATTTTTGAAGTTCTAGCAATTAAATAAATAGAAAATAGCCCTAATTTCCTACTTATCCACGCGGCGCCACGCAATCCTCGATAGCTCCGAAAGACCACGCGGCGCGCTTTGATTCGACGCAGCCATGTGAGTCAGCTGCCACGGGGCTCGCGGTTCACGTACCATCTCCTGGTCCGACGCCATTTGAGACGTCCGCTCGATACACACGCGATCCAATGGCTCCAGATCATCGTCTACGACTGGTGTGCACCCGTAACTGTCCACACTAAAACCCTAAGATCTCACTCGATTCTCAATAGATTTTTATGTTCTTATACTCTATGGATTCATCTTGAAGAGACGAACATATCCATATGGTTTATGTGGCATGAAATTAACCCAATCAAAATAGAGAATGTTCAGAAGCTCGGGAAGAAGAGAGAGCTCATACCTTTGTTCGCAGAAGTGAAGCTTCGATCCGAGAGTCGTGTCACCTTCGATTGAGTCCAAGCAAGCTCCGGATGAAGTCTGCGGCCCCGAGGAATTGCTAGACACTGATTTCCACCGGACTCGATTTCAACCTTTGAAGGCTAGAACAAATGGGTGGCACTGGAGAGGGGCTTTCACCTGGGAACTCCTTCTCTTGGTCTTGTGCGGGTGTGGGAGAGTTTAATTTGATTTTGGTGGAGGATTTGAAAGTGTCCTGTTACGGCTCGAGAATCGAGCTCCAAAATTGAGCTCAATCAGTGGGAATTAGGGCAGGAGGATAGTGGGGATTAAATGCTCTTGGCTAGGGGAAGCTTTGTGAGGAGTTTGGAGGGATTTTGTGAAGGTCTATTTCAGCCAACCTTTTAGCCGAGAGGGGTTGGCTGGCTTAAATAGCCATGGCCATGGCCTCTCAAGGGGAGTTAGGGGCTGGGATCAACTGCTCTGGTGAGGAGAAGAACAGCTACAATGGCCATTTGGAGTGGGGCAGCTCAGACATGGGGAATTGCAATTTTTGGTTGATTTGGACCTCTCGGCCTGGTGTTTTCCGGCAACTGTGGTGGCTGGCCGGCCAGGGTTAGGTCACTGTTGTGATTAGGAGGATCAGTGCTTGAGGTTTGTGAGTTTAATTATCAAATGCCATGTGTAAAAAGGATGAATTGAAATGGAAAGGGGAAGAGGTGATTTTGGCTTGGTTTAGGTCAACCCATGTATTTGGGCTTGGTTCACCTCCCCATGGCCTGATTTTGGGCTGAGGAGGTCAGGTGGGTCAGGCTCACATGTGTGGTGAAGTCCACATCCAAACATATTTGGACTAATTTTGGGTTAAGGGTAATCATGGTTAAGGCTAATGACCTTAAGGGAATATAGAAAGAGCTTCCTCCATTTTCCCAATGTGGTATGGTCACATGTCAAACCTTTCATGGCTCCACATGGGGCTTAAGGATGGCTTCATGGCTCTTATATGGCTTGGGAAAAGTTGGCTTGGTTTCATGGAAGTAGGTTTTAGGAATTTTGGTATTTTGGTGTGAAATTTGGATGGTTTTTCATATGGCTTAGTTTAGAAAAGTTTGATTGTTGATTTAGAATTTAGGGATGATTTTAATTAATGAAATGATGAATAGAGTGTCATATGGGCTTTAGCATGAAGTTTGGGCTTTTAAAATTTGGAAAAGGTGGGCTTTTAAAATGGTTTTAGGGGAATGAGTTTTTATGTTTCAAAATGGGCTTTTAGATCAAAAAAATTTGTAAAGGGCCATGCCAAATAAATATTGAGTTTAGTTTAAGGATATGTCATGAGTGATTTAAAACAAATTTGGAGTGATTTGGGATTGAATTGGATTGGATTTGGGTTTATTTGGTAAAGGGGATAAGGTGGGCCAAATTGGGCTAACATAGGCTAGGGTTGGGCTAATGTTGAAATTGATGTAAAATTGATGTTGAGAAATTTTTAGGGGAATTTTATGAAGATTTTTCAACTTTGGTTGGGGTTCAATCTTGGTATTTGGGCCTATTTGGATTTGGTTTGGGTTTAGGTCAATTTAAGGGGTTTTGGGTTTGGGTTGAATTTAAGTGAGGTCTGGGTTCAAGTTTTGGGCAAATTATGTTATTTTTTTGTTTATGGAGATATTAGGGAAGGTTTAGAAAATATTTGGGGTCAATTGGAGTTGAATTGGGTTGGTTTGGGCTAAGTTTGGGTTATGGGTCAAAATTGGGCTTTAAGCTTAAAAATGAAATTGGATTCAAATGTCAATCCAATTGGGCTTGGATTTGGTCTAGATTGATATTGGGGATATTAAATTGAAGTTTAGAATTGAATTGGACCAAAATTGAGGTTAATTGGGGTGATTTGGTTTGACATTGGGTTCATTTGGGTTTAAAATGAGCTAAATTGGCGGTTTTGGTAAAAGTGGGGTACATTGGCAAAATTAGCCCATGGTGTAGTTGAACAAAATTAAATTGGGAATATTTGGGATTTTCAAGAATTTTCTGGTAATTTTTGGAATTTTTAGATTTTTGGGTCAAGAGGGGCATTTTGGTAATTTGGAGGGTATTGGGGGGTATTTTTGGAAATTTTGGTATTTTTGGCTGTAAATGATCAATTTGATTGGTGGGGAAATGTTCAAGGTTAATTTTGGAAAATTTTTGGGTGGTTTGGAAATTTTGGTGGTTTTATGTAGTTTCAAGGGCTTTTAGTAGGTTTGGTAAGTCCGGGGCCCCGGGGGTCAAAAATTAAAATTTTAGAAAAATGAAAATTGAGCAAGTGTGAGTGAAATGGAATCATTTTGGTTAAGCCATGAAGCCATATTAAGCCCATAGGAGCAATGAGAGGAATCATTTGAGGCATTCACTATGTTGTTCCTAATCCTCTTAGCCAAGGGCCTAGGGGTTAAGGTCCATCCATATGAATTATCTACATGAGTCAGGAAGTCAAGCTAGGCATGAATAGTTTTAGGATTTGGAATGTGTGTGAAAGTGTAATGTGTGCAGGTCAACCCTCACCAGACCAAGCCACCCAGGGTGATCCTAAAGCCAAAGATTCCTATAGGGAACTCTTCTTTTAAACCTCCACATTTGATCTCAACCCTCTAGGTGATTAGGGGTTCACAATCAAGCTTGTGGGGTTCGCAGGGAGTTAAGAAGTGGTTGAGTTTCTAAAGGGGTAGGTTCCATCTCTAGTCCTCTAAGATAGTCAAAGGAAAAGCCTAAGGCTAGATCTTAAGTACTAAAGAGAGAAGAGAAGACCTCATCAAAAATGAGGTCAACAAATGGACCCCCAATAGGTGGGGGCTGCTAACTAAGCACACCGCGCGTATTGACGTTGACCGAAGAGATCAACAAAACCAACACAGATGTCCAAGTGACAAACTTGGGACGAAGTAGAAGAATTTTCTTGGGGAGTATCAGGTACATTTCCAAGACTGGAGATCCCTGAACTCTCGCTGGGAAAATGAAAAGGAGGTGAATTCCAAATCACAAGATTTGGAGAATTTTGATTTAGATTTTGTTTCATTTCATGTTCAAGTTTTGATGTGTAAGTTTAGATTTTTTTTTATTTTTTTTATTTGGAGTTCCAATTTAGATTGAAGTTTGATTTAAAATCAGTTTGAAGAAATTTGGATTTGAAATGAGAATTGAAACCCAAATTTCAACCTCAGGATTGCGAAGTAGCAGCCTCGGAGTAAGCATCCGAGCTCAAGTGTCGATTGAAAAAGATGAGAATCAGAATTTAGGTACTGATCTCGAAAGAGAACTGGAATGTAGGTACCAGTCTCAGAAATTTTGAATTGAAACGTAGGTATCAATTCAGATGAGAATCGAAATGTAGGTATCGATCTCAAAATGAGAACTGGAATGTAGGCACCAGTCTCCAAAATTTTGAATTGAAATGTAGTCATCAATTCGAATGAGAATCGAAATGTAGGTATTGATCTCAAAATGAGAACTGGAATGTAGGTACCAGTCTCGGAAATTTTGAATTGAAATGTAGGTATCAATTCGAATGAGAATCGAAATGTAGGTATCGATCTCAAAATGAGAACTGGAATGTAGGTACCAGTCTCAAAAATTTTGAATTGAAATGTAGGTATCAATTCAGATGAGAATCTAAATGTAGGTATCGATCTCAAAATGAGAACTGGAATGTAGGTACCAGTCTCAGAAATTTTGAATTGAAATGTAGATGAGAATCGAAATGTAGGTATCGATCTCAAAATAAGAACTGGAATGTAGGTACCAGTCTCAGAAATTTTGAATTGAAATGTAGGTATCAATTAGGATGACAATCAAAATGTAAGTATCAATCTCGAAATGAGAACTGGAATGTAGGTACCAGTCTCGAAAATTTTGAATTGAAATGTAGGTATCAATTCAGATGAGAATCAAAATATAGGTATCGATCTCAAAATGAGAACTGGAATGTAGGTACCAGTCTCGGAAAATTTGAATTGAAATGTAGGTATCAATTCAGATGAGAATCGAAATGTAGGTATCGATCTTGAAATGAGAACTGGAATGTAGGTACCAGTCTCAAAAATTTTGAATTGAAATATAGGTATCAATTCGAATGAGAATCAAAATGTTGGTATCGATCTCAAAATGAGAACTGGAATGTAGGTACTAGTCTCGGAAATTTTGAATTGAAATGTAGGTATCAATTCAGATGAGAATCGAAATGTAGGTATCGATCTCAAAATGAGAACTGGAATGTAGGTACCAGTCTCAAAAATTTTGAATTGAAATGTACTGTGGAGATTTGGATTTAGTGGGAGATCAAAATGAGATATGAAAGTGTTCCACATCCCACGAGAATCAATCAAAGTTTGATTATTTGGCGAAGGGTATGAATCCATGCCATCAGAACCAAATCGAAAATTTTTCGTGGTTCTGAAATCATCTCGAGAGAGGGTTTCAAAGGAGGTCTGAAGTAGATCTTCATTTGAAGAAGCATTGGAGGATTTGAAAAGATGGATTTATACTAGAATTCAATTTGAGATTTAGATTCGTTTTGTTTATCCTTTAACGATCCCATTTTTTTTATTTGTTGTTTATTTACTGTTCATGTGAATTTGAAGTTCATTTTACTATTTAGATTTTTAGGAAAAGTTCTCATTTATTTTCTTTTCTCTTTTGTTCTTTGTTCAAAGTTCATTTAACTTTAATGGCGTTTCCCAGTCAATTTGCACAAAAAGAGGTGAAGGCAAAATATGACGTAGTCATTTCATTCCAACTTGCTGAAAGTACATCATACAACTTGGTCTAGTCATGATGACATTTTTCTGAGAAATTTAATGTCTCGTACAATCCATGTAAATCCAAAACGGACTGTGTAAACTTCTTGTTGATCCATCCAAAACCGTCTGTCAAAAATCCATGTCTGAATAGTAAGAAACATAGGTAATAACATCACCTTCCAAGCCACCCTTGGTAGGAATGCCGCATGAATGTGCATTGGAGGTGTGCTATTTCCCATGTAACTCACAGCTCATAGGGCCGGAGACTCTCCAATTCTGGATATGGCTGGAAGTGATAAGACGCCTTTCTGTCGTCCATCCTTCTAAAAGTAACAGAGATCCGCTCCACTGGCACTCCCGGTATACAACGTTTTGCGATGTCTGCTCCATTTTCTTTTAATATCATGACGGAACCTACCGGAAGTGGTATCTCCACCGGCCCTCAGAACTTACCCGAGCCTGCTATCCGGAGCTCAGATCCGAACATGATATTGCATTGGTTGACGAACGAAACTATGCAGAAAGGTCTGACAAAGTCGTGGTGGTCTATGTGTGGAGGTATGCAGTCGCCCTTCTGATAAATGTTGATGATGCAACTGTTGGGTATGCAGTCTGCTGGCAGTACCCTCCACGTTATCATTCTTTTCACCATTCTTTTAATTATCCTCGGCATTGGATCCACCTCACTGCGACGGAGTATCCCTGGTGGATTTCCTTTTCTGTCCTCTGCGAAATTATAGCAACATCTGCATTGTATTGTGACTCTTCCATTCCCTGGCATCCATCTCCGGGGTTCTGAATAAGTCTTTTCCCTCAGACGGCCTGCTCGACCCATCTTCTGAAGTTCTAAGATGTAATCCACAATCTTCTGTTGCTCATGTTCTGAGAATACATCTGTGTGTAACTCGAGGCCTTCCAAAATGTTGATTCTCTCGCCTTTAATCCTTTCAAAGTATTTGAAATTCTTCTTCTCAACATTTTGCATTCTTTCTAATTCATATTCTGGGATGATCTGCAAGTGACGAGGCCTAGTAACAAACTGCGGGATGTATGGCTCAATCCCGTCACGTTCTCCTGCATACCTTGGCTCCTCGGGGATTGTCTCTATCGGGACATCCTCCGGGGTTGCTTCCGAACCAAGGTTCTTCAGATCTGGTATCTCTGTCCGGCGTCGAGGCACTGACTCTATTTCCGTTCTTCTTGGTACTTCTTCAATTTGTTCTGATTTTCTTGGCGTTGACTTTCTTCTTTCTGATTCCTGACGAACCGGTATCTTTGAAATGTGTGTGCTGGCAAAAGCGGCTGTTTCTTCTTGTTGATCTGCTGCTAGTTTAGTCAACATCTTGCAGATTCGGCGATTCTTATTCCTTCTTTGGGTAGCAGTGAAAGTAGCCTTACCCCTTGAATTTCTACGGGCGCGACGCTGACGAGCCTGCCCTCTGTCTTGGTAACTACAGACTTGATTTTCTTGCTTTCTTCGATGTTTGTCTTTCTTTTCTTGTTGCTGGATTGGTGGCTTGGGCCACCCATCTTCATCACTGTCCGTCGTGAAGCTCTTCTCGGTCAACTCGGGACCCGATCATTTTTTCGTACTTGTAGGTTGGCCGGTGTGAAGTCGGAATCAATTTCTATCACTTGCTCCATCCTTCACCCTCTTTTCATCGAGTGTGAGACTCACGCTATTTCTAAAGTTTAGGACCAACCGCCCGTTCGATATTTCCCTGCAAAAAAGACAAGGAAAGGATCAGGGACTGTACTAAGAACAAGAACATTAAGAAAATATTTATCATTGAAGATTCTTATTCACTTATTTTAATTTTTAAGGAAAGTAGGAAAAGATGAAGAAAGATTAGGAACAAGATTTGATTTGAATGGAAGGGTAAAACTTTATTATTATGATTTCACATATTTTATTTTTAGCACATATTTTTTTGTTAATGATTTTTATTTTTTCATCCATTTTTATGTTTTTTTTTGTCATCCATTTTTTTTTTGTTTCGGACCCAGTCACAAGTGGTTTCTTCACCCGTGTTTCTAGGGATGAGAATTCATTCCTTCGAAACATCAGGTTGCGTAATACTTCTTCAAATATCTTCCGTTGATTGAAAGCATTTGTCGTTCTCCTTAGCAATTCATAAGTTGGTAGGAGCCTCCTGAGTAGACTGTCTCGACCACAAATGACCCTTCTCAAGTCGGTTCAAATTTACCTCCTATCTTGCGATGTGCAAGAATTGGTCTTCTGAGAACCAAAACCAAGTCACCGACTTTGAATGTCCTGGGGCGGACTAGTTTATCATGGGCCTGGATCATCTTAGCTTGATACAGTTCCAAATTCTGTTGCGCGGAAAGTCTTTTCCCTTCCAAGCTTTCCAATTCTTCTAGTCGTAGTCTGGCATTTTCCTCCATAGTTATTTTGTTCGCAACTGCAATTCTGAGTGATGGGAGCTGAACTTCCAAGGGTAGAACTGCCTCAGACCCGTACACTAAAGCGTAGGGCGTAGACAGAGTAAGAGTCCTAAAAGTTGTCCTGTAGGCCCATAAGGCTTCTAACAACTCCTCGTGCTAATTTCTCTTATTGTCATCAAAAGTTTTCATTAGAATTTGAATGAGAGTTTTATTAGAAGCCTCGGCCAAGCCATTTGCTCATGGGTATTAGATCGTTGAGTATCGCCAATTGATCCCGTGTCTTCTGAAAAAATTGTTGATCTTTGTACTTTTGACTGCTTACCCATTATCTGAAATGATTCTGCGCGGTACCCCAAAATGGTAGACGACTTGGTTCTTGAAAAACTGTAACACGTGGTGTGCCTTCACTTCCCTGAGTGGTATAGCTTCTGCTCATTTAGAAAAGTAGCATGTAGCTGCAAGGATGAAGCGATGTCCTCTTCAAGAAGGAGGTTCTATCGGACCCACTATATCTGTGCCCCAACACTCAAATGGCCACGACGCAATTGTCGGATGTAGCACATTTGGAGGTTGATATAGAGCCACTCCATGCACTTGGCACTGGTGACAACTTTTGGCAACTTTCATACAGTCGGTCATCATTGAGGGCCAGTAGTACCCTAGTCTTTTAATCTTCATTTTCATTTTCGGACCTGACTGATGAACGCCACAAAACCCTGAGTGCACCTCTTTAACAATTTCACGAGCCTCGGACCCATTCAGGCACCTTAGCCACAGCTGGTCAAAAGACCTTCTGTATAACGTATTATTTATTAATGCGTAAGACAGAGTTCTTTTCTTGATCTGATGGGCTAGTGACTTATTGTCCGGAAATTTTTCTGTTTGCAGGTAGTTTATTAGCGGTTGACGCCAATCTTCTATATTTTCTATCAATGCTGCAATTGTTTCTTCTGCCTTTTCTGCTGATTTCTGTATCATATCCATGTCGAGCTGTGATAGGACATGTCGTCCCTGAACTGACACTTCAACTGACTCATCTTGTAAGCAGGCAAATTCTTTTGCAAGGCGAGCTAGCGCATCGGCTAGAGCATTTTCTTTTCTGGGGATCTTGAAGATCGTTACATTCGGAATATGTTCCAACAGTTTCATGGCATACTGAAAGTACTGCTCGAATCTTAGCTTTAAAATTCTGTATTGTCCGACGACTTGTTGAATGATCAACTGAGAATCTCCGTAGATGTTGATGTCCGTTATTCCCATTTGAATGGTTAGTTCTAGTCCTATTATGAGGGCTTCGTATTCTGCCTTGTTGTTTGTACACGATTCTGTTAAGTGGTAGGAGTGATTTAACATCCCCCGCTCCGGTGTTATAAAGATTAGTTCGGTTCCTGCCTTACCGGGCACTATCGTTTGCAATTCTTTGTTCTTCTGTGCTGAGAACGCTCCGCCGAAGTATAGTTCCCAACGTCGATCATCAGGGTCTTCTAGGCTCATTATCTGCTCGTCGGGCAAATCGTCGTCGAGAGGCGAATCTGCCGGTAAAGGGTGTGCTGCAAGGAAGTCAGCTAGAACTTGTCCCTTTACAGCATGAAGAGGAACGAAAGTCATGTCGAATTACAATAGTATCATCGACCACCTGGCAAGTCTGCGCAGAGTGTTGTTCAGGTCATCAAGTATTGCAACGGATTAATTCTCGAAATAAGGTTGACCTTATGAGAAAGCATGTAGTGCCTGAGCTTCTGTGCGGTGAAGATCAGGGCCAAGCAGTGCTTCTCAATCGGCGGATACTTTACTTCCATCGGAATTAGACGATGGTTAAGTAGTAGAGAGCATTTTCTTTTCCCTCATCATTGACCTGGGCTAGCAGGCTCCAAGGAGTCGTCTAAAGCCGCGGTATAAAGTATCAACTGTCTACCCGAGATCGGGGTCGCTAAGATAGGAGGTGTCATTAAGTATTTTTTGATGTCATCGAAGGCATGTTGACATTTGGAGTCCCAAGTAAACTTGGCATCCTTCTTAACTAAAGCAGAAAACGGCTGACACCTCCTGACAAATTCGATATAAAGCGTCGAAGATATGACAACTTTCCTTAAAAGGATCACAACTGTTTCAAGGTTTTAGGAGGTGGCATTTCTGAGATAGCTTAAATCTTTTCCAGATCAATTTCAATCCCACGATGTCGGACAACAAATCCTAAGAATTTCCCGGAGGTGACACCGAAGACGCATTTTAAGGGATTTATCTTAAGGTTAAATTGTCTTAGTCGCTCAAAAACGATTCTCAAATCATACAGGTGATCTTCCTTCGGTTTACTTTTGATGACCACATCATCCACGTAGCACTCAACTTGGTCGTGAATGAGATTATCAAAAATCTTCGTCATCGCTCTTTGGTATGTTGCTCCTGCGTTCTTTAGTCCGAATGGCATTACTGTGTAGCAATACACTCTGATCGGCGTTCTGAATACTGTGAGCTTTTCGTCTTCTGGTGCCTTCTTTATCTGGTTGTATCCTAATGATCCATACATGAATGAAAATATTTCATGTGTTGAAGCAATATCGATCATTAGTTTTGGGATTGGTAGTGGAAATTCGTCTTTTGGACATGCTTTATTTAATCTCTAAAGTCCACAGATTCTGATTTGACCATTCTTCTTTATAACTGGTACCATATTGGCTAACCAAGTAGGGTATTTTTCTTCATGGACAAATTTAGTGTCTATTAGCTTCTTAACTTCAGCTATTACTTGTTGCTCAATTTCTAGACGCATTCTTCTGGGGGCTTGTCCGATCGGAACGAGTAGGATCTACTCTAACTTGTGAACCGTGACTTCTGGAGCTAATCCTGGCATTTCGTCGTAACTCCAAGCAAAACAATCCTTGAATTCCATTAGTAGCTTGATTATTTCCTCAGAATCTTCTTTATTGAGTAAGGAGCTAACAAAGGTAGGCCTGGGCTCTTCTCTAATACCTAAGTTAACTTCCGTTAACTGGTCTATTGTAGGTTTGATTTCTTCTTCGAATTCTGGTGGAGCATCTCCGATTGGTAGATCTTTGAGATCTTCTGAAGCTTCCAAGCAGTCTTCATTAGGTTCGCAAGTGACAACCAAGCAAAATCCCGTATCGTCAACTGATCCTACCATGCCGAATCTGAGACCATGTTTTGAATTGGGAGGCAGGCTGGCATTATTCCTTAATTTTTTAAAATGTTGTGATTGACCTTTTGTCCATCATCGAGGTAAGACACCACGTTGAATTAAATTTTGAACACAGGGAGAGTACCACTCAAAAGGCAGTTCCATTAGTTCAGATGAAGCAACATCTTCAAATTGTACATCATTTTCAGTTTTGGAAGAAGAAGCACCACGGTAAAACTTGATTGGCTTAGTACCACCACCATGCACTTCCTTGACCATCATACCCTTGACCTTATTAGGGTGGATCGAGGTTAGGGTCATAGTATGTACATAGTGGTTAATCTTCTCGTACATTGATTTGTATTCTTCATTCTTTTCATCTTCGAGAGAGATCTTGAACTGGGGTTTCTTTTGACTTATTGTCGCTGCTTCTTTCTTGAGTTCTTCTCCTTCTTCGGAAGTGTTCTCCCAATCAACATCGATGATCGGTTTCTTCTGTCCAACTGTTCTAACATTTCTTCCACATCCTCGTCCCCGGCCTCGACCTCGGGTGCGAGTTCTGGAGAAATTTTCACCATATCGCCGTATGGGAGTGGTGAGTAACTGTTGAACTAGAACTTCAGGTTCTTCATCGTCTCGGATTTCTTTTGCTTCATTTGGTATGGTATTTCTGGAAAAGATTGTTTTCTTCGGGGGCGCGTAGTAGGCCGCATCTTCATGAATTCCAATTTCGTGCACAGAGAACGATTGCAAGTCACCTTTGATACACTGTTCCCCTCATTCGTAATACTTTATGCACTGGTGTAGAGACGACGATACCATCTGGTTTTCATGGATCCACGGTCGACCCAGTAGAGCGTTGAACGATGTCTCAGAATCAATTATGTGGAATTTTTGCGGTTGTCTTTGCTAAATCACCGGTCTTCATTACTAGTGTTATCGATCCAAGAGCTCTTTCTCCTTTTTGATTGAAGCCTCTTAATAGCATCTTGTCTGCTTTAAGCTCGCGAGCATCAATTTCCAAATATGCTAGCGTCCGAAGATTCATTATGTTTATTGATGCTCCCGGATCAACTAACACTCTGGAGAGCGTAAACCTTCCAATAGTGACTGAAATGTATAACGGTCAGTTGTGATCTGCTGTTCCCAGTAATAGATCATTGTCCGTGAAGGTAACACCTTGCTGTTCTTTTAATGAGCAAATGAAGGAATTACCAGCCATTTGAGTTAAACAAATCTCTGGATCAAGCAAAGCCTTGATCAGAGCCTCCCTCATCTCCTTTGATAGGATCAGAGCGTCGTATATGCTTAGTTTGGCTGGTAGCTTCCTAAGATGGGCTAGCACATTATAGTCCACTTTATTACCATGTTCCTCGGTTTCTTCCCGAATGGGCAATTCCTCTGCCGGGGCTGGCTCTTCCTGAGCAACCACCTGCTTTCCTTTATCCTTTGGACCCATTCTCGGGGGTAGAACTTTTCCACTTCTTAAATTTACTTCAGTTATTTCTTCCGAATTTGGTGTTTCCTTTTGAATCGGAGCAACTGGCTCTTCTGAAGTTGCTTCGGTGTTTGATAGTTCTAATTCTATCGTGATCGGAGCTCCTCTAAATTCACAAATGGACTCGTTGCTTGTCGAGCTTTCGTAGCCTCCTTTGTGAACACCTTCTTCGTCGTGGTCATCGAGGTTGTGTATGATTTGAGAATCGTTATTTGTATTGGAATCGAGATCCGGATTAAGTCGGTTGTCGCTAGTTATGTAATCGTTAGAAACAGTCAAAACGTAGCCAACGCCATAATCCTTATCATTATAAGATCCCGTCGGGGCGAGCAGATAATCATAAAGAGTCAGGAGTTCGAGGGATTTCTCCCCCGAATCGGAAACAACCATCCTAGGATAAGCAGCCCCTAGTCTACCCTTCAGAGCCTCGATATTCTTTTCTTCCACGATCTTCTCCTCCTTCTGGGGCGGTTCTTCAATCGCAAGTGATAGTGCCGGCTAGACAGGTTTCAAACTCTGAGTTGAAGCACATACTGAAGCGGCCTGGATGTGATCCAAAATTTTCTTTGATGACTTCATCCAGAAGGTACTCCATCCATCATCAGTCATGTAAGGGTCTATTGGAACAATAGAATCCGTTGGAATAACATTGATGGAACCTCCCTTCTGGGGTTCCTTCATGTATTCCTTTGGGATCGTTATGCTCCCTTTTCGGAGATTGTCATCAAGCCAACTCTTGAAAATGATGCAATCCTATATCTTATGTCTAAGCATCTGGTGGTAAGGGCAATAGTTCGGATGATCTTTCTTATTGACTTCCTCAGCTTCTTGGGCTCTGGCAGCTGAAAATCTGGTGTCTTCATTAAGCTGCGGAACATCTTCGCTACTACTTCAGTTTTGAATGGATATTCTTTATTTAGGAGTTCTCTTAAGGTATGCGATGAACGAGGCGGTTGTTCATAATGCTGAGATGACTGATAACTCAGACGAGGTTGCTGATAGCCTTGTTGAGGTTGCTGATAAGTCTGTTGTGGTGGTTGATAACTAGGCTGTGGCCGCTCTGACTGTATCTGAACAGGCTGCTTGCCCTTATCTACTACCGCGATGATTCCGGATTTCTTTTCGAATGTTTTCACAGGTTTCTACTTATCGTTCTTGTCGGCAAAACTTAACTGTTTTGCTTCTTCTTGCAAGCTCCCAGCCTAGCTAAGCAACTTCTTAAAAGTCTTGATTGTAAATCCTTTAAGGAGAAGTGATATCGGGCCATGGATAATTTTAAGCAGGATACCGACTGCATGTTGTTCTTGAAGATGTGGTTCACACTTCATGCTTAAGTTTCTCCATCGAAGTATGTAATCCACTAAAGTCTCGTTCGGATTTTGTTGCTCCACCACTAGATCACCGATAGTGATGTGGTGCTGAGCCCAGGCAAATCGTTTAACAAAGAGATTCTCCAGTTCTGAAAAAGTCTTCACTAAGTCGTTCGACAATTCTGCGTACCATTCGAAGGCGATCCCTGACAAACTGCTGACGAACTGGCGAAAGAGTAGAGCATCGCTCCCACCGGCATTGCAGCAACAAGCACAAAAATGTGCAACATGTTGCCGGGGTTTATTGTTCCATCAAAAGTCTTAAACAGAGGTGGTACGAAGCCTTTCGGCGGGGTAAGGTCTACCCGTCTGAATAGATGCTCCATTCTTGGATTGTGCTAAAGCTTCTCGCACCTGTTGTTCTATCATGTTTTTAATATCCTTTTCTGGAATCATGCTTTATGTAGAATCCTTCTTTGGTTGCTCGTCCCCATTGACGGATGTGATCTCTTTTCCTCCATCCACAATATGGATGATCTCTGGGGGTGTCTCTTTCTGAGGTTGGGCTTGACTCTGGAGAGTGGCTAAGGCAACAACCATCTCTTCCATCCTCTTTGCCATCTGGGAAATTGTATCATTTCTTTCCCGAAGCTGTGCTCTTAACACTTCCGGTTCATCTCTTTCTACAGCTGCTGAAGCACCTTGCGAAGCTGATGATGCTTGTGTTTCAACCATGTTGATCTCGGCATACTCCTCATCCATGAACTCGGATGAGTCAATTTCGTCTCCTAATTCTTCTTCTCTTTCTTTTGCTAACCGTCAGATGTCGGTCCTTAACTTATCCATGGCATCTTCCAGTGGCCCTTTTCGCATGATCTCGCAGTTGTCTCGTGATGGTTGTTGAACTTCCTTTCCGGGAGTCCCCTTTATTGCAGTAGCACTTTCTTCTGATTCGAGCCTCCTGACAAGACTTTTCTTCTCAAGGCATTACTTTGGTTATAGAAAATTAAATATTGCCACCAGGAAAGATCATTTTCCACTACCCTTTCTGGATCAAATGTTGGATAGACAAGCTAGGCATAAGAATTTTTCTTTTTATGGATGTATATACTAGTTATAACCAAATACAAATTGCTCTTGAGGATCACAAGAAAACAACATTTAATAGTCCTTATGGTACATTTGCTTAAAAGAATGCCCTTTAGTTTATGAAATGCCCCAGCTGCATTTCAAAGATATATGATGGCAATTTTCTGTGATTTAAATGAAAAAGGAATTGAAGTGTTTATGGATGAATTTTTCAGTTTTTGGAATTTCATTTGAATCATGTTTAGAACATTTATCTAAAGTTCTCAAATGCTATGAAGAAATAAATTTAGTTCTAAATTAGAAAATATATCAATTTATGGTAGCAGGAGGAATTGTTTTGAGAAAATCAAATTTCAAAGAAATGAATGAAAGTTGTCCCTACAAAAATTCAAGTGATCACTATTTTACCTTGCCCAACAAATTTAAGGGAAATTAAAAGTTTTTTGGGACATGCTGGATTCTACAGGCATTGTATTAAAGACTTTTCAAAAATTTCTAAGCCTCTATGTCATTTATTGGGAAAAGGATGCAATTTTTAATTTTGATAATGAATGCCTAAAAGATTTTAAGCTGTTAAAATAAAAATTAATTACTGCACCAATTATTGTTTCACCAAATTGGGAAAAACCTTTTGAGTTAATGTGTGATGCAAGTGATTATGCTATTGAAGCTATTTTAGGACAAAATCGTGATAAAATTTTCAAAGTAATCTACTATGCTAGTAGAGCTCTTAATGAAACTCAAACTAATTATACCACAACTGAGAACGAGTTATTAGCTATAGTAGATTCTTTTGATAAATTCAGATCATATTTAATTGGAACTAAATGTGTGGTGCATACTGACAATTCTGCTATTAAATATTTCATGAAAAAGAAGGATGCAAAACCAAGATTGATAAGATGAATTCTTCTTTTACAAGAATTTAACTTTGAGATAGTAGATAGGAAGGGTGTTGATAATCAAGTTTTTGATCATCTGTCCAAGCTTGAAAATAAAAAATCTTTCTCTTCTAATGAAGAAATTAATGAACATTTTCCTAATGAAAAATTGTTCACTATTAATGAGTGGCGTGTTCCATGGTATGCCGACATTGTGAACTTTATTGTTAGTAACATATTACCCTATGGATTGGCATACTAATAGAGGAAGAAATTTTTATCTGAAGCTATGACTTATTTTGGGACGACCCATTTTATATAAACAAGGAAAGGAACTTATTATTCGAAGATGTGTGCCATTAGAAGAAACTTATAAAATCATTCAAGAATGTCATGATTATGATTTTAGGGGACATTTTAGTCTTGCTAAAATTTCATATAAAATTTTGCAATCTGGATTTTGGCCTACAATTTATAAGGATGTTAATGCTTATATTAAAAATTATAATCGATGTCAGCGAGTAAGCAATATTTCTAGAAGAAACGAGATGCCCCTCTATTATATGTTGGAAGTTGAAATATTTGACGTTTGGGGTTTAGATTTCATGCAACCATTTATACCATCTTTCAAAAATTTATACATATTGATAGCAGTAGGCTATGCATCTAAATGGATAGAAGTTATTGCTTTACCTTGATGTGATGCTCTAAGTGTTGCAAATTTTTTAAGAAGGAACATATTTTGTAGATTTAGAATGTCAAGAGTAACATAACTGATGGGGGAAGTCATTTTAGAAATGCAATTAGGGAGAATGGATTAATTAGGTCTAATGGGTTAGACCCAATTAGAGTTTAAGATGATTAAGCATAATGTAGTTAAAGCTTAATGTATTAATTAGGTCTAATAGGTTAGACCTAATTAGAGTTTATAATGATTAAATCTAATGTCGTTAAGGCATAATGGATTTATTAGGTCTAATGAGTTAGACCTAATTAGGGTTTGAATTATTATAGTTTAATTTAATTTGGGTTTAATTGCCATTTATACCAAATTTAATTAAGGCTTTAACTAATTGATTAAGTCTAATGATGATTAGACCTAATTAAGCCTTGTTTGAACTTGTTAGTGTTAGGTTCAAAATTTACTTAGCTTATTTGTGGAATGAACTAAGTAGGAGGAGATTTTGGGATTTATATAATTAAGGGTTAGTTAAATATAAATTAAAAATTTATAATTATTATCCCTAAAAGTTTAAACTATATTTTCAAAATTTTCAAAGGTAAAGATTTACTATTTTAAGGTTCATGTCTGTCAACTTAAGTAAATCAACCAATTTCCACTTTAATTCCCCTTATTATCATTTTTTATAATTAATTTTAAAAATAATTACAAAATCTCATGGACTTAGGGAATCATATGCTAAAGAATTTTCCTAGCCATAGAAATCAAAGGATGTGTCTAAAGGTTTAAATTTTATTCCCTAAATATTTTATATTTTTTTATTTATAAATAATTTTTAATAATTAAATTACTCCAGAGAGAAATTAATTAATTAAAAATTAAATATAACTCCTAAATTCGATATTTCATTTAAACATTATTCTCCTAACTGTCCAGAGTCCAAGTGTATTTTTGTCATATCTTTATGATTTTTGTGTGTCAAGATATCGATTTTTGAAGTGTTTAAGGTTAATATGAATTTAATGAAATCCAAATTAGCTAGAAAAATCCAGAGGACAATGCTTGTCCTCGAAAGAGTCAAAAATGTACTTGATCCGCTACGGTGCTACGAACAGCGGAACAAGGTAGATTAAATCAGAGCCGTCCATTTCCAAAACACAGAAATGTATGCCATCCGTCCATTCCCTACATTTAGTCTAAACTCGCAAGTCGTCCATGTTGCAGGGACAAAATCTCGCTTGATTATTGATGTATTAGAGCAAATTTTGTTCCTACAGCTTCATCTGTAGAAGACGAACCCATCCATACAGTAATGTTAGGGTTTTGAAATGATTCATTTCACAAAGTGTCGAACTCAAACCTAAGCTAGATCGAATGAACCATATCTTGGCCTTAGTGTATGAAATTGATTTGATTGGCTCTACACCTTTGTATAGACCTCAACATGCTTGCCCTGGCTTAAATTTGGAGCTAAATTGGGCCTAGGTATGAGTTCATTCAAGGTGTGATCCAACTTGGAAAGTTGAAGCTAGAAACGATTGGTTTAAACTTCGTAAGGTCCTAGGAAGCTTTTGGGAAGCTCAATTTGAAGTTTCGAACAACTTCATTTCAAACTCAAGTTTTGTCCTGTTTTAGGGGTTAGCTAAATTCAAAAGGAGTGGATTTAAGGGTTTTGATTCAATGAGGATCAATTGCTTAAGTCCTAGAAAAGAACTTTGATGTTCAAAACTAAGGGAATTGAGCAGTGTATGGGTGTCTCCTAATTTTGGTCCCCCTCTCTACCCTTCTCAGGTTTGACCTATTTTATAGCAATGGATGTCCTTGGCTAAGCTTAGGCTTGCCTAGGGGATGTGATAACTGGTCAAGCATGTCTTGGATATAAGGTTTAAGCAATGGGGCAGCCATGGTTGAGCATCCCTAGCTTAATTCATGGTGAATTCAATTATGGTGAGAGTTTGGCTTCATATTTTGGCTTGCCTCTATTGGTCTCTCTTTCAGGTGGATAAGGCTTGGTCACTTGCTACTACATGAGATATATGTATCATTTAATGTTTTAAGGGGAGCATGACACCTTGGCCTCATCCTCCATCCTTGTGATAGCTTGGTCATGATGTGTTTTAACCATGGTGAGAGCTTGGTTTAAGTGATGTTTCACTCTCACTGATGAGTTCATTAAATGCTTGAGGTGTCATGTAGATTGGTCGGCCACTTCACTTCAAAGATTCAAGTGACTCATGCTTTGATTTGAGGGAGAATTTTACACATAATCACTCATTTGTCTCATTCTTTTAAGTGGCCATGATGAGCTCCACCTTTGATGAAATTGATTTGGTATATGTCCATTGGATGGGGAAGAGGTGTGTGGTGACTCAAAGTGAGTAAACCATCCTTCATCCACCATGTCATTTAATGTTTTCTGGGAGCATGACAAATAAAACTCCATTTTCCTAATTTTCCAAAATTTGGTATTTATCAGGTCATCCCATGATGTAAGGGTGATCTATGTTCTCCTCTCTTTCATTGGCTAAAGTTGGGGTGCTTGATTTTTCATTAAATTTTTCTCCAAGAATTAATGAGTGAATGATACCTCATTATTATTTCATGATGATTCCATAATGGGGTTTTAACCATGGTTAAAATGAGATGTCATGAGTCATTCAATGTGTTAACCCATATGTAGTGGGTTTCATGAGTCACATATAGTGTCATTTATGATGTCAATGTTGCGTTTAAAATTTAAATTCATTTATTATGTCATATGTGATGTCACGTGTCTAAATTTATTTCATGGTTATTTAATCATAATTTCATTTTTAAGTAATTATGTAATTAATTAAAAATATTGAAAATTATAATATTAACCAATAAATTGATTAAAATAATTTTTGAAATTAATTATTTAATCAATTTTATCAAATTTGGTTCAAAATGAGGTATTTTGACCAATTTGTTTAATGTTGACTAGGGTTGACCAATATTGACCCAGGTTGACCAATCCTAGTCTAAGGATGACCAATGTAACTTTTCCAACTTTGTCATGGTTAGATTAGTCATAAGATCCATGGGATTTGTCAGTATGGGTTTCATTTGGTCATGTTGACAAATTTTAGGGTTTAGGTTGACCCAATGGTCAATATAGTGATTTCGGGTTATATATTGGTCATCTTGACTTGATTAGGTCAATGTCTGACCATAAGTCCAATATGGTGGTCATTGGGTCATAGGTTGACCATTTTTAACTAAATTTGACTTATTTAGGTTAAGGGTTAACTAGTTGGGACCATAAGATGGTAATTGGGTCAGATCTTGACCAGTTTGGTCAATGTGGTGTCATTGGGTAAAGGATTGATCAGTTTGACTAAAGTTGACCATTTAGGTCAAAGGTTGACCAGTCTTGTCAATGTGGTGGTCATTGGGTCAAGGATTGACCAATTTCACTAAAGTCGACCATTTGGGTCAAAGGTTGAACAGTTTAGTCCATGTGGTGGTCATTGGGTCAAGGATTGACTAGTTTGACCAAACTTAACAATTTGGGTCAAAGGTTGATCATTTTGGTCCATAATTGATCCAATCAGCATTTATCATCGCTGATTTGATCATTTATGATTGGGTTAAAAAAGATTCATTGAGGTTTTACCCTGGACATTGGAATTTAGTGGCCATTAATAAGATTTAGGGAGTCAATATTGTTAGACTTCCTGTCACAAGATGATCTAAAAATGATCCTTATAAAAGTGAGATCAGCAAATGGGGGAATAATGTATAAGTATGTCGCACATACTGGTGTTGACCGAATTAGTCTGGATAATCCAACAAAATTGTCAGTTTATTGTTTGAGAAATTTTATTTCGAAAAGAAGATGGATGACATATTCCATTAAAGGAGGTCTCACACTACTTTTCAAAGATATCAAATGATGGTATTGTTGATTTTGATGAGGACTATTGTGTGATCTATATTCTTTCTCAAAGAAAAATCTATAGGAATGCCATATTTCTGTGTTAGGAAGGGACTTATATTCAGTAACTGGATAGAGAGTGGATATCGTACTATCTCTCGAAAATGCCAAATGTTGATATGTCAATTTTAAGAAGGAAGGTTATATGAGTTATATCCTTTCTTAAAGAAAAAGCTATAGGAATGACATATTTCCGTGTCAAGAATAGACTTATATCCAGTAGCTGGAGAGAGAATGGAAATCGTAGTATCTCTCGAAAATGTCAAATGTTGATATGTCGATTTTGAGAAGGAATGATATATGACTTATATCCTTTCTCAAAGAAAAATCTATAGGAATGTCATATTTCTGTATTAGGAAGGGACATATATCTAGTAGATAGAGAGAGTGGATATGGTACTATCTCTCGAAAATGTCAAATATTGATATCTCAATTTTGAGAAAGAATGTTATACGAGTTATATCCTCTCTCGAAGAAAGAGCTCTAGGAATGCCATATTTTCATGTCAAGAAGAGGCTTATATCCAGTTGCTGGAGAGAGTGTGAATATCGTATTATCTCTCGAAAATGTCAAATGTTGATATGTTGATTTTGAGAAGGAATGTTATATGAATTATATCCTTTCTCAAAGAAAGAGCTATAGGAATGTCATATTTTCGTGTCAAGAATGGACTTATATCCAATAACTAGAGAGAGTAGATATCATAACATCTCTAAAAAATTTCAAATTTCGATATGTCAGTTTTGAGAAGGAATGCTATGTGACTTATATCCTTTCTTAAAGAAAGAGCTACAGGAATGCCATGTTTCTGTGTCAGGAAAGGACTTGTATCCTATAATTAGAGAGAGAGTGGATAGCATGCCATCTCTCAGAAATGTCAAATGTCGATATGTCAGTTTTGAGAAGGAATGTTATGTTACTTATATCCTTTCTCAAAGAAAGAGCTATAGGAATGTCATATTTCTGTGTCAAGAAGGTACTTATATCCAATAGTTGAAGGTTATGTATCAAAAACTCATAAATAAAAGCGTAGCAACTGGGTATTTGATCCTTACATGTCAAATGATAAATCTCATGTTAATTATCACAACTTGTTTATCATGTCATTCTTTTAATTTAAAGTGTTTGTTTTAGCATTTTTGGACTGGTCGATGTATTATTAACAGCTGAGGAATATCTTACAAGATTTTATTCCACTCCCAAAGATAATGTACATAGATGATAGAAGCCAACAATACATCACATATTGTACAACACACACTGTAAACTGTTTATATATCATCGTATCATAAGCTGTCAGATTGTTTGTCTGTCATTGTCTGTCGAGTATGTCTTACGTGTTTGGATGTTCATAAGGTCAAGCTAGTTCCAAAGGTTGTAGCCCATCAAGTTCTAGTGTTGGCCGATATTTTTCAGGACGCTTTTCAGGACGCATCTTTCGCAACATTATCAAAATACGTTGTTGGCTTACACTCTATATGCAATGCTTAGAAACATCAACTCCATTACCTTGCAAAATAAGGACTGATCCTCATGGTAGAAGAATTTGGTAAGATCCACGAAATTCTCCAGGTCCCACAATTTGTATTTCTCTTCCAAAAAAATAGAACATCTGTTCTTGAGCGACAGAGTGCAAAAGGGTCTTTTCAAGTCATGGCTGTCAATATGAGGTGGTACACAGTTGACCCGAGCCGCGCTTAACGTAGTAATGTTTGCTTCCAAAAGATAGCCAAAAACTTTGACTTAATTTATAAATAGCGGCTAGTGTATAAAATTAATATTATATAATTTAGTAAATATTTTTACACACTAGGGGTACTACACAAGTATACGTATCGTTTCAAGTAATATAGGGTTTTAAACAAAGACCCCAGTATCGATCCCACAGGGAAGATTTATAGAAATAAATTTTCTATGAAGTGAAAGCGAAATAAAATAGTAAAAATATTTTTATTTTATCTTTTAATTTGATTATAAATTACTATTAATTTACTAGATGCAATAAGGAAAACAATAATAAGAAAATGATTTAATGAATTCTATATAAAATAAACAACTTTCTTTCCTTCAATTAATCTAAGATTTTTAAGATAATTTAATATTCGTTAAAGAATTTGATTTAGGGTATTGTGCCAAATAGAAGCATTCCTATTCTTTACCCATTGATCCAGGCGCAAAAAACATTGACTAATTTACAGAATAGGTCTGGATGTATTGTTAGTAGAATGGGTTAATCTAGGCTCACACTTCTAGATGTCCAAAGGTGGCTATGGTCGACCCTACTAGTGACCCTTTCCTAGTCTATAAATCAAATTATAAGAATTTAGTCTATCACTCTAAAAACTTATCAATTCTACGCCCTTTAAATATTATCTTCCTATTTATTTGCACTTCACCATGAATAGCCCGCACATGGCCTTCGACTACCCAAGGATTCATGTGACATTTACAAGTTAAGAGTTCTTCTTTTCAAGGTCTCAAAACTCTTCAACAGGTTTTAACAATTCAAACAACCAATTTAAAAAGTAAAGTAAGATCAGGTATTAATGTCATCATAATATTTTGAAAATATTTTGAATTTTAATTCTCCGTCGAATCTTTATATTATCTTATCTATCTCTTCATAATTGAAGTAAGAAAGTAACTAACTACTCAGAACACATTGAAAATAAATAACAAAACATGATAATTAAACTTTGAATCAAATATAAAAATATACTTATCTCAAATATTTCTTCTACACATCTTCTGATTCCTACTGACTCCACAGTGTAATGAACTCCAGAAGCAATAACTTGAAAATAAACTCACAAAACTAAACAAAAGTGGCCCTAAATTTCTCTCTAATTCTCTCTCTAAGGATGAGAGATCCTAAAGTAGATAAGAGAAAGGGGTACAATGGGAGGGGCACGTTTTCTGAAGAAATGGACCTCTATTTATAGTCTTCAAGAGTTGCCTTGAGGCACCTCTTCAAAACATGTCCACATTCAATGAATCTTTTAGAAGGTCGGTCTGGCGCCTAAGAGCAGGAATCTGGCGCCTAGGCGCCGAACACCGCGTCCAGTTCTTCACTCCTCTTCACTTTGGCTCGCACCTCTTCAAGATTAAAACTGTTTTGGAGCATCCAAATGCAATGTATCACATGTCCTATTATCAAGGAACAACTGCCAGCCTTCTAGAATGTCTAATAACCGCTCACTCCGTCAAAATAACCGATCGAACATTGTCGAAAACTTGACAGGTTTCGTATCGAGTCGACGCTTAGGCACCGGTTGCGGCGCTGGCGCCGAACCATATTTTTTATACTTTTGGTATTTTGCTCCATTTTTGCTCCTTTTTACTCCTTTTTCCTTCTTAGACCTTTTTACATTACCTACATCCAAAAACACAAAAAATACCTTTCATTAAAGCATAATATCCTTAGAAATTAATAAGAATTAAGACATAAAGAAATAGGTATTTTTTTTATAGATCAACAGTCTCCTTCCTCATAAATATTTATGATGCAACTATTTGGAACACAATCAATGGGCAATATATTCCATGTTATCAGTCATCTAATAATTTGAATAATCATTATAGGTAACAGATCCACTTGTTCATGTCGTAAATTTTCGGGAGGTTTGCCATCCTTGTATGCAGCATAATTATAACAACATCCATATTGGATTATAATTCGACCCTTGCCACGTATCCACTTATTGGGTTCAGAATATGTCTTCCTTCTTAAGTGTCCAGCTTGTTTGAGGTCACGTGCTTCCATTACATGTTCAATAATGGCATCCTGTTCGTCTTCATCAAAGATTCTAGTGAATAGTTGAATGCCTTATAATAATATATTAACGGTTCAACCGTTAATATATTTAAATTGTTCAAATTTCTGTCATGTAATAGCGTGGATACATCTTAATTCTTCCTAAGAAGCAATGTATTTATCAGTTGACATTTCTGATGATGTGAGATCCAATGGTAGTTTAAAAGGAGTTGGAGTGAATGTGTTGACCTCATTTTTGATGAGGTCTTCTCTTCTTCTCTTTAGTACTTAGGATCTAGCCTTAGGCTTTTCCTTTGACTATCTTAGAGGACTAGAATTGGGATCCACCACCTTTTAGAAATTCAAACCACTTCTTAACTCTCCGCAAACTCCGCAAAATTGACTGTAGACCCCTAATCACCTAGAGAGTTGAAATCAAATGTGGAAGTTTAAAGGATGAGTTCCTATAGGACTCTTTGGCCTTAGGATTGCCACAGGTGGCACTAGTCTGGTGAAGGGGCTGACTTACACACACACTACACTCATACACTACACTTTCACACACCTCCTAAAACCACACCCATACCTAACTTGACCTCCTGACTCATGTAGGTGATTCACATGGATGGTCCTTAACCCCTAAACCCTTAGCTAAGAGGGTTAGGAACAACATAGTGAATGCCTCAAATGAGTCCCTTCATGGCTCATGTGGGCTTGATATGGCTTCATGGCTCAACCAAAATGATTTCATTCCACTTATATTCACCCAATCTTCAATTTTCAAATTTTCAATTTTTGACTCCGGGACCCTACACCAGCTTAGCTTACCCAAAACCCTTGAAATTACCGAAATTTTTGCAAAATTTCCAAATCACCCAAAATTCCTCAAAATCAATCCCAAACATTTCCACATCACTCAAATTGATAATCCATAGCCAAAAATACCATGAATTCCAAAAATACCTCCCAATACCCTCCAAATACCCAAAATGCCCCCTTGACCCAAAAATCCAAAAATTCAGAAAATTCCCAGAAAATTCTAGAAAATCCCAAATATTCCAAATTTCATTTTGTTCAACTACACCATGAACCAATTTTGTCAATTTACCCTACTTTTGTCAAAACCCCAAATTTGACCCACTTTAACCCTAAATGAACCCAATGTCTAACCAAACCTACCCAATTGACCCAAATTCTGGTCCAATTCAATTCTAAACTTCAATTCAACATTCCCAACACCAATCTAGACTAAATCCAAGTCCAATTTGATTGACATTTGGATCCAATTTCACTTTTGGCCTTAAAACCCAATTTGGACCCATGACCCAAACCTAACCCAAACTCACCCAATTCAACTCCAATTAACCCCAAATCTTTTCTAAATCCTCCTTAGCACCCCCACAAGCAAAACACTAACATGATTTGCCAAAAATTTGGACCCAAACCCCACTCAAACTCAACCCAAAGCTAAAAGGCCCAATTTTGACCTAAACCCATACCTAACCCAAATGAGCCCAAACCCCAAAATCAAAGCCCAACCAAAGACAAAACCTCTTTGAAACACTCCCATAAATATTTCTCAACATTAATTTTACATCAATTTCAACCCTAGCCCAACATTGGCCCAACTTGGCCCACTTGGACCTATATTGGCCCATTCACCAATAGAGCCCAAATTCAACCCGATTCAAACCCAAATCACCCCCAATTTGCTTCAAGTCACTCATGACACATCCATGAGCTAAACCCAACAATTATTTGGCCCAACCTCTTTACAAAATTCCCATCCATAAATTCATTTTTAAACTTAAAGGCCCATTCCTTAAAACATTTTAAAAGCCCATCTTTTACCACATCCAAAGGCCCAAAATTGGTCCCAAAGCCCATATGACATTTCCCGTCATCATACTCTCAATTAAAATCATCCCTAAGTCCTAAACCAATGATCAAATAATTCTAAATGAAGCTTCATCCAAATTTCCACCAAATTATCCAAAATCCTCAAAATCCATTTTTATGAAATTGACCAAACTTTTTCCAAGCCAAAGGTGAGCCATGAAGCCATGCAAGAGCCACATGTGAGCCATGAGAGCCTTGGACACTCCACCATGCCATATTGGGTAAGAAGAGGGAGGGCTTTCCTTAATCCCTAAAGTTCATTAGCCTTAATCATGTTTCACTCTAAACTTAAATTTAATCCAAATATATTTGGATGGAGACTTCTCCATGCCAAACCAGCTCGATCCCTTTGATCCCCCACGGCATCCAAAGCCACCTTGAAGGGTGCACCAAGCCCAAATGGGTGGACTGACCCATTTAGACTCAAAACTAGCCATGCCTCATTCTACTTTGGATCAAAGCCTTTACACATGGCAATTGCCGATTGCTTGCACCAAGTCCCAGCCACGACCCACCTGACCTTGAGGGTGACCCATGCCTGGCCGGCCGGCCACCAGGCCTCCGGAAAACACCATGGCCGAGAGCTCACATGTGAGCCAACTTTGGAATTCTCCCTTGCTGAGCTGCCCCATTCCTAGTGGCCATTGTAGCTGTTCTTCTCTTGCCAAGAGCAGCTGATCCCAAGCCCTAACTCTCCCTGGGAGGCCCTCCACCCTCTCCTATTTAAACACCACCCCTCTCGGCCATGGGAGGTGCTGAAACAAACCTTAAGGAAACTCTGCCAAAATTGTTCCAGACTACTCCCCATACATAGAGCATTTGATCCCCACTGAAATCCCCCTGCCATTTCCTCTCTGTGAGCTCAATTTCAGAGTTGAAATCCAAGCCCAAAACCAGGACACTTCTCCACAGTGAGCCAATCCCCAAATTGATTGGTCCTACACCTTCACCGGACCAAGAGAGGTGTCCACCAGAAAAGCCCCATCTCCGAGGCCACCCGGTTGCTCCGGCCTCCAAGCTTTGTGATCGAGTCGTGGTCAAAATCCTACCTAGAGCAATTCACCAGACAAGGAGACTTCATCTGGAGCTTGCTGGGATCCAATCGAAGGTGAAACAACCCTCAGATTGAAGCCACACTTCTCTGAGCAAAGGTATGGCCTCACTCTTCTTCCTGAGCTTCTGAACATTCTCAATTTTTATTGAGTAAATTTCATCCCACAAAAATCATTTGGATGTGTTCGTCTTCTCAAGACGAATCCATAGAGCATAAGAACACGAAAAGCCATCGAGTATCGAGTGAGATATTAGGGATTTAGTGTGAACGGCTCTCGGGTGAGGACGCTCGGGGACGATGAACGGATGTCGTCCATTTAATACACGCGCGGACGGACGGCTCAGATGGCGTCGGACCAGGAGATGGTACGTGAACCGCGGGGCCCGGCTCGCCGACTCGAGCGGCGGCGTCGAATGAGAGCGCGCCGCGTGGCCGTTCGGAGATGCCGAGTATGACGCGGCGCCGACTCGGATAAATAGAAAATTAGGGATTTTTCCTATTTATTTAATTCCCTGAACTTGGAAAATTCATAACTTTTTGTAGGAAAATCAAAAAAATAAAATAAAACTACCCTCTTGCTCAGTGAACAGAGGAGAATAATGTGGAAAAGAAATCATTTAATTTCATCAAGTATTTTATTTTTAATAATTTATTTACTGTTTGCATTCTCTTAATTCTCCATGCATATAGGAAATTCACCATGGCATGAGACCATAGGGCTTTTGAAGCCTCTGAATTTGGGAACATTCCCTGAATTTTCCAAAGTCAGAGGCCATCCCTATGAGAAGTTATTGATTTTTCAAATTCATGTTACTGTTTTGAGTATTTTAATTCCAGTAATTAGCATGTTGTGAAATAAATTCTAGGAAAATTTGGTGATGTCCCTAATGACCAGAGGACCCTAGGGAAAATGGGTTTTGAGTTAGTTCATTTAAAATAACCGTAATTGGCTTAAACACCCAAAATAGGTCTCTAATTAATTAGAGTTAACCATACATCAAATTGAATTGAAATCAATTCTCCACTGACCTTTAGGATCAGAGGAACCCACCATAAAAATTTGAGGTCAATTGGACTTGGTTAGCCCTACTAAATGGGTTGATTAAGCCATTTAGTCAATTGGAACTTTAAAAATTCATAACTTTCAAAATACCTTTCAAAAATTCACCAAATTGGTTTTGGAGCCTCTCTGATATTAGTGGAATTTAAGAAAATTAAAATTTCAATTTTCTAAAAAAGTTGATTTTTAATATTATTTTAATATTTTTGATAATTAAAAAATAATAAAAATCACAAAAATAATAAAATTCACCAAAATGTCACATTTTAAATTTTAATCACTTAGGAACAAACCCCATATTTTTCTTAGGTCTATTTAATGAGATATTAAATTTTAAAGCCCTAGGGTAATTTTAAAATTAAAAAATATATATATTTTCTAGCATTTTCACTAAAATAATTATAATAAATCAAAGAAAAATCAGAAAATTGCAAAAATTGATTCTCTGATTTCCTTGACATCAGAGAGATTTTTGAAAAATATAAATTTCATTTTTCAACCTTTATTTTATTTTTAAATTAATTAAAACTCCAAAACTTAAAATAATTATAATAAAAATAATATAATTCAAAAAATCACCAAAATTGGTCCAAGTGGTCCTCTGGTCATTAGGAATGTCCCCTAATTTTCTTAAGGACAGAAACTTTCCCTTGGTCATGTTATTAAACTTTCCTTGGAAATTTCTATTTTCTACCAAAAATAATTATATAAATAAATTAAATACAGAAAAATCACATTTTCTCCTCTCATGTCTTTATTGACATATGAGTGAAGTCACATAAAAATTTCAAGTTTATTTGAGCTCAATTTAGTGAGTTATGAAATTATTAAGCTTAAAGGGCAAAGTGGTAATTAAAATTTTAACCCTTAATTAAAACTTTAGGTTTAATAAAATTAACAAGTAAAATATTTGATCTTAATCTGGTTTGGATGATTGAAATTTAAAATAATTAAAACATAATTAAATAATTGATTAAATTTGGGAAGAATAATAAAATTGGAATTATTAAAATAGGGATATTGTTGGGAAGAGATTTATTCTTTAATTTAAAAATCCCTAAATTAATCATCTCATTAATATTCAATTCTTAATTAAAATGATAACTCAAATTTAAAATATTAAAAGACTTAATCATTAAACTAAAGTTAAATTATTAAACTCTTTTAAAATTTCAATTAAAGTTAAAAATAAAATTAAATTAAAGATTAATTAAATTAAATTAAATTAAATTAAATTAAATTAAAATTAAAAGTAAAATTAAATTAAAGATTAAATTAAATTAAATTAAGTAAACAGATTAAATTAAATTAAATGAATAAATTAAATTAAATTAAATTAAATTAAATTAAGTAAACGAGATTAAATTAAATTAAATGAATAAATTAAATTAAATTAAATTAAATAAATAAAATCAAATTTAAATTAAATTAAGTTAAAACAAATTAAATTAAATTAAATTAAATTAAATTAAAATTAAATCGATTAAATTAAATTAAAGGAAATTAAATCAAATCAAATTAAATTAATTTAACATCAAATCAAACTAAATTGAATTAAATTGAATTAAATTAAATTAAAATTAATTTAAATTAAATTAAATTTAAAATTAAATTGAATTAAATAACATCACCTAAAACGAAGGAAATTAAATATAAAGCAAATTGAACACTATTCCAAATTTAAACCCATTAATTGAATTTAAACTAAATCACAAATTTACCCTCGAAAGCTTTAGTTGTCATAACTCCTAAACGAGAATATTAAATGAAATGTTACTTCATTTATAGGACATTCAAACATCCTAGTTCATCGAGTAAGATAATAACAAAACTTAACTAAACCTCGGACGATTAATTCATTTGTGTAATCGAATTCATTTGGACTTAAAACAATCCTAGAAACATTGAAAAGATGTTTAAGATTTGCCTTAAACACTTCCTCGATATGATAGGATGTTCATAAGAACAATTGAACTTAATTGTTCTTTGATGAAGAAAATCGTCTTCAAACAAAAACACAAGGAACCTAGACGTCATAGGAAATGACTAGCTATAGGATTAGGAATTTGGTAGAAAACCATAACCCTTCCCTTAGCTTTACCTAGGAACTTGCTTAAATATTCTAATTGTGTCTTAAGTGCGGCTTGGGATGACGGGAAGACCCTCCGAGTACGCTTTTATTTTATTGCAATTTACTTTCTTGCAATTTACATTATTGCAATTTATTTAACCGCATTGCACTTACTTTTCTTGCATGATAAACAATTGTTGCATGAAAACCCACACCTTTAGGATAGTCCCTAAAAGCTGAAACCAAAACTAAGTTAAAAGTTATTGCAAGATAAAATTCACCGCCACAACATTTCAAAATATAAAACAACTCAAAATTTAATCACAAACGAGAACACAAAACTACAATTACAACTAAATTAAAATGTCATGTTGGATGATCGGGAATACCTCGGATGATGTAACGTACGTGTTGCTAACGGGATTTCCCACGGTCTAAATGAAAGTGTGGAACTCATTCGGTTGAGTTTAGCAAATTCATCTGGACTAAGTGAATCCGATAAAAATAATGATGTCGGAAGGATGGAACCGTGGGATCTTAACCGGTGTCGTTATAATCAACTTTAAGATTTGTTTTAATTAAAATATTGAAAACACTTGGAAATTAAGATTCTCTCTTAACCAAAACACTTTTCTCATCCCCTGATTTATGATTTCTAAAACTAAACCTCTGCAACAACAAGGAGCTTGGAGCATGGTGGGCAGCACGGCTATAGTCATCAACGAAAACTCGGGTCTACTTCAAGTAAAGCTTTCTTAGAATTAAATAACCAAGCCATAGGACTTCGAGGTAGTTTACTCTAGTGCAACATAAATCCTCAACTCTTCGTTAGGCATTTGCATTGCAAATTAAGCCCTAACCGGTCTTAGGATTCCGAGGTAGTCGTCTGATACTACATAAACCCTCACATCTTTGAGGCTATTTGTATGATTCTGTCATATAAATATAAGCCCTAATTAATTAAAATTGACAAAATGAAAACATTAAATAGACATTAGGACTTTCCTAAATACAAGCCAAACAATAGGATAGTCGGGAAGTCACCGAAGTTCACTTCGAATCTGTGATTTCTTCTACCTTTCTTCCTTTGAATTCCCAAAACAAGATGTTTCAAACTTGATCCATTCCCTGTTGAGATTCCAAAATTCAATCCCTTGAAAACTTAAACTTTGAAATCCTTGGGAGCAGAATTATTGATTATTATCGAGAGTTTTCTTAGGTGATTCCCGTCACTTAAGATGTAATTAACTATAGGGGCTTGCCCTTATAGGGAATTTTAAAGAACCTGGGTAATATAAACCCTGTTTAATGCTTTCATATTAAGCAGAGGAATTTGTCGGCTTAAAAAATTGGTTCGCAGACCAAACGGATGTCACAAATCTTCTAGTTTATTTAATCGAGCCCCACCATCAAGCAGTGTGTCTACCCTTAGGGATAGATACACGGTTTGTGGTGTGGTGTTCGTTTATATAAACTATTTGGGATGTGAGATCGGTTTGATTTCATATTTTAAAATTTTTCAAACTTAAAATTATTTTCAAAATCAAATACTACTTTTCAAATTATTTATTTAAACTAAATTAAAAAATAAGCCGTACAGAATGTCATCCTCTCAAACCTTTCCTCTTCTTGATCCAGTTTTTCTTCTCTTAAGACAAAATATGTTTCTTTTGGAATATCTTCAAGAACTAGAAATTTGAAATCATTATTTTTCTCCATAGATTTCATATTTTTTGCTCCTTTTCTTCGAGTCTTTTATGTAGTTTATTTTGATTTCTTCTTTGAGCTCTAGTTAATCCAAAGGCTGACTTCTTTACTTCGCTAACAGATGTTTCCTCCGCTCCATGAGTTATAGTTACCACTACTGATTTTAATTTTTCAATGTCAGCTTTTCGTTTTTATTATGTAGAAATGATTTCTTCTGTCCTGTTATTTTGTTGTCAAAGTTTGAATTCTAACACAGATGGTTTTCCTTTTGATTATTCTTAATTAGTAATAGATAACAGAGGTCCATCATAAAGAAATTCAACTTGAGACAAGTCAAAATCAAAGTGGATTCTTGATCCTTTTTTAGTACATCGTTGGTCCAAATCCAGACAAACATTGCTTCAAAATTTAAGAAGAAGTTTGTTGTTAGACATTTCCATGGAAACAACAGGATAATGTGACATGTTAGACTTAATTCTAATTTGAAAAAGGTTATTTAATTGTCATTATCTTTTTATTATGTCAGGAAATCATTCTTACAAGCACTTTATTACTAAGAAAAAAGGATATCATGAGATACAAAAATCAAAATTTGTATCAGAGATATAATTTGAAAGATTTTATTATCTTCACATATTACAAATAAGTATGATTTTTTTACATCACATAATATTTTTTCAAGAAACGCCCATTGATTGGGGGCAAGATTTTCTCATTGACAATCTACCAATTGGTAAGATCCTCCCATATATGTATTTTCAATTACATGCGGGCCCTCCCACATTGGTTCAAACTTTCCACCTATTCTTCGATGAGTGAGGATGGGTTTTTGGAGAACTAAGACTAATTCCCCATTTTGAAGGTTCTAGGATGAACCAATTTTTTGTGGGCCCGTATCATTTTTGTTTGATACAATTCAAGATTTTGCTGAGCTTGTAGATGTTTGCCTTCTAAACTCTCAAGTTCTTCAAGTCATAATTTAGCATTTTCTACTTCAGTTATTTTGTTTGCAACGACAACTCTGAGAGAAGGAATTTGCACTTCAAGTGGTAAAATAGCCTCAGAACCATATACCAAAGCAAATGGTGTTGACTTTGTTGGTGTTTGCTATGTAGTCCTATAAGCCCATAGAGCTTCTATCAATTGCTCATGCCACTGTCTTAGACTATTATTTAATGTTTTTTTTTTAAATTTGTACCAATGTTTTGTTGAAGGCTTTAGCTAGACCATTGGCTTTAGGATAATAGATTGTAGAATATCTCCAGTGTATTCGATGTATTTGAATAAAATTATTCATTTTTGTATTTTTAAACGCTATTCCATTGTCTGATATGATTCTTCGAGGAATTCCAAATATATAGACAATATGAGTCTTGAAGAAATGGAGAACTTATTCTGCCTTAACTTATCTGAGCGGTATTGATTCTGCCTATTTTGGGGAAATAATCAATGGCTGCTAAAATAAATCGATGGCCTTTAGATGATGGAGGGTCTATAGGGCCCACTATGCCTGTGCCCAAACATTAAAATGACCAAGATGCAATAGTTGGATGTAATACATTTGGCGGTTGATGTAAGAGCACTCCATGTATCTGACATTAATAACATTTCTTTGCAATTTTAAGATAATCAGTCACATTGTTAACCAATAATATCCCATCTTGCCAATCTTCTAGAAAGAGTTGGTCGTGGCATCAAATATTGTAATGGGTTAAACTTGAAATAAGAGTTACCTTATGAGAAAGCATATAATGTCTTAGCTTTTAAACTACGAAAATCAAAGCTAAGAACTGCACCTCAATTGTTGGATATTTTATTTCAGTTGGAACTAAACAACGGCTTAAATAATATAATGCACTTTCTTTTCCCTCATCGTTTACTTGAGTTAGTAATGCTCCAAGGGAATTATCTAATGTCGTAGTGTAAAGTATTAGAGGTCATCCTATCACATGAGCTGCTAAGAAAGAAGGTGTTGTTAAATATTGTTTGATGTTTTCAAAGGCGAGTTGGCATTTTTCATCCCACTTGAATTTTGGTATATTTTCTTATTAGGGCATTAAGAGTCTGACACCTACTTGATAAATTTGAAATGAAACGTCGTATATATGCTGGTTTTCTTTGAAAGAATCACAATTGAGTTAAATTTTTAAGAGGATGCACGTTTATGATAGCTTCAATTTTGAGGGGATCAATTTCAATTCCACGATGTCGAACAACAAATCCTAAAAATTTTCCTTAAGTAACACCTAAAGCACATTTTAAGGGATTCATTTATGATTATATTGATGTAATCATTTGAAGACAATTCTCAAATCATACACATGATAGTTTTTTTGTCTACTGTTGACAACCAAATTGTCCAATTAACATTTGACTTGTCTGTGTATGAGTTCATCAAAAATCTATGTCATGGCTCATTGATATGTTGCACCAAAATTTTTTAATCTAAATGGCATAACTTTGTAGCAGTATATCCCTATGGGTGTTCTGAAGGCTGTATTTACTTCATCTTTTGGAAACATTTTTATTTGATTATATACTGATGATCCATCCATAAAGGAAAATATTGCATGTTTGGATGCTATGTCAACCATCAATTCTAGGATTGGTAAAGGAAATTCATCCTTCGGACATGCTTTGTTAAAATCTCTGAAGTCTATACCGACCCTAATTTGACCATTTTTCTTTTTAACTAGCACTATATTAGCCAGCCATGTTGGTAATTTTCTTCTCGTATGAAACCATCTTTAATTAATTTCTTAACTTCGGCAATGACTTACTGTTCTATTTCGACATGCATCCTTCTTGGAGCTTGTTTAACAGGGATTACAATTTAATTTATTCCAAGTTTGTGGACTGCATCTTTTGGAGCCAACCCAAGCATTTCAGCATAAGTCCAGGAAAAGCAGTCTTTGTATTCTTTTAACAGTTGAAATATTTCTTTCGCTTCGATGTCATTAAGGAATGAACTAATGAATTAATTTTTGGTTTTCATCAGTCCCTAAATTTATTTCTTTTAATTCATCAACTGTTGATTTAATTTCTTATGCCAATTCTGGAGAGCATCTTCGATTAGAAGATCAAATGTTTGTTCAGAATCAAGTTCTTCGGTGATGACTAGGCAAAATTTTGTATCATCTAAAGGTTCTAGTGTGCCAAATCCAATACCCACTTTGGAGATAGGGTTTTGTTTATTGTTATCCAACATATGTTCAATAAAGTGTAGTTGTCTTAAAGAACAATGTTTGAGCATTAAAATAATTTGAATAAATTTTTGTGCCTAAGAAGAATACGACTGAAAATGGACTTTCATTGATTTTGGAAGATTTTTATCTTCTAATTTTACATCAGTTTCAGTACTAGAAGAAGTAGAGCCAAGCCTAAACTTGATTAGCTTTTTGTCATCACCATATACTTCCTTAACCACTAAATCCTCAATCTTAGAAGTAGAAATTGGAGTTAGGGTCGTAGTGTGTATATAATGATTAATTTTCTCATATAGTGATTCAAATTATTTTTGTTTGTCTTTTTCTTCAAGAGGTATCTTGAACTGAGGTTCTTTTATAATCACTGATGTTGTCTTTTCTTCTTTTACATCTTCTTTAGAATCCATGTGAATTTTGAACTTTAATGGTTTCTTCATTTCGACAATTGGGTCTTCTTTTCCTTGTCCTCGTCCCCGGCCTTGACCTCGGGTGCGAGTCTAATGAGAATTATCACCCTTTGTTTGTGTTGAAGAAGAATAGTGTTATTCATTTATTTTATTCTTTTATTCTTTTTTCTTTTTTATTCACCAGTGTCTCTCTGGAGAATAGTCTTCTTTATTGAAGCATAATATGTTGCGTCTTCATGTACTCCAATTTCATGGGCTAAAAATGATTGTAAGTCTCCTATAATAGAACATTGTTGCACTTTTTGTAAGTATTTTAGACATTGATGCAGTGATGAAGGAACCATTTTATGCTCATGAAGCCATGGTCTGCCAAGTAGAGCATTAAAAGAGGTATATAAATTGATGATATAGAATTTTGCCATTGTTAACAAGTCATCTATCTTTAAGAGTAATGTTATTGATCCCAGAGCTCGTTCTCCTTATTGGTTAAACTCTTCTAACATCATTGTATCTCTTAATAATTGGGATGTGTTAATATCAAAATGTGCAAGATTCCTTAAAATCATTATGTTAATCGATGCACCTAGATCAAGAAGCACCATTGAAAGTATGGTGTTGTTTATATTTACTGTGATGTATAGTGGATGATTATGATCAGTCGTCCCAAGTAACAAGTCATTGTTAGAAAAGGTGATTTTTGTATGTTCTTTTAATGAACAGGCTTCATTCTGGGTAATGCTAGCAAGTTAAGCTAAGAAAATGTCAGGGTCTAAGAGGGCTTTTATCAATGACTCCCTCATTTCTTTGAAAAAGCATAAGGGCATCATAAATACTCAATTTTGTTGGTAATTTTCTTAGATGAGCTAACACATTGTAATCCACTTTGTGAGGATTGTCTATATTTCTTTCAGATAATTGTGTATGTATTGGAGGAACAATCTTTTCTGATGTGACAATTTATTTTTCTTTTTATTAGGGAGTCTTTTTGGGAGGTAGAATTTTTCCACTTCGCAAATTAATTTCAATTATTTCTTCTAGTTTATTGTCCGAATCTTTTGTCTCTGAGTCTAAAGACTCCAATTCTATGAAAATTAGTGTTCCTTGTAACTCGAGTGTGACAATGTCTTTGTCATTGTCAAAATTATCATTAATAATATCGTCATTTTGAGTGTTGTTATATTGGTCGATATCGTGTACAATTTGAGTATTGTTTATAGGATTGAAATTGGTACCATCATTTTCAAAAGCATCATCCAAAATAGACAAAATATAAGTAAAACTTGAAGTTTTATTATTCACAGTAGTGGCAAAAAGGAAGTCATACAAGTTCAACGTCTTGAGGTATTTTCTCATTCGAGACAACTATCCTAGTAGATGATAAAGGAAGATGAGAACTAGAAGATACAAAAAGAACAGCAGTTCCTGTCTCTAAAAGACCTCTAATCCTTTTTGGTTCTTTATTTTCTTTTTCTTTCCTTTCTTAGAAGATTTTGTAATTTTAAAGTCCATAAGGATCTCCTCAGAAAATTTACCTTGAACAGTGTTGTTTTTGTCTCTATTATAAGAATTAGGGATAAGTTTATCAATCAAAATCATATTGACTGATCCTTTTTCAGATTCTTTCAATTACTCTCAGGATTATTATATTCCTTTCTTTAAATTTATGCTCTAACTAGTCTTTGAAGACAAAGCATTATTCAATTTTGTGATCAGGCATCCTATGATAAGGACAATAATTTGGATTGTCTTTCATATCAACCTCTCCCAGCCTTTTAGCCTCAGGCAGCTTGAACTCCGGCATTTTCAGCAGGCTACGAAATATTTTACCGAAGGCTTTAGTTTTGAATGGATATTCCTTATTCATTCTTTTAATCATTGTCCTCTTGTTTGTCGGTGCTGCAACTGGTCGTAGGAATTGTAATTGAGAAGCTATCTGTTGTAGTTGTTAGTTCTGTCACTGTTTCATTTGTTCGGCTGGACTTGCATTACTTTTTTGCCCTTTTCTGCAACATTTCCTGGTTTCTATTCAAATGTTGTGATAGAATTTGTCTTTTCTATTTTTTCTGCTACACCCATCTACTTGGCTTCTTCCTGAAGATTGGTAGCGTTACTGATTAGTTTTTCAAATGTCATTTTCATGAATCCTTTTAGAATGAATGCTATAGGACCATGGATATTTTTTAGTAGGATATCGACAACATGTTGTTTTTGCAGTTGTGGTTCACATTTCATGTTAAGATTTCTCCAGCGCAAAATGTAATCCACCAAACTCTCTCCTGATTTTTATTTTTCGACTACTAGGTCACTAACTGTAGTATGGTGTTGTGCTCCAGCGAAACATTGAGTGAAGAGGATTTCAAGCTCTACAAAATTTTTAACGAACCCATTAGGAAGTTCCATATATCAGTCAAAGGTGACTCTTGTGAGATTGTTAACAAATTAACGGAATAAGAGAGCATCACTTCCTCCTACATTGCAGCAACTCTCTCTGAATTGTACAAGATTCTGACGAGGATTACCAGTTCCATCAAACATTTTGAAGAGAGGAGGAAAAAACCCTTTGGGGTATTTGACAAAATCAAATTCCTCTGAATATGGTCTACCCTTTGGAATTAATGATCTAACCTTTACTTGAGCCATTGTTTCTTTTATCTTATGTTCTATCAGTTATGTTATTTCTTTTTTTGAAATTCTACTTTAGGAGAAATATTTTATCTTTTTTGTACTTTCAACAATTTCTGTTTGGTCTCTTTTATCCTCCAAAATGTGTATAGCCTCGGGTCTAATGATTTCAACTGCAGGCAATGGATTCATTGGTGGGTTTTGTAATGCTGCCATCAATTCTTCAATTTTGTTTAGGCAAATGATTTGTTCATTCTGTTGATGAATAACCACTCGTAGCTCTTCTGTTGTATCTTCTTCGCTTAATTAAAATGCTAAGGAGGTAGATCGTGTTTCCACCATGTTTATCTCGGTGACTTCCTCATTTTAACTATTTGAAGAATTATCTTTTCTTCATATTGAGAAACGTTTAATGTCATTTTTCAATTTCTTTAATCTCTCCTCGAATGATTTTATAGGTTATTTTTCATAAGTTTGTTCCTTAGAACTATCTGCAGGGGTAAGTCCTCTTGATGATTCTCATCTTAATAAATTATATTTAAGTATAGGATAAGACATCGTAGGAAGTGTATCATCGTTTTGTGAGTAAGAATTATCTCCACATTGTAATATTTGGACCAAAATAGTCATTTTAGCAGGTGTGTCTTTTTCTTCTGATATTAATTCGTTATGCTTAGTACTATTTCTCGTGACATTCACATCTTTCACTCTTGGCCCTAGATGAAATTTCATAGGTACCCGAGTACATTGATTGTCTAATGGTATTTGCTAATCCTTTTCTAAGTATGTAGGATCTTTAATGGAAAGAATTCCTCTTTTCATTGTCATATAGACCGCACATCCCATTTTATCTAACAGTTGGGAAATTGAACACCTGTCTTTCCATGCTAATCTTTTAAATACAGAATATACGGCATGAATTGATGGAGAATTTTGAGGTTGGAAATTATTTTCCACATATTCAATAGGTATTGGAATATATCATTTTTCTTTTGAGAAAGAAGGGTTCCCGAAAACACTTTGTTCAAATTCAGATTTCTCAAAAATTTCTTCTTCGTTCCACTTTTTCTTTATTTTAAGAGAACAAATTGTATTTCTTCGTTGAGTTTTTGAATTATTCTTGGAACAAGATCCAACTTCATATATGGACGGAGGTGGAATGACACGTTCTTATTCAACAAAAATTTTCTTTCCTTTTTTGTCAACTTGTCTTTCCATTCCTCAAAAGTATATTGTTCTAGAGGAATGTATTGAGGTAAATCTTTTGTAAAGTTAAGAAAATCTTCATAAGGTTCCTTATTGAATTCTTCGAAGGATTGTTTAATGCAAAAGCAGTTTCAGCAAATAATCCAAACATCATTCTGATAAAGGTTAACGTCTTCATCAATTGGCGTATTGAGACCTTGATAATAAGAAAAGACTGAATCCGGGGATTCCATTGCAACTTTTCTAAAAATTCAAAGAGAATAAAATGTCATAGACTTATTTATACCATGGGAATTCATTTTATTTGTTTTTATTATTATGAAAATGTCTTCAAGAGTTATATTTTGAGAAGATGTGAATCTATTTGTCAAAGAAGGGAACATCTTTTGAAAAAAATGATTTAACAAGGGATAAGAAGAAAGATAATCCACAACGGAGTTGCCACTCTCTTGCCGGCGACGGAACGTTGTGCCTTTTCATGTCGGTGTTTTCGTTTTTTGTAGATTTTTGTAGATTTTTGTCTTGGAGTCGCCATTCTCAATATCTATATATTGCCCTATTTCTTAAGTAACTTATTCTATCTGGATTTACTGTTGAAAATCCTTTTAGAAACTAAGAAACTTAGAGAATGGAAAAAGAAGGGGAAATAATGATAAAAAATAGAGAAAATGTCATGTGGTAATCTCATAGAAGAAATCTTTAGAATGTAATATGTCATGTGGTAATCTCATAGAGAAAATGTCATATGTCATTTTGATATTTGTTGGTTTTGATTTGTTTATTTAAGTCTAATGTAATTTAGACTTAAAGAAAGGGGCTAAGTTTATTTAGATATAATGTATGTAAGATCTAATCAGACTTGATATTTCTTTTTTAAAAGTCAATGTTTTTCGAATAAGAATTTTAAGAATAAAATCTAATATAAGTTAGACTTTAGAACTTTAGATTCGATGTCAATTAAATCTAAAAGGTATTGAGTTAAATCTAATAAAAGTTAGATTTTAGAATTTTAGATTTGATGTCATTTGTATACTTAAATTGAGTAAAATCTAACATAAGTTAGATTTTAGGATTTTTGATTTGATGTCATTTGAATCTAAAAGGTGTTATTTCTTAAATTAAGTAAAATCTAACATAATTTAGACTTTAGGATTTTAGTTTCGATGTCATTTAAATCTAGAAAGTGTTAAGTCCAATATAGATCAGACTTAGATTGAGTAAAATCTAACATACGTTAGACTTTAGGATTTTAGATTCGATGATTTTTGAATCTAATTGGTGTTGTCTGATGCACCTAAAATATATAGTGTTTTTATGCACATTTTTATACCTACTTTTGATGATATTGCACTGTAATAGAAGACATTTTGTGTTTTTCTTACATGTTTAATGAAAATGAGTGATTATGATGAAAGGAGCAAAAATTGGATCAAATTTTGAGCAAAAAAAATAAAAAATAAAAAATTGGAACTTAGCGGCTAAGCGCCGCCTCGTCGGTGCTTAGCCGCCACATTTAAAAATCAAATTTTCATCATTTTTGGAGCCAATTTCATGGGGTGTTTGAAGCAAATTTTGGTGGTGATTTCTTTAACTTCCCATAGGTGGTAAATTTGAATGAAGGGATGCATCTTTTGGTAGATAAGTTGAATCAGGACATGATTTGAAGAAACACTAAGGCACCTTTTGGATTATTATTAAAGTTATGTCATGAGTGTGTATAAGTGTGTGTCTTTAGTGAGAGTTAGTCTTTTAGTTTAGTTTTCATGAGTCTCTTCTAATTTTCAGTTTCATCTTTTAGTTTAAAGAGATTTACTTTCAGTCTTTTATTATTTAGAGTTAGTTAGTTTGGTGTGAAACTTTCTTTCCACCAATTTACTTTCATCCATTTATCTAGTTTTTTATTAAGGTCTAAAGTCAGACTTGGAGTCAACAGAGTTGGGTGCCAACCTCTGTAGTGTTGTCCTGTAAAAAGTTATGTTTAAGAGGAACTTCTGGAGTCTTGTGGAGAGGATTTTCAGATATGTGTTTACTTCTGTTTTCTATATTTAGTTTTTATTGTTGTGCTTTCTTTAAGATTTCTTTTTTCAAATAAATGTTTGGTTGTGTTTTCTCCATGAATTCTGAGTAGTTTTCTTTATCATTTTCTTTCATAAATAAAGAAGTAATTAAATTATGTAGGATTGTTGTGGATGTATAAGCGTTTAAAGTTGGAATACATTGTGAAGATTTATTTCCATGAACTTAATTTACTTCTTAATTTGGCTAGTTAAGATGTTAAATTTGTTGTGAGATTATATAAGATCCAAAGCGGTATTGCCTCAAACAACAAATGGTATAAATCACATCCAATTATATAGATGAGAATTGTAATTAATATAATTGAATGCTTAGGATATATGTTTTTAATGGGGAGAAAAATTAGAGGTTTTTAGAGTGAATGGATAAAGCTCCCTAATTTGGTTTGATATTTTAAATTTTTATGAGAAGTTAGCCCCCAGGTAGAGGGAATCAAGGGAACTCTAGAGTGAGAGCTAGAATCTTCCCTGCCTAACCAGTTCAAGATTTTAAAATTTCAAATTATCCAATGTTCTTTATAGAACCAAGTAAGGGTAAAGAATAAATTTGTTCCTTTTTATCACAACACATTTAAATACTTCCACAACAATACTTTCATAATTATTACTGCTTTATAAGAGAAATAAAAAGATATTTTATTTCCTAGTATTTTATATCACATTTTAAAGTTCTGATAATTTTCATTTACTGCTTAGCTTTAATTAAAAATACCAAAAACAATTTTCAAGTTTTTTAAATCAAAACTTACTTTGAAAAGTCATTAAAAAAGGTAAAAGTATAATTTTCTTAATTCTTTAAAAAGTTTTTACATTTTTCCGTGGGTTAGATATCTTGTGGCTTAATCAGAAAGTTCTATATTACTTGATAAATGATACATATACTTGCGTAGTATCCCATATTATAAAATTATAATTTTCAAATCCAAATCATCAGCACATATGTTCGGTGTGAACTCAAGTTTTTGGTGCACATATATTTATCAGGGATTAAGTTTTTTGTGTCGTTGCCGGGAGATTAATTAAAACTGCATTTTTAAAGAAAAATAAGAAAATTTTAAATTGTTACTTTTCATTGTTTTTGTTAGTGTGTTGTGTTTTGTTTTATTTTATTGTTGTATGCGTAGTTCAGGTTCTAAGGGACTTGTGCCTTACGATTCTGAATTAGAAAGAACTATATAAAAATAAAAAAAATAAAAAATTCTAAAAAAGATAAAAATATTCAAGAAATGGCAAATCATCAAAATCAAAATGATGGCATCCATCAAGAATTCAGACCTTTAAGAGATTATGCTAACCCTACAGTGGATGAACTTCATGGTAGTATTCAACACCCTACTGTAACTGCCAATTCCTTTGAACTTAAACCTGCTATTATCCAAATGGAATCTAATAATCAGTTTGGGGAGCAACAACTGAAGATCCTAATTTGCATCTTGCTAATTTTCAAGAATTGTGTGCTACTTTTTAATATGATGGTGTTTCGGATGATGCTATTAGACTCTAACTTTTTCCTTTCTCACTAAGGGATAAAGCTAAGATATAGTTAAATTTATTAGCACCTGGATCTATCAGAACTTGGGGTGATTTAACGCAAAAATTTATTTCTAAAAATTTTCCATCATTGAAGACTGCGAAGTTGAGAAATGATATTAAATCTTTTTGTCAGTTTGAGGGTGAATCAATATATGAAGCATAGGAAAGATTTAAAAATCTCCTCAGGAAGTGTCCACCTCATTCGATACCATATTGGTTAATAATTCAAACCTTTTACAATGGATTAGTTGGATCTCTTAGATCAATTATTGATGCTTCTGCTGGTGGATCATTAATGTCTAAACAGTTTTCTGATTATTATGCTTTAATTGAAGAAATGGCTACTAATAATTTTCATTGGTCTTCTGAAAGGTTAAATTCTAAAAAGGTAGCAAGTGTTCAAGACAATGATTCTTTTACAATTTTAGCAAATCAGGTTGCTGCAATTTCAAGCAAGATAGAACAATTTGGGATGAATTTTTCTCAGCCAAATTACATGATTGAAGAAAATTCATTAGGCCAAATGGTTGATTCTTATTCTTCACCAGAAACTTTGAATGCTATAAGTAAGTCTAATAACCCATATTCCAATTATTATAACCCAGGTTGGAAGAATCATCCAAACTTTAACTGGAATACCAATAATCAGGGTGGTATTAATCAACAATGGGGGAACCACCAAGTAAACCCATTGGGGAACTGGAACAACCAAGGAAATAATAATTATAGACTAACCTATCCTCCAGGTTATAACAATGCTTTACAATTAAAGGAGAAGAAGTTGTCTATTGAAGAAGTGGTGTCACATATGGGAAATCAATTACCAATTCAAGGAGCAACCATCAGAAATATTGAAAATCAATTGGCCCAAATTACAAATTCATTAAGTAATAGATCCCAAGGAATGCTTCCAAGTAATACTGAATTGAATCCGAGAGATAAAAATAAAGAGCATGTAAAAGTAATTCAACTGAGAAGTGGAAGAGAGTTGGAAGGTAGAGTTCAGAAGGAAACTGAAGTAGAGAAAGAAGGGATTGAAGAACCAAAAGAGAACGCTCTGAAAGTTTTGGAAAGACCAATTTCTCCACCTAAGGTTGCTTTGGAAAAGCCACCACCTCCATTTCCTCAGAGACTTCATCAACAAAAGTTGGTTAAGAAATTTTAAGAATTCTTGGAGATATTTAAGAACCTAACCATTAATATTCCATTTTTTGAAGCCTTAGACCAAATGCCGAGCTATGTGAAATTTATGAAGGATATTCTCAACAAAATGATGAAGTTTGAAGAAATGAAATAGTGCCCTCAGTGAGGAGTGCAGTGCAACAATTCAGAAGATGCTTCCTGAAAAACTTAAATATCCTAGTAGTTTCACAATTCCATGTGTAATTAGAGAGAAATTCTATGGAAAAGCTTTATGTGATTTGGGTGCAAGCATTAACCTTATGCCTCTATCAATTTTCAAAAGACTGGGACTAGGAGAAATAACCCCAACTATTGTAACTCTGATATTAGCAGATCGTTTGATCACATATCCAATAGGAGTTATAGAAGATGTTTTGGTTAAAGTGAATCAATTTATCTTTCCTGTTGATTTCATTGTACTTGATATGGAGGAAGATAAAGAGATACCCATCATTTTGGGAAGACCTTTCCTAGCCACAGGTAGAGCAATGATAGATGTGCAAAAAAGGGAATTAACGATGAGGGTTAATGATCAAACTGTTACATTCAATATTTCAAAATCGATGAAATATCCTACAATAGGTAAAGATGATGAATGTTATAGGATGGATGTTATCAGATATTTGAGTGAATGTCATTTCAAGTCAACTTATGAAGAAAAACCTGAAAGAGAAGAATTGGAACATAAGCAAGAAGAGGAGTTACATCATTTTAAAGATTTTCAAGAGGAAGAATTAAATTATGTTCATGAAAATTTTTGAATTGTTATATGACTGAAAAAGATGAATCTTATGGTCCATGAATTGAAAAACCTCCTGAACTTGAGTTAAAAAAATGCTTCCTGAACATTTGAAGTATATTTTTCTGGGTGAATCCTCAACCTTGCCTGTTATAAATTCATCTCAATTGACTGAAAAAACAAGAAGAGAGTTTGCTTGAAATTTTGAAGAAGTATAAGAAAGCCTTTGGATGGACAATTGCTGATATTAAAGAAATCAGTCCTTCAATTTGTATGCATAGAATTCTTATGGAAGATAATTGCAAACCTCGGGTTGATCCCCAAAGGAGATTAAATCCTATCATGAAAGATGTTGTTAAGAAAGAAATTTTGAAGTGGTTGGATGCTGGAATTATCTACCCTATTTCAGATAGTGCATGGGTTAGTCCTATTCACTATGTTCCTAAGAAAGGAGGAGTAACTGTGACTATTAATGAAAAGAATGAAATGATTCCAACAAGACAAGTTACAGGATGGCAAATATGCATTGAATATAGAAAATTAAATCTTGCCACAAGGAAAGATCATTTTCCCACTCCCATTTATGGATTAGATGCTAGATAGACTGGCTGGGCATAAATACTTTTGTTTTATGGATGGATATACCGGTTACCACAAAATTCAATTTGCTCCTAAGGATCAAGAGAAAACTATGTTTACCAGTCCTTATGGTACGTTTTCTTTTAGAAGAATACCCTTTGGTTTATGTAATGCGCCTGCTATATTTTAGAGATGTATGATGGCTATTTTCTGTGATTTAATTGAAAAAGGGATAGAAGTTTTTATGGATTACTTTTCAGTGTTTGGAATTTTATTTGAATCATGTTTAGAACATTTGACTAAAGTTCTAAAATGCTGTAAAGAAACTAATTTAGTCCTTAACTTGAAAAAATGTCAATTTATGGTAGCAGGAGGAATTGTATTGGGACATCGAATTTCAGAAAAAGGTTTGGAGGTAGATCCTGCAAAAATTCAAGTTATCTCTAATTTACCTTGCCTAACCAATGTAAGGGGAATTAGAAGTTTTCTGGGACATGCTAGATTCTACAGGCGTTACATCAAAGTCTTTTCAAAGATTACAAAACCTTTATGCCGATTATTGGAAAAGGATGCAATTTTTTATTTTGATGATGATTTCCTAAAAGCTTTTAAAACATTAAAAGAAAAATTAATCACTGCACCTGTAATAATTTCACCAAATTGGGAAAAACCTTTTGAATTAATGTGCAATGCTAGTGATTATGCTATTGGTGTTGCTTTTGGTCATAAATATGATAAAATTTTCAAAGTTAATTATTATACTAGTAAAACTATTAATGAAGCTCAAATTAATTATACCACTACTGAGAAAGAGTTATTAACTATAGTATTTGCCTTTGATAAATTTCGATCATATTTAATTGGAACTAAATGTGTGGTGCATACTGATCATTCTGCTATCAAATATTTAACGAAGAAGAAGGATGTGAAGCCGAGATTGATTAGATAGATTCTTCTTTTGTAAGAATTTGATTTTGAGATAGTAGATAGGAAGGGTTCCGATAATCAAATTGTTGATCATTTGTCCAAGCTTGAAAATGAAAAATCTCTCTGTGATGCTGAATAAATTAATGAACATTTTCCTAATGAAAAATTATTCACTGTTAATGATTTGAGTGTTCCATGGTATGCCAACATAGTAAACTTTATTGTCAGTAATATTATACCGTATGGTTTGACATACCAGGAAAAAAAAAATTTTTGTCTAATGCTAAGACTTATTTTTTGGATAACCCATTTTTATATAAACAAGGAAATGATCTTATAATTCAAAGATGAATACCTTGGAAGAGAGTTATGAAATTATTCCAAAATGTCATGATTCTGATTATGGGGGACATTTTGGAGTTGAAAGAACTGCATATAAAATATTACAATCTAGATTTTATTGGCCTACAATTTTTAAGGATGTGAATGCTTATATAAAAAATTGTGATAGATGTCAGTGTGTAGTCAATATTTCTGGAAGAAATGAAATGTCTCTCAATTATATGTTGGAAGTTGAAATATTTGATTTTTGGGGATTAGATTTCATGAGTCCATTTACACCATCTTTCAGAAATGTTTATATTTTGATAGCAGTTGATTATGTTTCCAAATGGATTAAAGCTATTGCTTTACCTCGATGTGATGCTTAAAGTGTTGCAAAGTTTTTAAGAAATAATATATTTTGAAGATTTGGAATACCAAGAGTAATCATAACAGATGGGGGAAGTCATTTTAAAAATGTGATTATTGATAAGTTAGCAAAGAAATATCATATAAATCATTGCATTGCTACTGCTTATCATCCTCAGACAAGTGCTTTGGTTGAATTATCCAATCGTGAAATTAAAAGAAAATTGGAAAAAACTGTTAATCCAAACAGAAAGTATTGGTCAATTAAACTGGGTTATGCTTTGTGGGCCTATAGGTCTGCCTACAGAACCCCTATAAGAATGTCCCCATATAGGCTGATTTTTGGAAAAGCTTGTCATTTGTCTATTGAACTTGAGCATAAAGCATATTGGGTTATTAAAAACTTCAATTATAATTTCAAAGATGCTGCTGAAAATAGATTATTGCAATTAAATGAGCTTGAAGAGATAAGGAATGAATACTATGAAAATGCCAAGATTTATATGGAAAAGATGAAGTTATGGCATGATGGAAGATTCTTACTAAGAATTTTGTACAAGGATAGAAAGTTTTGTTGTATAATGCTAAATTGAGAATTTTTTCAGGAAAAATTAAGTCCAGGTGGATGGGTTCATTTATTGTGATAAATGTTTATTCCTATGGAGCTGTGGATATTCAAGATCCTAAGACTGAAAAAGTATTTAAATTTAACGGTCATAGACTTAAACCTTATTTTTCAGTCGATCAACTTAAATCTGATGCGAATCTGATGTTGGGTCACTCAGAATGAGTTTTAGGTTTGTCAGGCTGAAAACGTTAAACCAAGCGCTTTGTGGGAGGCAACCCATAGTTATCAGTGTGCTTTGCTTTATGTTTGCTTTGTGTGCTTTGTTTGATTTATTTTTATGTTTAGGTGGTATTATTTTGGAATTTTTATGTTATAGTAGTGTTTATTTGACCTTATTTTATAACTTAGAGGAGTCAGAATGAAAATTTGGACATTTGGCAGACCTGTGCTAAATTGAACACTAGCGGCTAAGCACTGCCTAATTGGCGCTTATGTGTCGGAGTTATGAAACAAGTGATAAATGAGGTTCTAGAAGCCTAGAACGTGGGGAAGTGGTTTTGGAAGTTTGGAGTTTTTAAACGTTAAATGCGAGATTATGCACTTCTAAAGTCTATAAAAAGGCACTGGATTAAGAGAAACACTTGCCCCAAGTCCTATTTTCATTCCCGAGTCTTAAGAAGAGTGTTTTGAGTTCACCATGTCTTCCTGGGCGAATGAGATTAAGAAGAAAGAAGAGTCTGACAAGAGTAAATTTATTAGTGATAATGCTAAAGAGTTATTCAATGGATTTCTTGTCCTTATTATTCAGGGAATTGCAAAAAGATTGCAATGATCGAAGCCCGAGTGACTTTAATTGAAGCAAGGATCAATGAAACTAATGCACATTTGGAGCATATGAGAGGGCAACTCAAGAAGAAATTCAATCATGCAAGTCACGTGGAAGAAGCGGATAAGGCGATGTTCCTGAAGAACAAGTGGTTATAAGAAGATGTAAGAGTGTTCAATCATCTTCCTTTCTATCAGATTTATATTCCAGAAAGGTCAAATGGAAATAATAATGGTTCTGGATATATTCCACCTACTGGAGAGTGGAATTAAATGTTGGTTTGATCTTGTGTTTTGTTTTGAGTATTTTATGTTTTATGAGTTTGATGTTTTAAAGTGTTCAATGTTTTATGTTTGTGATCTGTTGCACTTTAATGTGTGACTATTGCATCTTAGTGATGTAAACTTATCATTATGCTTATTGAGTCCGTTTGTATTTAAGGAATTTCATCCAAAGTGTTTGGATAGAAATTTTTAGTTTGTATTAAGTGTGGATTGATTTTAATGAATTTAATTTTGTGTTTGTGTGAAACGTAATCGGAATTGATGGGTATTAAAGTTTGAAATTAGGGTATTGGTGATTATTGAGTAAGAAACAATTATTTTGAGAAGAATAAGGGTGATTAACTAAGTGGTTTAGTGCATTTTCTTAATTGTGAAAATCTTGGCACTGGCGGCTAAGCGTCAGATTGCCGGCGCTTATGCGCCAAATTTCGCGGCTAAGCGCCGAAAGCCTCGCGCTTAGGCGCCGGTTCGCGAAAAATTAATTTTCATCAGTTAAAACCCAAAAATCACTATTTTAAACTTACCTATCTTCTTCAACCTCTAACTTTCGCAAAAAGGAGCCTAAGGCATCAACATTTTGGATCATTTGAAAGTCGATCTCAACAAAAATTGTTAGATTTAGATTCCTTAAGAATGGCTCCAAAGTCAAAGCGCTCGAAAGAAAAGACGAGATTTGATTCTGATAAATTTGTTAGTGCAAGGGCTGAGGAACATTATGTTGAAGCACTACAGTCACATAAATTAATTCCTGAATGTGTGTTTAGTAAGACATGAGAGGTTGTTAAGGAGATGATTTCTAAAAGGAATTAGAAAAATTACTGCTGCTTCTTAGCTGTTGCTGTTGTTTCTGTGGTCAGAGAGTTTTATGCAAACTTACCTGCAGCAGAAGGAAATTTGGTGATGGTGAGAAGGCAAGAAGTACATTTTACATCTGCAGTAATCAATGTCTTTTTTCGACTGCCTCCTGATATGTTTTGTTTTTATTCGAACTATCATCCTACAGAGGGAAAGTTAGATGAGATTATGGCATTTCTGACTGACGAAAGAGGTTTATGGAAAATCACAAATGATAGAAGACTAAATTTTCAAGCCTCTAAGTTAAATGTCATTTCTAAAGCATGTCATTATTTTATCTCATCTAAGCTATTGCCTTCAAGCCATACTAGTGAAGTTACAAGGGAGAGAGTTGTTCTGAACTATTGCATTCAGCAAGAGAAGCCTATAGATATTGGAGCAATCATTTATGATTATATTTTTAATTGCCCAAGATCTACCACTACTACAGGTATGGGATTTCCTTCCTTGATCCATTCATTATGTGAACAATCTGGGGTGAAATTTGAAACTTGGAAGAGGTCCTTCAGCCTTTGAAACCAATTACTAGTGTAAACGTTGGAGCTTACACTGTACATTCAGAGTTTGGCTGGAGAGGAGGATTTGGTAGGGCATCTACTGCTTCTACTTCTGCTTCAGCTGCTTTTAATTTTTGTGCTACTACTTTGAGAGCTTCATCATCTAGAGATTCACAGACTTTTTTTGTTAAAAAAGATTCTGAGGAAGGTGAGTCTTACTCGTGAGCATATTACATTAAATCTATTTTAAAGCGAGTGGCAGGATTCCTATTTAGATGACTTAAAACTTCTAATTTGGCGTCCGACAACTTTTGGCGACTCCGCTAGGGACTAATTTTTCTCTCCATTATGAATAGGAGGTTTTGTCTTCATACATCAGTAATGTGTTCATCTTCCTCATGTTCCAAATTACCCTTCTTCTGTTGACATGCTTTGCCTACTTCTTTCTTGGGAAGAACGATTGACTCTTTTTTAATTCCAGGACTATCTGTTTAACCACTTTTAAACAGAGGGGTTCAGGAATCTCTAGGGGTTTCCTTTTTGTGTTAGGTCAGCCCCCAATAGGTATGTTAGTGAATTAGTTTCATCAAAGCAAGCTGCGCTGTGAAGTGGGTCCCGCACTGGACCCTAAATTTCATCTTTACTTTGTGACTTTCAGTTTTTAATTTGTTATTCACAAGCCGAGGCTGGTTAGCGCTTTCTTAACTTTCACTTAAGTCTCGAAATCATTTAAAAAACTCATTAAATTATTGATAAGTAATGAAACTTGGAAAATACACCTTAAATTTGAAACTAAAACAAAATAAAATGAAATCGAATAACAAGAATGTACCCAGTTCACAAAGTTACATTCCTTAATTTGTAGTGTTCACACTATAATTATGAGGTGTATGTTGACCTCATTTTTGATGAGGTCTTTTCTTCTCTCTTTAGTACTGAGGATCTAGTCTTAGGCTTTTCCTTTGACAATCTTATAAGACTAGAAGTGGAACCCACCCTTTAGAAGTTCAAACACCTCTTGACTCCCTGCAAACCCCACAAGCTTGATTGTAGACCCCTAATCACCTAGAGGGTTGAAATCAAATGTGAAGGTTTAAAGGATGAGTTCCCTATATGACTCTTTGGCCTTAGGATTAACCTGGGTGGCCTGGTCTGGTTAGGGTTGAGTTATACACTCACTACACTCATACTCTACACTCTCACACACACAATCCAAATAGTAAAACCACACCTATACCTAACTTGACTCCCTAACTCATGTAGGTAATTCATATGGATGGACCTTAAACCCTAAGCCCCTAGCTAAGAGGGTTAGGAACAACATAGTGAATGCCTCCAATGAGTCCTCTCATGGCTCATATAGGCTTAATATGACTTCATGGCTCAACCAAAGTGATTCCTCTTTACTCAGATTTAATCAATCTTCATTTTTTCAAAATTTCAATTTTTGACCCCCGGGACCCCTACACCCATCAAACCTACCAAATGCCCTTAAAATTACCCAAAATTTACAAAATCAACTAAATTGCCCAAAAGTCCTCAGAATCAATCCTAAACATTTTCCCCCCACTCAAATTGACCATCTCCAGCCAAAAATACCAAAATTTCTAAAAATACCCCCAATACCCTCCAAATTACCAAAATGCCCCACTTGACCCAAAAATCCAAAAATTCAGAAAATTCCCAAAAAATTCCAGAAAATCTCAAATAATCCCAATTTCATTTTGTCCAACTACACCATAGACCAATTTTATCAATTTACCCCACTTTTACCAAAACCCCCAATTTAGCCCATTTTAAACCCAAATGAACCCAATGTCAAACCAAATCACCCCAATTGGTCTCAATTTTCGTCTAATTAAATTCTACACTTCAATTCAATATCCACAATATCGATCTAGACTAAATTCAAGCCCAATTTGACTGGCATTTGAATCCAATTTCATTTTAAAAGCTTAAGGCCCAATTTTGACCCATGACCTAAACCTAGCTCAAACCAACCCAATTCAATCCCAATTTGACCCAAATATTTTCTAAAACCTTCCTAGCATCCTCAAAAACAAAACACTAACATGATTTGCCCAAAATTTGGACCCAAACCTTACTCAATTTCAACCCAAACCCAAAATTCCTTAAATGGGCCTACACCCAAACCTAACCCAAATGGGCCCAAATCCCAAAATCAAAACCCAACCAAAGTTGAAACCTATTTGTAACACCCCCATAAACATTTCCCAACATTAATTTTATATCAATTTCAACATTAGCCCAACTTTAGCCCAAGATAGCTCATTTTGACCCATTTGGACTCTATTACCAAAGAGACTCAATTTAGACCTAATTCAATGCCAAACCACCTCAAGTTTGATCCAAATCACTCATGAAACACCCCTAAACAAAACCCAACAATTACTTGGCCCAAAATTTTACAAAAAAATCCCATTCATAAATTTATTTTTAAGCCTAAAGCCTACCTTTTTAAACCTTCCTAAAAGCCCATTCCTAAAATAATTTCAAAAGTCCAAACCCATCCTAAGGCCCACATTACAATCTCATCTCATCCTCACTCAATAAAAATCATCCCTAAGATCTAAATTAGCCATCAAATTTTTCTAAACTAAGTCATATGCCAATTCCTATCAAATCACCCCTAAATTACCAAAATTCCTAAAATCCTCTTTCATGAAAGTTGACTTAGCTTTTTCCAAGACAAAGGTGAGCCATGAAGCCATGCATGAGCCACATGTGAGCCATGAAAGCCTTGGACACTTCACCATACCCAAAATGGCATGAAGAGGGGACCCTTTAATGATTCTCTTAAGAGTGATTAACCACTCCCATGTCTCCCCTAACTCATGCTTAAGCCTAATTGTACTTGGATTGTTACTTGACCCTACTAATCAAGCTGATCCAAATGACTTTCTCTTCAGCCCAAATTGGCCTTGGATGGTGGACCTAACCCAAAACCATGGGTTGACCCATTTAGACCCAAAACTAGCCCTTTCCCATTCCACTTTGATTCAAACCCTTTACACATGGCAGCAACCAATTGACTTCACAAACATCAAGCCCTGAGCCTCCTGACCCTGAGGGTGACCCATGCCTGCCGGCCAGCCACCTGGGCCATCGGAAAACACCACACCCGAGAGCTCCCATGTGAGCCAACATTGAAATTCTCCCTTGCTGAGTTGCCCCATGCCCAATGGATACCATGGCTGTTCTTCTCCTCACTAGAGCAGCTGATCCCAACCCCTAAATCCCCCTGGGAGGCCCTCCAGCCACTCCTATTTAAACCCCACCTCTCTCGGCCATGGAGGAGGTGTTAAAAACAAACCTACTGAAACTCTGCCAAAATTGTCCCAAACCACTCTCCACACTTAATGCAATTGATCCCCAGTGTCCATTTGCCCTGATCCCCATTAACAGAGCCCAATTTGAGAGTCTAAATTACACCCAAAAACAGGACACTTCACTACAGTGAGCCAATCTCCAAATTGATTGGTCCTACACCATCACCAGACCAAAAGGAGAAGTTCCCTAGTGAAAGCCCCCTCTCCAGAGCCACCCGGTTGCTCCAGCCTCCAAGCTTTGTGATCGAGCTGTGGTCACTTTTGTACCTAGGCAATTCACCAGGCCAAGAGACTTCATCTGGAGCTTGCTTGGACCCAATCGAACGTAACACAACTCTCAGATTGAAGCCACACTTCTCTGAGCTAAGGTATGAGCTAATACTTTTTCCTGAGCTTCTGGAGATTCTCCATTTCAAATGCCTTAATTTCAATGCATGGTTACCGTATGGATGTGTTCGTCTCTTCAGGATGAATCCATAGAGCATAAGAACATGAAAATACATTGAGAATTGAGTGAGATCTTAGGGTTTTAGTGTGGACGGTCACGGGTTCACACCAGTCGTAGACGATGATTGGGAGCCGTTAGATCGCTCGTGTATCGAGCGGACGGCTCACATGGTGTCGAACCAGGAGACGGTACGTGAACCGCGGGCCCCATGGCAGCTGACTCAGATGGCGGCGCCGAACCAGGAGACGCCGCGTGGCCTTTCGGATCCGCTAAGGTTGACGCGGCGCCGCGTGGTTAAGTAGGAAATTAGGGTATTTTCTTATTTATTAAATATCCAGAACTTCAAAAATCATAACTTTGTGTAGAAAAATCCTAAAAATAAAATAAAAATACCCTCTTGCTCAGTGAACAGATGAGAATAATGTGGAAATAAAATCAGGTCATTTCATCAAGTATTTTATTTTTAATAATTTATTTACTCTCTGCACTATTTCAATTCTCCACGCATATCGGAAATTCACCATGGCATGAGACCATAGGGCTTTTGAAGCCTCTGAAATTGGGAACATTCCCTGAATTTTCCAAGGTCAGAGGCCATCCCTATGAGAAGTTATTGATTTTCCAAGTTCATGTTACTATTTTGAGTATTTTAATTCCAATAATTAGCATGTTGAGAAATAAATTCTAGAAAAATTTGGTGATGTTTCTTATGACCAGAGGAACCTAGGAAAAATAAGTTTTGAGTTAATTCACATGGAGCAACCCTAATTGGCCTAAACACCCAAAATTGAACTTTAATTAATTAGGGTTAACTATACATCAAATTGACTTGAAAATAATTCTCTACTGTCCGTCAGGGTCAGGAAAGACTCACATAAAAATTTGAAACTAATTGGACTTGATTTGATCCACCAAATGGGTTGATTAAGCCCCAAAAGTAAAATTAAGCTTTAAAAATTCATAACTTACAAAATACTTTTCAAAAATTCACAAAAATGGTTTTAGAGCTTCCCTGATGTCAAAGAAACTTAGAAAAATTAAAATTGTAATTTTCTAAAAAAATTGATTTTTATCATTATTTTAATATTTTTAATAATTAAAAAATAATAAAATCACCAAAATGTCACATTTTGAATTCTAATTACTTAGGAACAAACCAAATATTTTTCTTAAGTCCCTAGGATAAGATATTGAATTTTAAAGGCTTAATGTAATTTCTAATATTAAAAAAATGTATTTTCCAACCTTTTCGCTAAAGTAATTCTAATAAATCAAAGAAAAATCAGAAAAATGCAAAATTTGTTTCTCTGAACTCCTTGAGGTCAGAGAGATTTAAGAAAAATATAAAATCCTTTTTTCAACTTTAATTTTATTTTAAAATTAATTAATCAAAAACTCAAAATAATTCAAATAAATAAATTATAATTCAAAAAATCACCAAAATTGGTCCAATTGGTCCTCTGGTCATTAGGAACATCCCATAATTTTCTCAAAGATAAAAGCATTTCCTTGGTCATGTTATTGAATTTTCCTTGAAAACCCCTATTTTCCATAAAAAATAATTACATAAATAAATTAAATCCAGAAAAATCACATTTTCTTCTCTAATGTCTTAATTGACATGTGAGTAAAGTTACATAAAAATTTCAAGTTCATTTGAGCTTAATTTAGTGAGTTATAAAATTATTAAGCTTGAAGGGCAAAAGGGTAATTAAAAATTTTAACCCTTAATTAAAATTTTAGGATTAATCAAAAGGAGAGGCTAAAATATTTGATTTTAAACTGATTTTGGATGATTGAAACTTAAATGATTAAGGATAGAAACCTACTAACCATTTCAACTATAATTAAAGTAAAACTTTAATTAAATAATTAATTGAAATTTTGGAAGAATAATAGAAATTGGAATTATTAAAGTAGGGATATTATTAAGAGGATATTTATTCTTTAATTTAAAAAAATCCCTAAATAAATCACTTCAATAATACTTAAGTCTTAATTAAAAAATTAAAAGAATAATCTCAATTAAATTAAAATTAAAATTAAATTAAAATCAAATTAAATTAAATTAAATGTAAAATAAATTGAAATTAATTAAATTAAAATTAAATCAAATTAAATTAAATTAAATTAAACTAAATTAAAAAATTAATTTAAATTAAACTGAATTAAAAATTAAATTAAATTAAAACTAAAATTAAATTTAAATTAAATTAAATTAAATTGCAATTAAAATTAAATTAAATTGAATTAAATTAAATCAAAAATCATTTATCAACAAACCTAAATTAAATAATTAAGAATTAAATCTAAAATAATTTGAACACTATTCCAAACTTAAACTAATTTTTTTATAATTAAATCAAAATTAAAATTAAATCATTAAGTTTAAATCATTAAAATCTTTAATAAGTTGATTTGCCCTTTTAAAGCTCTTATTATTATAACTCTTAAATGAGGTATCAAGTGAAGTGTTACTTCACTTATAGGATATTCAAATGTTCTAGTTCACTGTGCGAGAGAACAAAACTTAAACCCCTGGATGATTAATTCACTTGTATAATTAAATTCTCTTGGACTTAAAACATTCCTAGAGGTATTGAAAAGATGTTTAAGACTCGTCTTAAGCACTTCCTCAATATGATGGGATGTTTATAAGAACAATTGAATTTAATTGTTTCTTTGATAAAGAAAATTATCCTTAAACCAAAATACAAGAACCTAGACGTCATAGGAGATGACTAGCTATAGGATTAGGACTTTGGTAGACAACCAAAACCTCTCTCTTAGCTTTGCCTAGATACTTATTGAAATATTTAAATGCCTTAACATATGTTTTAAGTGTAGCTTGGGATGACGGGAAGACCCTCCAGGTACGCTTTTACTTTGTTGCAATTTACTTTATTGCAATATTATTTACATGCACTGTACTTTACTTTTCTTGCATGATAAACAACTGTTGCATGAAAACCAAAACCTTTAGGGTAGTCCCTGAATTGAAACCAAAACTAAATTAAAAGTCACTGCAAGATAAAATTCACCGCCACAACATTTCAAAATATAAAACAACTCAAAATTTAATCACAAACAGAACAATAAAACTACAAATGCAACTAAATTAAAACGTCTCGTTGAATGATCGGGAATACCTCAGATGATATAACCCACGTGTTGCTAACGGGATTTCCCATGGTATAAATAAAAGTGTAGAACTCATTCAGTTGAGTTTAGCAAATTCATCTGGACTAAGTGAATTCGATGAAAATAACGGTGCCGGGATGACGGAACTGTGGGATCTTAATCGGTTCTGTTTAAATAACTTTAAGATTTATTTTAATTAAAACATTAAAAAAACTAGGATTTTAAGATTTTCTCTAAACCAAAACACTTCTCTAATCTCCTGATTTATGACTTCTAAAACTAAACCTCTGCAACAACAAGGAGCTTGGAGCACGGTGGGCAGCACGGCCATCTTCATCAGCAAAACTTGAGTCTACTTCAGCAAAAATTTCCTAGAATTAAACAACAAAACCATAGGATTTCGAGGTAGTTTGTCTAGTGCAACATAAATCCTCAACCCATTTGTTAGGCATTTGCATAATCATGTTATGTAAATTAAGCACTAACCTGTCTTAGGACTCCGAGGTTGTCGTTTGGTACGGCATAAACCCTCACATCTTCGAGGTTGTTTGTATGATCATGTCATACAAACATAAGTCCTAATTAATTAAAATTGGCAGGATTACAATATTAAATAAATTCTCAAATTGAAGCCAAACAATAGGATAGTTTGGGAAGTTGCCAAGATTCTTCTTGGATCCTCAACTTCTCCTACTTCTCTTCCTTTGGATTCATGAAAATAACTGTTCTAAATTTGATCCTTTCCCTATTGAAATTTCCAAAACTTAAATCCTTTGAAAACCTTAAACTTTGAAATTCTTGAGAGCAAAACCACAGATCATTATCGAGAGTTTTCTTAAGTGATTCCCGTCACTTAGGATGTAATTAACTGTAGGGGCTTACCCTTATAGGGAGCTTTAAGGACCCAGGTAATATAAACCCTGCTTAATTCATTTATATTAAGCAGGGGAACTTGTCAGCTTATAAAATTGGTTCGCAGACCAAACGGATGTCACAAATCATCTAGTTTATTTAATCGAGCCCCATCATCAAACAGTGTGTCTATTCTCCGGGATAGATATACAGTTTGTGGTGCGGTGCTCATTTATATAAACTATTCAGGATGTGAGATCAGTTTGATTTCATATCTTAAAATTTTCAAACTTAAAATTATTTTCAAAATCAAAGCTAACTTAAAAATATGCCGACAGTGTAGGCCATCGCAAAACCTTGGAATTTTTGTTGACAATTACAATGTCATCCCCAGCTTTGACGTTCTCCCATGACTTGCCTACTGGCTGGGAAGCTCATCTCATGGAGCCTACGATCAAGTTTGGATCTGGATTCATTGAGTTTGAGGTGGTGCTCGGCAAAACCCCATTTGTTGTCGTGAATGTTGCCGCTCCAGAGATTCAAGAGCCATCTGATATGTTTGACCTGAATTTTTCCCAGGATTTCCCTTCCATCAAGAAGGTGAAATTCATTGCTCCAACTCCCGCCAAGCCCGTTGTTCCAGCATCCACCAGATCTGTTGCTCATGTATCGAGAATAGTCATTAGATCAACCATTACTGGATTTTCTATTATCGCTCCTACTATTGTGTCTGCTAAAGGGAAGGAGATTTTGTTTAAAAAGGATTCAATTGATATGTATGCTACCCCACCGAATGTATTTGAGTTTGGTTCTACTTCAAAGGTTGTTGTTGGCATCCGGAGCCGCCTGAGATTTTCTCGATGTTAATGTCGATGTCATGTTTTGGAGGCATCACTTTTTTTATCTATGATATTGCCTTAGTCTTCAAGCAATCTTATTTCTTTTGGATCATGTAAAGGATCCTCAGATAATAAGAAGTTTGAAGAAAGTAAAGGACTAATATAATAGAAAATAGTAGAATAAGAAATATTGGTGATAACCCCTATAAAAGGAGATTCTAGAATGCCTCATTCTAGAAATTTTTTATAAGCTCGATCACATATGAAATATTGATAACTAGAGATTTATAGGTGTGATACCTATCTTAAGTTTTTAAATCTTCTATAAGAGCAAGCGCCTATAGTTAATTACATCTTAGACAATTAAAATTGTCTAAAAAACTTCTAATTAATCTTCATACTTAAGTTAAGTTAAATTTTTGACTTAAGTTCAAATACAGGTTGAACATAAGTTTAATTTAACTTGGGTTCAAGTTAGGCTGAACCTAAGTTAGAAGTTTGATTTAAGTCTAATATTGGTTGAACTTAAGTTTGAGTTAACTTGGGTTCAAGTTAGATTAAACCTAAGTTAGAAGTTGATTTAGGTTCATATAGGCTGAACCTAAGGTTTGATTAACTTGGGTACAAGTTAGGTTGAACCTAAGTTAGAAGTTGATTTAGGTTCAGTATGGGTTGAACCTAAGGTTTGGTAAGTTAGAAGTTTGACTTAATTCCAATATGGGATAAACTTAAGTTTGAGTTAACTTCGGTTCCAGTTAGGTTGAACATAAGTTAGAAGTTTGACTTAAGTTTAATTAAAGATTCACTTAATTAAGGTTTAGGGTTCCTTAAGTCAAATATAAGTAAGGCTTAAAGGTTAATTAAGTCTAGACTTAATTAAGATATAAGGTTTTTTAAGACTAATGTAAGTAAGGATTAATGGTTAATTAAGTCTAATTAGGGTTAGACTTAATTAGGATTTTTTTATGAATAATGTAAGTAAGGCTTAATGGTTAATTAAGTCAAATTAGGGTCAGATTTAATTAGGATTTAAGGTTTTATAAGCCTAATGTAACAAAGGTTTAATGGTTAATTAAGTCTAATTAGGGTTAAACTTAATTAGGATTTAAGATTATTTAAGCCTAATGTAAGTAAGGCTTAAAGGTTAATTAAGTCTAATTAGGGTTAGACTTAATTATAATTTTTGTTTCTTTAAGCCTAATGTAAGTAAGTTTAATGGTTAATTAAGTCTAATTAGGGTTATAATTAATTCAGATTTATGGTTATTTAAGCCTAATGTAAGTAAGGCTTAATGGTTAATTCAATATAATTAAGGTTAAACTTAATTTAGATTTATGGTTGTTTAAGCCTAATGTAAGTAAAGGTTAAAGGTTAATTAAGTATAATTACGGTTAGACTTAATTAGGTATTAAAGTTGTTTAAGCCTAATGTAAGTAAGGCTTAATGGTTAATTAAGTCTAATTAGGGTTAGACTTAATTAGGATTTATAGTTTAATTAAACATAATTTAGGTGAGGTTTAATTAATTAGTCCTAATTAGGATCAGTTCTAATTAGGATTTATGATTAATTAAACCTAATTTAAGTAAGGTTTAATTGGATTAATCAGGCCTAATAAAGGTTAGGTCTAATTAGGGTTTAGGATTAATTAAACCAAATTTAAGTAAGGTTTAATTTGATTAATTAGACCTAATTAGAGTTAGGTCTAATTAGGGTTTAGGATTAATTAAACCTAAATTAAGTAAGGTTTAATTTGATTAATGAGACCTAATTAGGGTTAGGTATAATTAAAGTGTAGGATTAATTAAACCTAATTTAAGTAAGGTTTAATTTAATTAATTTGATCTAATTAGGGTTAGGTCTAATTAGGGTTTAGGATTAATTAAACCTAATTTAAATAAGGTTTAATTTGATTAATTAGACCTAATTAGGGTTAGGTCTAATTAAGGTTTAATTTGTCTTAAACTTAATGTATTTAAGGTTAAAGGTAATTAATTAGGTCTAATGTAGACCTAAATAGGGTTTGGTGAATTACCTAGGTTTAATGTGGGACTAAACCTAGTTAGGATTTAGTTTTGGGTTCATTTGATGTTCAGTTTAAACTTGACTTAGCCTATTATGGGACGGATCAACTATTTTAAGTTTTAAAGTTTTTAGAATTTTAAATATTAATTTAAAATTAATATTTTTAAATTTAATGCTTAAAATGTCATTTTAGATTCTCAAGAGGCTATGATTTTTTGTTTTAGGGTTTGTGTCTACCTCCCTAAGCCTCTTAACCAATTTTTTACTTATTTTCAAACTTTCATGTTTTTTTTGAAAATAATTATTTAAGTTTTATAGGAAAATAGATATCTTTGTCCACAGACTGGCATATCTCTTGAAAAAATCACAGAATGTTTCTAAGGATGAGGAGATCATTCTGTGAAAATTTCATAATTTTTGGATTTATAATTGATTTTAAATAATTAAATTACTTAAGAGAGTAATTATTTAATTAAAAATAAAATATAAATCATTAAATTATGATTTGGTCTTATAATTTTCTCCTCATCACCCTGAATCTCAGGGTATTTTATTATATTTTTGTGATTTTTGGATGTCAAAATATCTATTTTTTATTATTTTAAGGTTATTCAGGATTTAAATAAATCCTAATTAACCAGTGAGAGCCGCGTGTCCCCATAAACGTGAAGATGCACTTGATCCGCTGCTGGGCTCCGAACATGAGATTAAGCTGGATTAAATCAGAGCTGCCCATTTCCAAACCATGGAAATGGATGGCATCCATTCATCTCCTTCATTCTGGTCTATCCCACAAGTCGTCTGTGGTTTAAAAACAAAATCTCGCTCGATTCTCAAAGGATTTGAGTGATTTTTGTTTCTAGAAGTTCATCTAAGAAGACGAAGACATCCATACTGTGATGAAGAGGTTGTGAAATGGTTTGTTTCACAAAGTGTCAATCCCGAGCTCGGTCTAAGTCCAAAGATCCATACCTTGGCCTGAGTGGATGGAGTTTCAATTGGATTGGTTCCACAGCTTCGTTTTGACCTCAGAAAGCTTAATCCCAACTCAATTTGAAGTTAAATTAAGCCTAGATGTGATTTTTTTCTTAAGGTGCCTCGGCTTGAGAGGACGATGTTGAACAGTGGGTTAAAGCTTAAAAGAAAGGCCAATTTTGATTGGGCTTACTTCGTAGGACTCTAGGAAGCTTCTAGAGTGATCAATTTGAGGTTTTGAAGAACTTCATTTCAAACCTAAAATTTGACCTGGTTTCGGGTAGGGAAATTTGGGCAAACTTTTGGGCTTCATGGGTCAATTCTATGTGGGATGGGTTGCTTAGGTCCTAATGAGAAACTTTGGAGTTCAAATGTAAAGGAATTGGGCAGTGTATGAGTGTCTCCTATTTTTGGTCTCCTCTACCTTGACCTTCTCGGGTTTGGCCTTATTTATAGCCATGGAGACCATGGCTAAGCTCGGGCTCATTTTTTTCACTTGGGGAAGGTATTATCTGTCCAATGATGACTTTTGGACGAGGTTTGATCTTGGGAATGATTTAAATTAATCATTCCAAGGTTAACCCATGTTTAGTTTAATTATGGCAAGGTCTTGGTTTAAATCTTGGCTCCCCTCTATTGGCCCTTCTATAAAGGTGGATAGGGCTTGGTAAATCCCGCTGAAATTACCTTCCCCAAGTGAGTTCTATTATCCCCTTGGTGAAATTTGAAGAGAATGACACATAACCATTTTTTTTCTCACCTCCAATGAAGTGTAATGATGGATTTATTAAGGTGAAAAGAATGGTTATGACAAGCTTCTCTTTGATTGGGTGGGAGGAGAGGTGAGTAGTGACTCACCTAAACCATTCCTTAAAAGTGCTATGGTTGATTGAAACCATTTATGCTCACTTGTCATGGCATCATGATGAACTTTCACCTTTGTTAAGTATGGTAAAAGAGAGAGCTTGCTGGGTGTTTTCCTTTTATTGATGAGCCCATGAAATGTTTAAAGTGTCTCAAAGGTCAGCCGGCCATTTCATGTAAATGGATGATTCATTCCATGAGTAGGGAGGAAGGTGACATGTAATTTCCTTCACATAAAATTTATGTATTTTGATCATGGTGGTTTTTAACCTAGGTAAAGATTCGACTTCATGTTTTTGTTTTCTTTCATTGGAGGTGGGTAAAGGTGAGTGATGAATCCCTTCATTCTTGGTGAAAAATCCATGAGGGAATGAAACCTCATCATTCCCTTCATAATGAAGTCATGATGATCTTTTAACCTTAGTTAAAAGTGATGTGTCATGGGTTCTCATGAGTCTTTGTCTTGTCATGGTAAGTTCCTTGGGTTATGAATGACCCATAAGTGATTTTCCATAAATTAAATTTGATTTAAAAAAAAATCAATTATGTAATTTTGATGTCATGGGTGATGTCATTTTTTAATTTGAATATTCGTATTATTTTCATATAATTCCACTTTGAATTAATTGTGTAATTAATTAAAAGTGTAGGAAATTATATCATTAATCAATAAATTAATAAAAATGGTTTTTATAGTTAATCATTTGATAATTTCATCAATTTGGTTCAAATTTCGGTGTTTGACCAAATTTGACTAAATTTGACTATGGTTGACCAAAGATGACCAAGGTTAATCATGGTTGACCACTCCATGGCCAGAATTGACCCAGATATTTACTTAACCTTGTCATGGTTAGTTTAATCATGGGGTTATTAACTTTTATCATGCGACCTAGGCTTGACTAAGGTTGACCAAATGATCATGTTTGGTCCTTTTAATGCCCTAAATTGATCAAATAAGTCATATTTGACCAACCTAGTGTCTAAGTTGACTTTGTGGTCAATAGGATTGGTATTGGGTCAATGTGGTGGTCATTAGGTCATGAATTGACCATCTTGACCAAAATTTGACCATTTGGGTCATAGGTTGATCAATCTGGTTAATGTGGTGGTCAATAGGTCATGGATTGACCATTTTGACCTAAGTTGACCATTTGGATCAAAGGTTGACCAATTAGTCAATGTGTTGGTCATTGGATCAAGGGTTGACCGTTTTGATCTAAGTTAATCATTCGGGTCAAAGGTTGACCAGTTTGGTTAATGTGGTAGTCATTGGTTCAAGGGTTGACCTTTTTGACCTAGTTTGACCATTTGGGTCAATGATTGACCAGTTTGGTCAATGGGGTGGTCATTGGGCCCTGGACTGACCATTTTGACCTAGTTTGACCATTTGGGTCAAAGGTTGACCAGTTTGGTCACTAATTGATCAGATCAGGGTTTGTCATTATTTATTTGATCATTTTAGGATGTATTGGGATTTAGGTTAAAAGGGCTTCATTAAGGTTTTACCATAGACATTTGGGTTTAGTGAACATTATTGAGATTTAGGGAGTCAATATTAGTAGACTTCCTGTCTCGTGATAATTTAGAAATGATCCTAAAAAAAGTGAGGTCAAGAGTTGCACCGCTGACTTGGTCCTAGAAAAGGAACCGCAACCGTAGAATTTCGAGGGCCCAAGCTACCAGGTTAGAAACGATTGATGAGACTCCTCAGCCGAAGGAACTCGATGTACCTAAGACCTCTCCTCTCCTTTGAGGAAGTAAGTTTCACCCATTTTCAGACACTATTGAAGACAAGAGCCTCCATAGGATTACTGCTACTCTACCGCCACATCATGGTCATGGTGATGAGAGGGAGAGGCCCAATCCCATCACAGGAGTTTGTACTGTATTTCAGAAACTAGCTGATAACGAGGGATGTTCTGTTCCTGATTTACTTAAAAGGATGGGCTGCATAGTGTCGCCAAGAATGAGAATTGAGATTTTGAGGAAGGACATATCTGCTCGACAATTGCAGAGATCAGTTGAGGTTCTGCTAAGTCTGTGTTCCCACTAGACTCCATTTGGTAGGCCGTGTCAATATTATTGCCATTGTTGTAAATGATACCACTGTCATCTCGAGACTTATAGGACATTGACCAATCAAGTCCCGTCTATGTCCTAGAATACCACCTGCTATTATTTATGAGGATTTCCCAAAGAGGAATAAAGGTACAAGACCGTTTACAGTGTACATTGTCTACACTTTAGGGAGCACACTTCTTACCAACACGTTGATGTCATCACCAAGGCACCCTGCCACAAAGCATCAATACCCAGGAAGAAAGTGTGGGTACCTAATGGTGTTTTACCAGTACTTTTAGAAAATTCAAGGGAGCTTGTTTGTGAAATGGATCATGAGTCGGATGTTTTAGCTACCGCTATCACTGATGCTTCTGAGTCTGTTGTGGAAAGTAATGATGTTAAGGAGAAGCCTACCAATCCTAAGCTGATTAAAGAAAAAGCAGTCAATGATAAAGTGAAAAGACTCAGAGTTGAGATTTCAGAGCTAGCCAAAGAACAAGTTTTGGAAGTTGATGATGAAGATCACTACTTTTCATATTACATGGATGAGGAGTTCATAAAAATCAATATCGTCAAGACTAGGGCCATAGTGTTTACACGTGAGGCTCTGTCTTCTAAAGAGAAGAATGTTGTGGATGAGTTTCACAGGGCCATTCAGTTAAGAGATGAACAGATCAGTCAAATGGAGAAGAGAATGGAGGAGATGGTTGCCTCCATGGTCGCCATGGCTACAATCCACTGACAGTCACAGTCACGATAATTAGCATCTCCTGAGGTGAATTATCCTGAGAACATAAACATTATATATGAAAGGAAGGAGGTTGCTTCCGCTAATGAGGACGAGCCACCGAAGAAAGATCCAGTTCCAAATTTGGTAACAAAAAAAGACATCAAGAAGTTGATCGAGCAGCGGGTGAGGGAGGCCCTAGCCCAATCCAAAGGAGGTGTATCAATTGCAAAGGGTAGACGTTACCCAGAGGAGTCGATGTCATACCGTACCCCAAGGACTTTGTGTCTCCAACTTTCAAGACTTTTTTTGGGACATGGAATCCCCGCCAACACAGTACGCATTTTCGGGCAAATTGTTGTAATTTCAGGAGGTAATGAAACAAATTTGTTTTGCCAGTTTGTAAGCAGTTTATCAGTTGTTGCATTTGTTTGGTATGCAGAGTTGCCCAACAGATCCATCAAGATGATTTCAGAGTTGGAGAACTTCTTTGTGTAGAGGTTTGTTGGTTCTTACGATCATGTCACCATAGGAGATCTAGTGGTGGAGAGACAGAAGCCCAATGAGACCTTTATGGACTACAATTTGAGATGGAGGAACCTTAACATGAAGTATGAACCTCAGTTGTAGGAACAACATGCAATTGAAATTCTACTTAAGAGTACCAATAGGCCAGTGGCCTTCATGTTTAAGGGATTTACCATTAAGTCATTCGAGAAGTTGCTTAGCAAAGTAAGAAAAGATTTATAGTTAGTTCACTATATAAAACCTTGATGAGTTTGTGGAATAGGAAAATCATTGTAGCTAGCCCATTTTGCAACATTATGGAGAGTTTCCCCCTAGAAATTCAAGGAGAACTTTTCTACATGCCTCACGCAAACAAGAGGCGATTATGTCGTACATCTAAGCATGTAACCCAAGGTTTTCTAAGTGAGGTCATTACTATGAGCGTGGCTTTATATCGCATGCTTTGGATCACCACTTGCACATGTATGCATTATGTGGTGCATCTTGCATTTTTACGTTGCCTCGATGGGCCATCCCGGGCTGATTGGCATCACTTGCACGTCGATTAGCCACCACAACATGTCGGTGCCACTCTTTTCCACGATTAGACATCACAGGCCAATTAGCATCACTTGTGCCTTGACCTGCTGGCCTAGCCCATCGACGCCACTCTTTGCTCTGATCGGCCCTTCAGGTCGATCAACAACACTTGTGCCGATCAGCGTCACTCTTCACCTCGCCAGGCCACGACAGCCCGTCGACACCACTCTTTATCTTGATCTGCCATCTTTGGTCGATCAACATCACTTATGCCTCGATTGGTCATCCTCAATAAATTAACACCACTTTGTGTCTCGATCAGTCATCCCAGACGGATCGACACAACTCGTGCCTTGATTGGTCATCCCAAACAGATTGACACCACTTGTGCCTCGAACGATTATCTCGACCTAGTTGGCTTAACACTTTACTTCGAATAGCTACCCAGACCCGGTTGACCAACCACTTGCACCATTATGTATTGTGCATGTGCATGCTTGTCTTCTTGCATGTTGCATCATACCCTACATGTGTTAGCTTGCACGATGATTATCATTTCCTTGGGCTGCACATTCTGGGTCTCTGCCTCCATGACATGCCCAGTTTCTGGATCTCTGCCTCCACGACATGCCCACCCCTCTGGGTCCCTGTCTCCTCAGCATACCCTTTCATTCGGTCCACTGCAGCCATGACACATCCATCCTTTCAGGCCCTTCCCTTCTCGACACGCCCATCCTTTGGGTAACTACCTCCATGTCACACACATTTTTCTAAGTTACTATCCCACGGTATAGTAAAAAATTATATCGCATGAATATCTGAACTTGCATCTACATGTGTGCATAGATAGCAAGGCATGCTTAGTAGTTGAGTGACCCTATGTCAGTCGTGATGCCTTAACAAGCGTTGCTTGATGTGTTGATCCTGGTGAGTAATGTGAGTTAAGTCAATAAGATTGACACGAGTATGACTATTCTAAAGATCCAATAGATCTAAATTACTTCACTCTACATTTTACATTCTCATATTTAATGGCCCTTATTTTAAAAATAGATAAAATTTTTTTTTCTACTTATCACACATCGCCATAATTTTAAATTATGCATGTAGCAAAATATACCATATATAAGGCTAAACCTTTTTCAAAATCCATCAAAATTTACACCCTTTAGATCACTTGGATCTGTAGGATGGGGCTGACAAGGTGACCCCGTTAATGGCATACTTTAACTGGAGACATACCCTGCACTTAAATGCTAGTTACGACAATTATTGTTAGATGATGTGCTAGGCTATGATTTAGGATGCTATGTAGTCTTTTTCGATGTCATTGGCTATTGATTTGTGTTCTATTTTCTTGTGCTTTTCATGCACAACTTTTTCCTTTTTGGTGTGCTAGTGTGCTTGACAAGCATAGTGGTATGTTATGATGCTTTCTATAGGGTATCATTCCTACATCACACTCACACAATTGTTACTAACTTTTAGCTTGTAGGTACTCTTTAGCTCCCATACAATTATAAGGAATGATCTATTTTGTGTTGCATGGCTTTCCCTCTAATGCTCATTTTCATGCATGTTGAGTCTTTTATTTTATCTTTCAATGTATTTGATAGAGTTTATGAGAGTCTACATCAGAAATAAGATACAAACATGGGTTTCAAGGTGGATGACACACTGAACTGCATGACATGGACTAGGAGTGATAACTCGTGTCCCATAACTTAGTCTGAAGTTTATATATTGTTGTATAGACTTAGGACCAGACATGTATATGAGGAGTCCAACCACTTTTCTTGCTTTCCTGGATATGTTGCTGACCCAGCAACATTTAGGCCTTCTTACATTTGAAGTGCTTTACTTATTTGTTGAGCGCCTTTGTATGCTTGAATTGATCTTTATTATTTATTTATATGCATTTCAAATTCCATGAAAAATATAATCTAGGATCTCTAAGGATCCTAAAATTATAATTTTTCTACTCAAAAATCTTAGTAAAAGATTAAGATAATCATAATTTTCATATTAGAAAATTCAGAACTTTTTAAAACCCATATTTTATTTTCTGCTTGACCTTTAACCAAGTTTTAAAATAGGCCGCATGCATGCTTATAATCCATTCATAATTAATACGGCCTCCACACTTAGGATTATGATACTTAACTACATATTGTTGCATGTTCAAAGGTGAAAGCCCTCTGCTTCTCCAACCCAACTAACCTAGCTACCTTTTATATAGGTGTTTGCCCAGTGCGCTTAGGGTATTAGAAGGCTCTCCAACCCATACGAGATATAAGTCCTTTTTTCAAAATGTTTTAAGGTTTGTAGTTGAACCTCCTGCTCTCTTTCCTTCTTGTAGCATCCTTGCCACTTCAGCAGCTATAAGTCCCACCTCTTGGAGCTCCAGCCAATAGTCATATGATAGAGTTTTATTTCTTCTAACTTCAAGGCTACTAAGATCCTCCATGGACGACGTAATTCATAGATTACTTATCGGGTATCTCAGGAAATGTTTGGTCAACATTCATAACCAAGTAGACTTGGGCTCTTAGTATCCTGAGATGACGGGTCGGTGCTACCCCGACCTGGCTACCTCTATTATATAGGATCACCCCTCCCTTCCTTTAACTATCCTTGTTGAGCTCAATCTCTTCTTTTTTGCTTCTTTGCACCATCTTAACAACCCGATGCCGATGAGTTGTTGATCATTTAGGATATGATGGTTTGTCCTCTAACCTTATGGCAAAGATGTGCTCTGACGTGTTGAAATTTCTTTATCAAGGTGATGTAGTTATTTCACGGGCTTTGCATGCCAATGAGTCTGTTACCTACATAGGTACTGTAAGAGACTCACTCTCTACCCTGTGGCCTATCTAGAGCTTTGAAAGAATTGGAGCATCCCCTTGCAAAATTACTACCTTTGTTAGCACCATGCTAGATCACTACTATGTAAGAAAAACTCCCTTGGATCAAGTGCATTCTTGGGCAACCCTTAAGATGTAATTAACCAAGTGGGATACGTCCCCTGAGGAGCATTCTTGACCACGTAACAGGCATATACAACTGACTCTCTGGTCATGGGTAAGAGTTCTTCTAATCATCTCTATCTCATTTGCTCCCTGTGTTTTTTGGATATATTTCAAAGGTGTTTCCACCCAATCTTGTTTGGATGAACATGTTTGACCTATCCCTGTGAGGTTTACGGCACGTAGGCTCTCCAAATTTCTCTTTTTCTCTTGTTTGACATTATCCTATGCCCCTTCTTTTCTGGTTCCTCCCTTCTCTTGATCATTCATATGATTTGAAAGTGAGTTTTATTTAGAAAAGGGAAGTATATGATGATCGACAAGATGGCGACTCATTTTAAAATAAAATGAGAAAAATTCAAACAAAAATAATGTATCTTTGAATGATGAACCTATAAGAGAGTGAGGGTGAGTTATATTCTTCTATTGACTTGTGATTGTTAGCAAGTTCCAGCAACTCAAACCATATTTTTGGGAACTTAAGGTGGAGAACTTAGTGAAAAATATATTCTCTTAGCCTTTATGCTAGGGAAGGATGAGTGGCATGTGCTCTAAGTCACATACCTCCAAAATATCCTTTTGAAAATAGATCATAAAAGCACATAGGGTTTCTGTGTTCCTTAGGGAAGCTATAATAAGGCCTAAAAGCTCTTGTGCACAAGGAAACTATACATTGAATATCCATATAAGTTATAAAAAAGAGGTGATTACAGTCGATAGTAAGATGTTGAACTACCGAAGGGGAAAATATTTCAGAGGCAAGACAAAGAGTCAACACTTGAGTACATCATTTACTCTTAGAGAATGCATAGTAGAATTGAAAGAGCTGACAAGATCAAATGAATCTGACCCCTCGTGATAGGATTGAAATGTTGGTATCCTAAAGTATTAGAAGATTGAGCTCTAGAGATTTCTTTAGAGAAGTTGCTCTTTGGGTGGTATGGTCACATCATCTCACCTTTTCTCCATCTATTGCAACTAGATGGGGCATAACTGGTGTTGTCGAGGTAATATGAGGCATTTTATTTGCTTACGGCAGGCGAGGGAGTTCTGACATTGACGTTGTGTTTGCCTCTTCGAATGAGAGTAAGACTAGTACAAGTGGAAGCACTACCTCATGTGCAAGAGTTCTTCTAATCATCTCCATCTCATTTGGTCCTTGTGTTTATTGATCTATTGAGTAAAAATTTCTCTGATGCAATCCCTGTTGCTTATGACTTCCTTATGGTTATGTTATTATCCTTGCATGACCTATCTTCTTATTTTTAACATAACTCATGTTCATCACAGTTCTTTATGGCATTGAATTCTTTTTTTTTTCTTGAATCACATTTAAGGAATAGAGTGTAGGCAAGGAGAGAGAAAATGAGATAGGGAAAGTGAGAAGGAGCCTGACAACAAAGTAAATGAGCTAGATTTTAATAATTTGAGATTTTTTAGATTTGTAGAGTGGGATCCTTTACATTTAATACCCATTTTATTGATGTTGGTTACTCTAAAAATATAAAAATAGACCTTTATTATAAATTGACCTCTATGGATGCATAACTGCGTTTTTTTTCACTTTATCAAAAAAATCAAGAACTTATCTCAGATTTCTACTTTGAAGTCGACGAGAGATTATGAACAGTCAAAATTCGTATTTTTAGGGATCTTTGTACTTAGTCATTAATATTTGACCTTGCGTATGCAACCCTCGGTACTCGATTTTATGTAATTGACCCTCGATGCTTAGCCTACGTTACTCCTTGATACTTTGCCTTCCATACTCGGCTCTTGATGCTCGACTTTTGATACTTGATCTTCTACTCCCAATTGACTTTTGCTTAAATGTTTATCATTCAAGATTGATTGCCCTCATCATTTGCTCCTAGAGCCGTCTTTTCGTCTATTAGCACCGGGACAAAAAAGATTCAAAGATTACTCCTACCTTGCAGTCCAAATAGCTACTTTTTATTGCATAAATGTACATCCCACCAATTTTAAGTATTTTCATATGTAATACCAAAATTTTTTTATTTACATCCAACTAATTTAAATTTTTAATGTCATATCAAAAAATCTTATGATGACTAATTTTTTAAAATAAAATCATATTTCATATGAACAAATTTACTGCAACAACATGATATCAGAACAATTATTAAATTTTCGATGTTGAAAATATAACTGAGATTTCCGATGTTTTATAAACATTTCCTTTTTATTTTCTATATAAAAAGTTTTTTAGGCAGGTGTTAATTATTCACCGTACTGCCAAAACCTTTTTGAGATTGCCCCTGAAACCCTGGTCCACTCTCAATGTCCACTCTCCAATGCTTCACTTCAGAATCTGTCCATTGTCGATGACTTCTGCCTTCGATATAAGTGAATAATTTTGGTCTAGACTCTGGACGCAGAGGAGCGTCTAGATTCCAATCAAAACATGCCACCTGTAATGGCGGATCTCACAACCCTAAAAAAACTATAAATTTTAAAAAAATGGAAATATGTTTTTCCCGACCCAGCCCTTTATATGCCCATTCCTTTTCCGCCTTTTTGGAGTATCCCACCTTTTAGCCTGCTTCCGCGAATCAGGGTCAATAAAGATTTTATCCTTTTGGACCTATCCTCATTCTCTTTTTAGCAAGGGTTTCACAAAAATCTTTGCTCTGATAGGGTTTCTTCACTGTTGTACGTGCTTGTGTTCGCTTTGCAGCTGCGATGGATATGGCTTTCTCTCTGAAGGAAGAGACTGTGAACATGGGTTACGAGAAGGATGGCAATGTCGCTGGTAGGACGGAGGTGGGCTTAATTATCCAAAATGTTATCGTTTGATGTGTTGTACATTATTTATCTTCATGTTAGTATGAGTTATTTTGGGTTTATTTTCAATTTATTTTGAGGATACCCTAAAGAACCCGTGAATAACCCACCATACACCTAGTATAACCTAATAATAAACCCGTAACACAATATAAATAATGCCTAAATAACTATCATGTTATTTATGAACTTCTTCAAAGGTAAATTTCGGTTTATATTGAAAGAACTCCTAAATAACTCTAGAATAACCTTTGAATAATCCAAAAATTGAAAGTAGGCTCAGAGTACCGACTAAATATAGCAGAATAACCTATTGGAAACCGAGAATAACCCAATAATGAAACTGTAACTCAACATTAAAGAATTACTAAATAACTATCCTATGATTTCTGAAATTTAGGGGGGCTATTGTAGGGTAATTTGAAAGAAATCTTAAATAACCCGAAAAATACCCTATAATAACCCTTGAATAAACCCAAAATAACTTAAGAGACTAAAAATAGGCTTAAACCAATGACTAATTAACGGAATAACCTAAGTATAAACTAAGAAGAACATTAATAATAAACCCATTACTCAACATAAAAGAACGCTTAAATAACTGTTGGGTTATTTTTGGATTATTTTTGGGTTATGTTCGGGTTATTTTGAATGAACTCCTAAATAATTTGAGAATAACACCATAATTACCTTAGAATAACCCATAAACCGAAAGTAAGCTCAGATTACTGACTAAATATAGCAGAATAACCCTAGCATAAATCGAGAATAACCTAAAAATGAACCCGTAACTCAACATTAAAGAATGTCTAAATAACTATCCAGTGATTTCAAGAAATTTGGGGGATTATTGTCGGGTTATTTAAAAGAAATTCTAAATAATCTGAGAATTGCATGAGAATGACCCTTGAATAACCCCAGAATAACCTAAAAGGCCAAAACTAGGCTTAGACTAAAGACTAAATATAGCAGAATAACCCAAGTATAAACTGAGAATAGCATAATAATAAACCCATTCCTCAAAATAAAAAAAATGCTTACATAACTGTCGGGTTATTTCTAGATTATTTTGGGGTTATTTTTAGGTTATTTTGAAAGATCTCCTATAAAAAGCAAGAATAATCCCAGAATAACTCAAGAATAACCCCAGAGTAAACCCAAAAAAAACTAGAAAACTGAAAATGGGCTCAGACCACTGCCTAAATATAGCATAATAAGCCAACTATAGACCAAGAATAACCCAACCATAATTAGGTGTTACCTTGTTTGCAATTTGTTATATATCCTTTGATATTTAGTTGAACACGGTGTGGTTTTATGTGCATATGTGGCTATCTTTATGTTATAATAAAAATTTGTAGGTATCAGAGGCCAGAAGTATTTCCACTGATTCAATCGCAGACATTTTTTTTATGGCCCTTGTCCGCAATGAGTAAAATGCTTATGAAAACTATTGCACCTATGCACATCATGTTGGGTTCACTTTACCGGAAGGACCACTGTAGTTCTTAGCCTAACTCGAAGCAAATTAAGATGAAAGATTATATTTGCGGAAAAGCTGGTCGCAAGTGAGAGTCACAATTAACCAATATAGTGAAGTACAAAAAAGCAGACACAAGGACTGGTTGTCAAGCCATGGTTCGATATAGTATCAATGTTGAGGGCAACTGGACCATTAAGAAATTTGTAGAAATTCATAACCAACCCTTGGCGTAAGCCGGTGATAAGCATCTTCTGCATTCCAATTGGAAGATCAACGAGTTAAATGCAGATTTCCTGAGATCAATGACAGAATCTGGGATCAGAGCAGTGGACGCATTTAAATTTATTGCATCAAAGGTCGGGGCTATTAAAAACCTAAAATGTATGAATCAGAATGCTTATAACTTTATTCAAAGAGAAATAAGATGTAGAATTAAAAAAGGTGATTTCAATTCTCTTCTACAACTATTCATGGAGAGGCAAAATAAGGATAACATGTTTACGTGGGACTTCCAAACCGATGAGGGCGGTTGACTAGCAAGTTTTTTCCGGAGTGATGGGTCCTTTCAGCTTCTGTTTTGGGGATGTCATAATTGTTGATACTACCTATCAATTGAATAAGTATAATTTATGATGTGCTTCTTTTGTAGGGGTTAACCATCATTGGCAAAACGTTCTCTTCGGAGTTTTTTTTATCCGACTGGACAATTGAGTCTTTCAAATGTTTATTCAAATCATTCATTCGAATAATGCATGGTAAACATCCAATTTCATATTTATAGATCAAGTTCAAGCAATTTCAAAATCCATCAAAGAATGCCTTCCAAGTACATGACATAGGATATGTCAGTGGCATATCTACAAGAAATTTCCTTTGAAGGTCTATTGTGGTATCGCTTACAAGGGGGTGAACAACATATTTTACAAATGCATGAGGAAGTGTGATTCTGAAGAGGAGTTTGAAGACAACTTGGATTTATTGATTGATAAAGGAAACCTACACAGTAATGTGTGGTTGGATCAATTGTACAATATAAGGCACAAGTGGTCAACAACATTTAATAAAGAAATATTTGGAATGAGAATTTTATCAATGCAAAGAAGTGAGTCCACAAATAACATTTTCCACGGTGCATCTAAGCCAACAAGCTCTCTGACCGATTGCAAAGGAATGAGAAGGATGAAGATTTCAAATGTTCTCAAACTATTATTACACCCGTAATTAAATCTAGCTCAGCGTTGAGACAAGCAGCCTCATTTTACACATCCGCTCTACTCCATGTTTGAGGAAGAGTTACTGCATGGGCTATATGGAGTAACTGTCGAATTCTCATTTGACGGTGAAAGAGATTTCTACGTAAAGGAGTTAGATAATATGGAGATGAACATACCCTAGATTGTTAAATATGACAGGTTTAAATGTGAGATCTCTTGCAGTTTTGAAATGATGGGGTTGCTTTGTTCTCACTCTCTACGTGTTCTCCATGCAATAAATGTACCAAAAATCACCAACAAATATTTCTTATTGAATTGATTCGTGAAAGCAAAGAAAGGCATCTACAGTAGTATCGGAGATAAACATCTGATGGACTTCCAAATGTCTGGCGGATCTTTAAGTGGCCTTCTATTTCAATCACACGTGCAAATGTTGGCATACCAACTTGTTAATAAACTAGAAGGAAATGAACGTGCTGAAAAATATATGCTGGAGTCATTGAAAACGTTATCTATAGGTGTTGACAACTTACTAGCTGGGAAAGAACCTCAAATAAATAAAAAAACCAAAAACAAGAAATCACATAAGATAACATACAATTGAATGATCCCGTAAAAAAGAGGCCAAAAGGAATACCTAATTTGAGGTTGAAAGAATATTGGGAGAAAAACAAGAAAGCTATGGGTATATTTTTTTGCATGCCTTTAATGTTTTATTCCGTGAAACACTACTTCTCCCTCATTACAACTACTGCATACAGTAAAAGAGCAAGACATGTACATGAATTAGGAAGCGCAAATGACATTCGATGCAAATATGTATGCATGGCCAGATTTTCTGAGTCATGTATAAAAACAAACTTTAGATATATTTTGCTGTGCATTTAAATAAATTTCATATGGCTAACGTTTACTTGTCCTTACCATAGGAACATGTCCAATTGGAATCAACGTACACCAAACTACTAATGCATTCCATTACTAAGATGTAGTCCAGATGATGCAGGTAAGCCACTTGATATATGCTATGCAAGAAGGAGCATGTCAATACAAATTTGAGCTTTTACAGCAACATGGTCCACTGAAAGGCAAAAGAATCGCTATTCATGGTGAATGTGTGTGCCTCATATAAATCTCATGCGACAGGTGTTAAACCAAAATTGGAAAGATGTTGTGAAAGGGAAGTTTATGAGGTTAAGACCAAAATAGAACCTAATTGTTGTATTCGAGAACCAACGCAGACATACAAGGTGCAAAGCCAAGATGTTAATGAAATCTCAAGCACTAAATTGAAACCCGTAAGTCCTATGAACATGCATTGTAAAAGAGTTAGGTGGTTTTCCCTTCCACAAAGCATATTTCAGAGGATATACGGATTTCAATCTAGTGCATGAGATTTAATTTACCAGCTTGGCTCTGCACCTTAAATGTCTGTGTTGGTTCTCGAGTACAATAATCAGGTTTTGTATTGGTCTTAACCATCGTAAACTTCCTTTTCACAACATCTTTCCAATTTTGGTTTATCACCTGCCACATGAGATTTATATGAGGCACACACATTCACCATGATTAGCGCTCCTTTTTCCCTTTTAGTGGACCATTTTACCGTAAAAGCTCAAATTTGCATCGTCATCTCCTTGGTGCACATCATATATCAAGTGACTCACTTGCATCAGCTGGATTGGTTGTGATTTTCGATGTAGAAATGTAAAACATTTTGTATATGTTTCACAAACTAAAATCCTTAGTCATGTGATTTAATAGCAGAGTGATATATCATTTGTGTAATCTCATATCTATTTGTTATGAGCAGAAAAATACATGGTTATTTTCTGTAGCAATTTTTTTGTGCAATTTCTAGCTTGTTGGTATGATATTTCTCTAGTTTTGTCAGCCTATGTTTTTATCATGTTATGGAAAGGCTATTATGTTTTTCTCTTTTGGCTTATTGACGCAATAACCTGGCAATAAGCCTGTAATAACTCGCTAATAAGCTGTAGGGAGCACAAATAACAATTAAATAACTCGGTTATAAGGAAGTCCTCTTCTAGTAGCTCTTGAAGGAAACCTATGAAGCTAGATATATGATTTTCAACTTAAGTTGGAAGTTTGAAGTTATGTAAAATGATTTTTATTTGATTTTGTAAAATGTTTATAAGTGCTATGTATGTAAAATTATTCAATTTGCATATTGAAGAATCATAACCACAACTGTATTAACCTAAAATAACAATTAAATAACTTTACCTTAAGCAACAATAATGAATTGTATAATGTTTTTAAGTTCTCTGTATGTACACAGAAATATCGTTGCTTCCGGTAAAGGGTAACCACTGATAATTCAACCTTCTTGAGCAATTATACGAAGGTTAGGGAACTATACAATTCATTATCTGATCTCCACATAGTTTCAGCTATCACCTGTCATTTGTAAGAATCATATTTAATATATGACACAAATCTTTTATTATAAGTACATTGCATCCCGGTTCCTTAGATTAAAATAAGTCAAATAGCCTCTATTGTTAAAAAAAATTATATGAAATGAAACTTGTACTACAAGTACAATTTTGAGCACGCCTTAATTACATGCTTAGAATCGGGTGAGATATCACCAATATGATATGTCAACTACAAATAGAAGAACCAATACTTGATTACATAAATTGCATAACAAATAATGCTTTTCAGCTTTTGTTCATGTCAAAAAAATGTACTAATTATAATTATTGTTAAGAAAAGCAATTCTACACATTTTGTATGCAATTTCAACTCTAAATAATGACATACGAGCTTGCCATCCCAATTGATCCCTCCAATAAGTTTTATCTATACGTATAAGTTTTTCAATATATTTACATATGAACACACCACAATTTACGCTATTTGTTTAAACCGGTATGTCTTTCTTCAGAGAAAGTGACAATTTCAGCAAGTTACTCCGAAAAGCTCCCCCGGCATCCCTGACAAAATGATTAATCTGCATATTGATGTCATAAAATAAATTGAGAAGGGCAAGTTACATCAAATACAACATATCAAAATTGGCTATAATAGATTTCTAGTTACTAAGCGGTCTTCAACGTCATAGGAGATCGATATATGCATTGTGCTGTGGAAGGAGTCGTACAATTTCTATTTGTTTATTAATTATTGGTATTAAAATGAACTCCAAAATTTTATTGTATCCTTTGTTACATGCCTCACAAAAGTTTTGGAGTTTCCATTCCTTAACCGTTGCAGATAGAACACGTTAAGGTTTGTAGACCAATATAATGGTGGAAGTGTCTGTATGCAATTCACATAACTTATACTTGAAATATTACCTTATGGAGTGGGTAGACGTAGACATAGAGTTTAACAAATGTGGTGATATGTTAGTCTCTTACTTTGCATTATCAATGCAAAGCAATCAACATGTGAGTCGGCTAGCCAACCATTATTTAATATACTCTTGATGCAACTTCTGGTTATTCCAACATGGCCCTCTTGTATGATAATGTTATCCCTGCATGCATGAAATACAATTTGAAGGATAAATCCTCCAATAAATTACTGCATGTTAAAGCAATTTTAGTTTCCTCACATTTTAGAGTATTTAATGCAACATTCATCGATTGCTTCTAGCATGTGAGGTGGAACTATATCTCTGGCAAAAAAATCAACCACCGATGATGTTGGACACATCTAACAAACCAAATGTTGTTCATATGAACTCTGCCAAAACTAGTTCATGAGAGTAATCATTACTAGGTTGTATTTCATACCTTAAAAGGATATTCAGTTTCATGTTCCGACACTGGATCATGATGCTCCTCTTCCGAATGAATAATTTCAGCTATAGTGTTTTCTTCTTTTTTGGATGCTTTCACCTTTTCTACATAATTGGTTTCTACACCCGAATGTGCATTCCCCTCCTTCGTACTATATACATCTTCAGTTTCTAGTATGAGATTAACTATATCTACCTGTGATCGTTTCCCTATTCTTGGATGTAGTGAACCCTTCTCGTCCATAAATTTTGTGGATTTTCAATCTGTTCCATTAAACCATCCAATGAGTTTTTTGATTTCTCTTCCATCTCCCTATTTGGTTTTATTTTCTTCTTTGCTAATGCTAGAGAAGGTGTACTCAAATTCATTTTCTTTCTTTTTTCTCTACCTTTAATCCTTTGGATCATACTGTGTGAAGATTCTCAATCAACCCTATTCACTGCATGTATTGTTCCACGCTGATTGTTTTTGTTAGACATTGTTTTCACTTGATCTTGTAACTCTATCATTATGTTTACTATATTGATGAGAAGGAGATTCATAGTGGATTGAAAGCCCAAAAGAAGCTTATGTTGATGTAATAATAAATGGTATAATTCATCTAAGCCAACATTAGTGGTTGTATGGGTGTGTTTTTGTTGTGGACTGTTGTGATATTGAAAGGAAGATTTATCATGACATGCAATTGGTGACTGTGCAGTTGTCTGAGCCTCTTGTTGTGGGACTCTGATCATACGTCTTAATAGTCCTTCTACTGGAGGATTCAGTAAATGGTGCTCATCCTCTTTGAAAGTCATGATAAAATCAAAAACCTGCAAATAATATAGGATAAACGATGTCAACATAGAACCATGACTAACCTGTGCAGGGGTCAGCCGCGTAAAGGCTCTGTGAATATGTGATGGGCTCCATCCCAGGCATGTGGCCCACCTAAGCATTCGAGTTCTAGCCTTAGAAGTAATAGGTATGACCAATGATGTTCACTCATAAAACCGTAGTTGTATAGAGAGAAAGATAAATTAATAAATGACAGGTCTAAATACACATGGGAACGCATATGTAGGCACACAACACTAACCATAAGGAGAAAAATAAAACCACTCATGTATCCCATAAATTGGCCCCTCTTAATTTTAATGGCACAAGAATTGACTTGCTAAATGAGAAATTCACATATTGTAGCAGGACAATTAAAAGTAGGAAATTCAGATACATCCACACAGATTATGTATAGACCAATTGGCATGCTCAAATTGCTAGCGGGAAATAACAAATTTGACAACAGAAACATAAGAAAATCCCTGACAGTTAGTCAAAGTCTACCCTAAATAAACCTTTAGTAGGTTGGCTTTTATTTCTTGACCATCACGGAACAGTAGGGTAGCGTATTCCATTTGGCGGGTGGTCCTCTATTAAGCACGCTTCTAAGTAAGGCAACTTGATCAAGATCAAATCTTAGCTCTTTCACATCCACTTTAAAAACCATTTGATCAATATCCCACAATTTTAATATGTGCATAGTCATTAATTTCTCTTGACAGTTTGGAGGGAGTTTAAAAAATTGTACCATATTCAATGCTCTCAGGTTACTCCAAATCTCCTAGGAAATTCTAGGCCGAATCCGATCAAGAACTAGTCTTACAGATGATGGATGACATCTACAATTCAGGGCCTTTGGGTTCAAAAATATGCATGAATATAGTAGTAATAGAAGCTTAAGGATACCATGTTGGCCATATAGTAGAGGCACGATGAGACTATAACATGACCAAAATAATATAGACATAGTATAGAAATAAAACAACACAATACACCGTCAATAATCTAATGCTGTGTGGGTTATTTTAAAAGTATTTTGGGGTTATTTTCAGCCAGAATTTGAACTGTTATAGGACATTGCAGAAATTTTTTTGGTGGATAGAAGGCAACAGACAAAGTTACCTTGAAATACTAGGCTGGCTCTAATTGATCTCATTATCCTTTGCACTATCTCCATTCACCTTTTCTTTAGGATCATCCAATATCATATTCATCGGCTTGTAGATAAAAAATCTGAATCCCAAAACGAAACTTTAGGATGTAGGGGAAAACCATAACTCAGTAACAAAGTGCAAATCTCCCGCCCAATCATTTATGTACCTTCCGAAAATGGTTTGACAATGCACTACCCTGCCAATTACTTTGTATGAAAAATAGCCCAGGCCATATATCACTATTTTAACCCGAAAAAACCCCCACAGTACCACCTGACAATACAACAGTACCCTCATAATTCCCCAGGAATAACCCTCCTATCCACCTTAAGTACCCCTACTCACGCAAGACGAACTCAGTAACCCCAAAATACTCCTGCAGTGCCCTCAAAGTCCCATAATAAGCTCTTCTAGAATAACCCCTCAATACACCAACAGTACTCCAAAAATAGTCCCAGACAGAAACCCGCATGAACAGCACAGCTACCCCTCCAGTACTCCCAAAATAATCCGCTAGTCCCCTACTCAATACTCCTTGAATTATCACCTACACTACTCCACTAGAACCGCCCCAGTACTCACGCAAGACGCACTCAGTACCCCTGGAATACTCCCGTAGTGTCCTTAAAGTACCCCTGTAATAAGCTCTGCTGAAACCCCTCAGACGCACCCGTAACCCCTTAGTACACCAACAGTACTCAAGAAATAATCCTAGACGGAAATCCACATGAACAACGATGTTACTCCTTCAGTATAAACCAGAATAATCTCCTAGTCCCCGCTCATTACTCCTCGAATTATCACCTGCACTACCCCAGTAGAACCCCCTCATTACTCAAGCAAGGTGCACTCAGTACCCCCAGAATAATCTTGCAGTGCCCTTTAAATACCCTAGTAATAAGCTCTGCCGGAACCCCACAGGCACGCCCAGAGTAAGCCATCAGTACACCAATAGTACACTAGAAATAATCCCGGATAGAAACCCGCATGGACAGCATAGTTACCCCTCTAGTGCTCCCAAAATAATCCCTCAGTGCCCGCTCAACACTTTTTGAACTATCACTCGGACTACCCCAATAGAACCCCCTCAGTACTCACGTAAGACGCACTATATAGCCCCAGAATACTCCCGCAGTGCCCTCAAAGTACCCCCATAATAAGCTCTACCAGAACCTTACAGACACGCCCGAAAATAACCCCTCAATACACCAACAGTACTGTAGAAATAGTCTGGATGGAAACCCGTGTGTACATCACAGTTACCCCTTCAGTATTCCAAGAATAATCCCCTAGCTCCCGCTCAACACTCCTTTAATTATCACCTACACCCCTTCATTACTCACAAAGGATGCACTCAGTAATCCTGGAATACATATGCAGTGCCCCTGAAGTACTCCTGTAATAAGCTGTATCGAAACCCTGCAAGCACGCTAGTGTCAAAATATTTATGCTTATGTTTTATAAATGAATTGATACTTTTCTTTAATGAAATTTTAAAATGGGATAATATGTAAGTATATGTATCATTATCAAGTAATATAGGACTTTTTGATTAAGCCCCGAGATATCAAACCCACAGGGAAAGCGTTAAATAAAGATTTTATTTTTAACAAAGAAAATAAAAAAATAACTTTTTACTTTTTTTTAGAAAATATCTTACCTAAACTAAATATAATATTTTATGAAATAAAATTTGATTCATTTTGTTAATTTCTATAATTTGAAATGAAAGTAAGCAACTACTTTAACAAAACTTTTGTAAGATGAAAACTAATGCAAATGAAATATCTTTTTCCTTATTATTAATCAATAACTAGTCATGGAATTCTATTGTGGGAGTATCTAAAATGTGTTGTGCCAAATAGGAGAAATTATATTCTTTACCTTTACTATAGATGCTATAAAGAACATAGGTTAATCTATTGTTTTATAAATCTTGAATACGGGTTAGGTAGGCAAGATACTAGCTCTCAATCTAGAGTTTCCTCTACTCCCTCCACCTGGGGTCTAACATCTAGTATCAAAACATAAAAAAATAAATCAAATTGGGGGGTTTAGTCTATCACTCTAAAGTCCTCTAATTTTACACCCATCAAAGTATATCTCTCTATTTATTTTCATTCAATCATATGGACTACATTCACACCCATATAATCTTTTGGGATTTTTACCAATTGTTGACTGAGATAATAGCATACTGGTTCTTACATGTTCTCACAACAAATTTTAACATCTTAATTAGCCAAATTAAGAAGTAAATGAAGTGCAAGGTTTTCAATCATCACAATTTCTTCCAACATTGTTCTTCTATACTTCACACAACATTCTTCCATAACTTTATTATTTCATCATTTTAAGGAAAAAGATAAAGAAAACTACTTAGAATTCATGGAGAAAATAAAATTACAACTTGGTTTAAAAGTAGAAATTATTGTGACAACACAAGAAGTCTTAATTAAAAACTAAATGTAATAACAAAGATAAATACTTATCTGAAAATCCTCTCCACCAACTCTTGAAATTTCTTTGAAAGCTTTGCATTATCTTACAAGACTCCCTAGAGGTTGGCGTCGAACTCAAAAGACACTAATTCTCTCTTCTAATCACAATACAAGCTATAATAAAGCAAGTAGAAAAAAAGGTAAAGTGGAGTGGTGTGATACTAAAATAACTCTCCTACACAATAAACATAAACTACGCTCAATAAACAACAACCACACCCTCCAACATCAACCACTTTTATGATCTATTAGTCCTCTTTTTATACTTTTCCAACAAGTGCCTTTGTATCTCTTTAACTTGTGTTCAAATTAAACGTATCTTCCAAGAGATACTTCCATTCAAGAGTATTTTAAATTGAATTTGGCACCAATAGGAAGTTACCCGCGTTCTTACCAAGAGATGCTTCAAATACCTCTTCAAATGTCTCCAAAAGTTAAATAAATCCTCTTTAATTACTGACGCACGTAAGCGCGAGGTCTCTGTGCTTAGCTGTTGGACTTCTAGATCATAAGCTCTAGATCTGGGAGCATAGCCGCGGGGCCTTGGCGTGTCAACGCGGTTCCAACGCGTAGCCATCATATATCAGTTTTGCACTTCTATACATGATTACTCCAAATTTGATTCTTTTTCAATCTTTTCACCACATTCATCCATTTAATCATACCGGTAAGAAAAATACATGAAATCATTCCATTAAAGTGTAATATCATTAAAAGGATGTATAAAAATTTGCATATAAACACTATATATTTTAGGTGCATCAAAATCCCCCAAATTTGAAATGTCACTTGTCCTCAAGTGACACAACATAAAGATTAAACAACCAAATTATGCGATGAGTTTCATTAGGAGTTTCTAAAAGTTTGCTCTAGTAATTAGTAGCCTATTTAGGAAAAATTAAAGTAAATGAGACCAATTTAAAGTTTAAAAATTTAGTAAATGAGACCAATATAAAGTAAAGGTGAATGAAAAATATAAGTTTTTATCTTATTCTGAAATACTTGTATATTTTTCAAAATATAGGGTTTAGGCTTTTTATATTCTTTACTTAAAAATCTTGATTAAAAATAATCATACCAACTATATTAATTAATAAGCTTCAAGATTTTCTTAAGTCTTACACTCTTAAAAAGATTAGGTGTGGAACCAACTTTTGATTAGGAGTTTTAATCCTCAAGCTTCTCCTTCTTTTTTCACATACTGTTTTTCATTTTTTCTTCTTCTTTTTTTTTCTTTTTTTAGGCAAGTATTACTATATCTGGATAGGTCTTTAATAATTTTTAATTCCACCCTTCTATTTATTAAAGCATAATGTAGATATATATCTTAAACTTAGAAATATAATAAAAGTTTTGAAAATTATTTTCAATAAAAGAAAAGTAAATATCAAAAATAAAAGTCTATTTCTTCTATTTTTCCAAAATACAACTTTTCTTACTAAAGATAGTTACAAAATATTTATTATTTCTTCACTAAGAAATTTTTAAATTCAAAATTTTCATCATTACTATAGATTTTAACTAAATTTTCTTACAAATTTCTATATTCAAAATTTTACTTTCCTAATGTAACTTCATACACATAATTATTTTTTAATCAAAAATCCAAATTTTATTTATAGTACATTTGAGAACGAATAAAATTGAAGTTCTTGAAATTTTTTTTTTCCTTTTCATTCCAACCCCCCCCCCCCCAAAAAAAAAATTTAAAGTTTTTGTTATTGTAAAACATTTAAGCATAGTAAAAAGATAAATGGGCAGGAATAGAAAACTATAAGTATCATACTTGCATGAATTTTAATATCCTCAATATGCAGGTATAAGAAAACAAAATTAAAAACAACTAGATCAAATTTTAACCTTATATTTATAAAAGAAATTCAAAATACTTCTAAAGTAGTGGAGGAAATAAAAGAAAATTCACACACACTTAAACAAAAATCTACACCTAAAACAAATATGGTAGTAAATTGAAAAGTTAAGCACGAAATTTAATTAGTGGATTTTAATAGTGTTTAAACCTTCCTAAATAGTTTCCGAATTTTAATGGTAGAATACAATGGGATGAAAATTTTGTGATTTTTTGGGTATTAAAACCTGAAATCCGATTTTCGTGAACCAACGCCTAAGCGTGAAAGTACGGCGCTTAGCCGCGGAGGCTTGGTGCTTAGCCGCGAATACCTATTTTTTTATTTTTTTTGTTAAATACACATTATCGCTCACTTAATCAACCCTAAATATTAATATATCATCACCTTATATCTTTAAATCTTAGAATTATGCTTCTATAGATTTAAAATTAGTCCAACATATGTATTACATAGACACAAACTCTTTACTTAAAAAAACAAATACAAATTACAAATACAAATCATAATTCTTTAATCCAATATCCTTGGGTAAGATCTCTTCTTTTCTACTCACATATAAACACTTTAAACAAAACACTAAACACATACTAAAAAAACTAACACATTTATCACACACAACATACATAAACACTAAACACTAACACTTAACATGATTGATTTAACACATAACACAAATTATTAATACTTAACACAAATTATTAACACTTAACACAATATAGAACTTAATTCCATTCTCCATTAGGTGGAACATATTCAGAAACTCCATTATCTCCATCTAAACATTTGGTATATAGATATAGAACGGGTGATGGTTGAAAACTCTTAATAAATCTTCTTTTATCCACTTATTCTTCAAAAACATTACTTTATTTACTTCTTCAATATGACTAGTATGACTAAATTGCATCTTTAATTTTCATCCAATATATGCTAAATGTGCATTAGTTTCATTTATCATTACTTCCATTGATGCAACATCGATCTCGATCTTTGTAATCTTCTCTATTATTCCTTGAATACTAATGGCTAGAAACCCATTATATGACTCTTGCACACTCTCACAAATAAACTTTTTCTTGTTTGCATCTTCCTTCTTCTTAACTTCACTCTCCCAAGAAGACATTTTTTTCAATTAAAATCTTTTGTAAGGTTCTTAGTATAGAAATTGTAAATGAGATGAATTTCCTTTAATTTGGTTCCTATTTATAGACTTTAAATGGCCTAAAAACGTCCTCTCACTTTCACAACCAGTAAATAATGTTTCATGCAACTACCCCATGATAAGGGATTCTAGAAAGACATTTCACGTCTTTTTCATAACTTTGACACCTAAGCACTAACTGCTGGCGCTTAGCCGCCAGTGCTCATTTCAGCACAGGTCTGTGAAACTTCCGAAATAATTGTTTTTAGATTATCCAATTTATAAATTAAGGTCTCATTAATCTCCACTAACATAAAATATTAAAAATACTACCATATAATACTCACTTCAAACCAAATAAAACACACAGAGCAAACTCAAAATAAAGAACACCAATAACTATGACTTGCCTCCCACAAAGCGTTTGGTTATACGTCGTCAATCCGAGATACCCAATACATAATCTGGCTGAACCAACATCAAATTATCATCAAGTTTAAGTTGATCTACTGAGAAATAAGATTTCAATCTATGACCATTTACTTTAAATATTTTCTCAGTTTTAGGATCTTTAATATCCACAGCTCCATAGGGATAAACTTTTATACAATAAATGGGCCCATCCACCTGAACTTAAGTTCTCCCGCAATAATCCCAATCTAGCATTGTATAGCAAAACTTGTTGTCATGACTTAATATTCTTAATTAGAAACGTACAATCATGCCACATATTCATCTTTTCTTTATATATCTTAGCACTTTCATATGATTCATTCATTATCTCTTCAAGCTCATTTAATTGCAATCATCTTTTCTCACCAACATCCTTTAAATTATAATTGAACTCTTTAATAGCCCAATATGATTTATGCTCAAGTTTAACTGTAAATGACAATCTTTCCCTAAAATTAGCCTATATGGGGACATTCCTATAAAAGTCCTATATGTTGCCCTATAAGCCCACAAAGCAAAGTCCAGTTTGATTGACCAATCCTTTTTGTTTGGATTAACAAATTTTACCAAAATTCTTTTAATTTCACAATTGGATAGTTCAACAAAACCACTAGTCTGAGAATGATAAGCAATAACAATTTTATTTATAATATGATATTTCTTTACTAATTTCTCCATAATTGTATTTATAAAATGACTTCCCCGTCAGTTATGATTACTCTTGGCATTCCAAATCTACAAAATATTTTCTTTCTTAAAAATTTTGCAGCAGTTCGAGCATCACATCGAGGTAAAGCAACAACATCAATCCATTTAGATACACAGTCTACTGCTATCAATATGAATAAATTTATGAAAGATGGTATAAATGGTTCAATGAAATCTAATCCCCAAACGTCAAATATTTCAATTTCCAACATAAAATTGAGGGGAATCTCATATCTTCTAGAAATATTACCTACATGCTGACATCGATCACAATTTTTAGTATAAGCATTAACACCCTTAAAAATTGTAGGCCAATAAAATCAAGATTTTAGAATTTTATATGCAGTTTTATCAACACCAAAATGTCTCCCAAAATTAGAATCATGAAATTTTTGAATAATTTCATAAATTTCTCCTAACAGCACACATCTTTGAATAATAAGATCCATTCCTTATTTATATGAAAATGAGTCGTCCTAAAAATATGTCTTAGCTTCAGATAAAATTTTCTTCCTCTGTTGGTATATCAATCCATAAGGTAATATGTCACTAATAATAAAGTTCATAATGTCGGCGTACCATGGAACACACCACTCATAAATAGTGAATAGTTTTTCATTAAGAAAGTGTTCATTAATTTCTTCATAAGAAAAAAGAGATTTTTCATTTTCAAGCCTGAATAGATGATCAGCAATTTGATTATCAACATCCTTCCTATCTACTATCTCATAGTCAAATTCTTGTAAAAGAAGAATCCATCTTATTAGTCTTGGTTTTGCATCCTTCTTTTTCACTAAATATTTAATAGCAGAATGGTCAGTATGCACCACACATTTGGTTCCAATAAATATGATCTGAATTTATCAAAAGCATATACTATAGCTAATAACTCTTTGTCAGTTGTGGTATAATTAATTTGAGCTTCATTAAGAGTTCTACTAGCATAGTAGATTACTTTGAAAATTTGATCATGTTTTGTCCTACAACGTACTCCAATAGAATAATCACTTGCATCACACATTAATTCAAAAGATTTTTCCCAATCTATTGAAACAATAACTAGTGTAGTAATTAATTTTTCTTTTAACAGCTCAAAAAATTTTAGACATTCATTTTCAAAATTAAAAATTGCATCATTTTCCAATAAATGGCATATAGGCTTAGCAATTTTTTAAAAGTCTTTAATATAACGCCTGTAGAATCCAGCATGTCCAAAAAAACTCATAATATCCCTTACATTTGTTGGGGAAGGTAAATTAGCGATCACTTAAATTTTTGTAGGATCTACATCCATACCTTTTTCAAAAATTTGATGTCCCAAAACAATTCCTTCTGCTATCAAAATTGCATTTTTTTTAATTAAGAACTAAATTTGTTTCTTCACAGCATTTGAGAACTTTAGATAAATTTTTTAAACTTGATTTGAATGAAATTCCAAACACTGAAAAATCATCCATAAACACTTTAATTCCTTGTTCAAGTAAATCACATAAAATAATCTTCATACTTCTTTGAAATGTAGCAGGGGAATTACATAAACTAAAGGGCATTCTTCTAAAAGCAAATGTACCATAAGGACTGGTAAACCTTGTTTTCTCTTGATCCTCGGGAGCAATTTATACTTGGTGATAACCAGTATATCCATCCAAAAAATAAAAATACTTATGCTCAGCTAGTCTATCCAACATTTTATCCAGAAAGGATAGTGGAAAATGATCTTTCCTATTGGCAAGATTTAATTTTCTATAATGAATGCATATTCACCATCCTGTAACTTATCTCATTGGTATTAATTCATTCTATTCTTTAACAGTTGGAGTTACTCCTCTTTTCTTAGGAACACAATGAATAGGACTAACCCATGCTTTATCTGAAATAAGGTAGATAATTGCAGCATCTAACCACTTTAAAATTTCTTTCTTAACAACATCATTCTTAATAGGATTTAATCTCCTTTGAGGATTAGCCCTGAGTTTGCAGTTTTCTTCCATAAGGATTTTGTGCATACAAATTGAAGGACTGATTTCTTTAATATTAGCTATGGTCCATCCAAAGGCTTTCTTATATTTCTTTAGTGTTTAATGCAAACTCTCTTCTACTTCGGTAGTTAATTTTGAGGAAATTATAGCAGATAACATTAAGGAATCACCAAAGAAGGCATATTTTAAATGTTCAGAAAGTAACATCAATTTAAGTTCAGGAGGTTTTTCAATTGATGGATAAAAAGATTCATCTTTATTTTTCATGTCCAAAACTTCAAAACATTCTTGAACATGATTTAAGACTTCCTCATTAAATCATCAGAATATTGTACTTCCTCTTCTTTCTTGTGTTCGAACTTTTCACTTTCAGATTTCTCTTCATAAGTTGATTTAAAATGGTATTCACTCAAATATCTCATTACATCCATCATGGAACATTCATCATCTTTACCTTCTACAGGATATTTTCATTGATTTTGAAATGCTAAATATAAAAGTTTGATAATTGACGCGCATAGTTAATTCCTCTTTTTGTACATCTATCATTGCTCTTCCTGTAGCTAGGAAAGGTCTCCCCAAAATAACAGGTATCTCTTTATCTTCCTACTCATCAAGCACTATGAAATCAACAAGATAGATAAATTGATCGAATTTTACTAAAACATCTTCTATAACTCCTTTAGGATATGTTATCAAAAGATTTGCTAACTGCAGAGTTACAGTAGTTGGGGTTATTTCTCCAAATCCCAGTCTTTTAAATATAGATAATGGCATAAGGTTAATGCTTGCACCTAAATCACATAAATTTTTCCAATAAAATATGTCTCCAATTGCACATGGAGTTGTGAAGCTATCAAGATCTTTAAGATTTTCAGGAAGCTTCTTCTAAATTATTGCACTACATTCTTCACTAAGTGCAACGGTCTCATTATCTTCAAACTTCCTTTTCCTATTGAAAAAATCCTTCATGAACTTCACATATCTGGCATTTGTTCTAAGGCTTCAGCAAATGGAATATTAATTGCATGTTTCTTAAAAATTTCCAAGAATTATGAAAATTGCTTATCCAAATTTTGTTGTGGAAGTCTCTGAGGAAATGGTGGTGGTGGCTTTTCTAAATCAAATTTTAGTGGAGAAATAGGTCTTTCCAAACTTTTTAAAGCGTCCTCTTTTGGTTCTTCAATCTCTTCTTTCTCTAATGTAATTTCTTTTTGAACTATACCTTCCAACTCTGTTCCACTTCTTAGTTGAACAACTTTTACTTGCTCTTTATTTTTGTCTCTTGGATTTATCTCTGTATTACTAGGAAGTGTTCCTTAGGATCTATTACTTAATGAATTGGCTATTTGTCCTAATTGATTCTCAATATTTCTAATTTTAGCTCCTTAACTATACAATTGATTTTCCATTTTTAACACCACTTCTTCTATAGACAACTTCTTATCCTTAAATTGTGAAAAATTGTTAAACCTGGAGGATAAGTAGGTCTATAATTACTATTCCCTTAGTTGTTCCAGTTCCCCCAATGGGTTTACTTGATTGTTCCCCCATTGTTGATTACTACCACCCTGATTATTGTTATTCCAGTTAAAGTTTAGATGGTTCTTCCAACCTGGGTTATATTAATTGGAATATGGGATATTAAGCTTGTTTACGGCATTCAAAGTTTCTAATGATGTTTGAAATCTACCATTTAGCCTAATAAATTCTCTTCAATTGGCTGAAAAAAATTCATTGCAAATTGGTCTATCTTCCTTGAAATTGCAGCAACTTGATTTACTAACATGCAAAAGCATCAGATTCGTAAATATTGGCTATCTTTTTAGGGTTTACTCTCTCAGAAAGCCATTGAAATTATTTGTAGTCATTTCTTCAATTAAAGCATCAGCGTCATTAAACAGTTTAGACATCAATGAACCACCACCACTAGCATTGATAATAGATCCAAGAGATCTAACTAATCCATTATGAAATGTTTGAATAATTAACCAATTTGGTATCAAATAATGTGGACACTTTCTTAAAAGACCTTTAAAATGTTCCCATGCTTCATAAATAGATTAACCTTTAAATTGACAAAAAGATGTAATATTATTTCTAAGCTTCGCAGTCTTTGATGGTGGAAAATATTTCGCAAGAAATTTTTGCGATAAATCTTCCCACGTTCTGATAGATCCATGTGCTAATAAATGTAACCATATCTTAACTTTATCTCTTAATGAAAACGAAAAAACTCCAATTCTAATACCATCATCTAAAACACTATCATATTTAAATGTAACATAAAATTCTAAAAAATTGACAAGATGTAAATTTGGATCCTCAGTTGGTGCTTGTTGACCTCATTTTTGGTATGGTCTTTTCTTTCCTCTTAGTGCTTAGGATGTAGCCATAGGAATTCTCCTTGACTATCCTAGAAGACTAGAGATGGAACCCACATTTTAGAAATTCAAACCAAATCTTGACTCTCTTTGAAATCCTACATGGATGGTCATCAAACTCCAAACCACTTGGAAGGTTAGGACCAATATGCAGGAAGACAAGGATGAATTCCTATAGGATGCTCAAGCCTTAGGACAGCCCTGGGTGGCTTGGTCTTGGTGAAGACTAGCTTGCACACACTGCACTCCTACACACATCCTAAACCCTGAACCATCTTTACCCAATCTTGACTCTGGTTTATTGGAGCACTCATATGGATGGATCCAAACACCAAGCCCTTGGCTAAGAGGGTTAGGAACAACCTATGAGATGTTCAAAATGGACACTACCATTGGTCCATGGCTTAATCTAAACCATTTCACTCCAATCAACCTTAACCAAAATTCCAATTTTCTAAAATTTCTAGTTTTGACGATGGGTTCTTAAGCCTACCTAAAATTACGTAAATTACCCCTACAACCACCAAACTCTCCAAAAATTCCAAAAAATTACCCAAACTTCCCAAAATTCCTAAAAATCATTTGAAAACAAATCTCACCTCTTAAATCCACCAAAATACGCCAATACTCTCTAAATAAACCTCCAAATACCCTAAAATACCCTTTTGGCCCAAAATTCCAAAAATTCCCAAAAAATTCCAGAAAATCACAAATATTCCCAATTTTATTTTGTTCAACTAAACAATATGCCAAATCTACCAAAATAACCTACTTTCAACCCAAAATCCCAAGTTGGCTAAATTAACCCAAAAGGACCCAATGTCAAACCAAATCATCCCATTTAACCTCAATATTGCCCAATTTCAATTCTAAACTTTAATTCAACATCCATAATACCAATATAAACCAAATCCTAATCCAAATTGACTCACATTTGAGTTCAATTCTCTTTGAAATCCAAAATCCCTAATTTTGCCAATTTAATGTAAAATTCCCCAATTAACCTAATGTCAACCAATTCTCCCAAAATTTCAATCCTAAACCTTCCATGGCACTCCTATGAAACCCATACAACATTCAACTATCCAAATTTGAGCCTAAGCCTAGCTTAAATCCATTTCAAAACCAAGAACACCCATTTTAACCAAAATTGAACACATGACCTAAATCTATCTAATTGTTTGGCCTAATCATAAAATTTCCTCCCAATTAATGTTGGGAACTCTTCAATACATTCCCCTAAACCATTTTAAACATTCAATTGGGTCTAAAACCCAACTTAAACCAACTTAGACCCAAGTTGGCCCAACCTTACCCAAATTGATCAAAATCGTAAAATCCACCAAATTGACCTCTCAGTTAAATTCAAAACCATTCCATGTCTTCATGAAAATTCTTCATGGCAATCATTTACACAATATTGCTCAAGACATTTAGACCTAAATCAAACCCAAATTCAAGCTAGCCCAAGTTGAACCCAAACCAACCCATGTTCACACATGAGCCAAATTGAACCTAACCAAACCAAATTTGACTAAACCAACCTCTTGACAGCTAACCCTAGGCCTCCTAGGATGGGTTTGACCTGACCCAACCCATGCCCCTTGAGCCATGGACTAATGGTCCACCACCTTGGACCAATGGGTTTAGCCATTTTCTAAAGCTAAGTCCCATCCTTTAAACCTCCCTTAAGCAGCCTCCTCAGCCCAATTAATGCAGCTGAACCTCTCCTCCACTCCTCCTCAGCCTGTCCAGCCACCCCAGCCGCCAGAACAACCACGTCCAAGCAGCCCCTTCATCCTTGAAACCTAAAATTGAACCTTGGCAGTGTGTCATCCACTCTCCAGCCACCTTACATGCTCAGCCCTTGCCCTAAGCAGCCTAAAACACTCATTTCCTGGACATGAGCTCCACCAGGCAGCCATGGCTATAAAATCCTCACTGTTCGGCCTTGCAATAGGTGTTAGAATTTTTGTCACAAAACTCCCCCCAAATTGCTCCTAAACCTTCTTCAGGCCTAGAGAAGAAGAGCCCCACTGTTCTCCTGCCCTGAATCCCCCTGGTTGAGCCCAATTTCTCAGTAAAAATTATGACAGAAACAGGACACTACTGAAAATAGCACAGAAATCAAATTAAAACTTTCCACACCTTCACGAGAGGTAGAGAAGAAGTTCCCTACAGAAAGCCCCCTCACTAGGCCAGTCATTTGCTCTATCAGCTAGAACACCAAATCGGGCCTGGTTACTTTCATAGCCAGACATTTCACCATCACTCGAGGCTTCATCTGTAGGCTTCTGAGACTCCAATGAAAATGTTAAGTACATCCAACAAGGCTTCACCTCTTAAACTAAGGTATGGAGACTTATCTTGCTCATGAGCTTCCAGCGATTCTCCATTTTATTTAACTTAATTTCAATGCATGATAGTCATATGGAATTGTAGCTCTTGTCTAGACGAACACATAGGATCAAACCTCGTGTGATTTGGTTGGGAGATGAGCTAGATCTTAAGGTTCTAGGGTGGATGGCTATTGGGATGAACCAGACAGAGACGATGACCAATGACTGTTTGATTGCGTATGTATCGAACAGACGGCCGAGATGGAGTCGAATGCAACTGCGGAATGGAAAGTGCTCGCTGACTCAGATGGCGGTACCGAATCAAATCGCACCACATGGGACTTCGGCTCTGCCTAGGATTAGGTGGCGTTGCGATAGATAAGTAGGAAAATATGCTTTTTCTGAATTTATTAAATACCTAAAACTTTAAAAATGCATAAATTTGCATAGAAAATCCAAAAAAAAACTAAAAATACCCTCTTGCTCAGTGAACAGAGGAGAATAATGTGGAAAAAGAATTAAGTTATTTTGTTGAGTCTGTGATTTTTAATTAATTTAATATTGTTCTGAATGTTTTAATTCTCCATTAGCATGAACAATTCACCATGGCATAAGACCATGGGGCTTTTGTAGCCTCTGATCTTCGGAACATTCCCTGAATTTTTCAAGACCAGAGGCTATGTCTATGGTAAGTTATCTATTTTCTAAGTTCAGAGTCATTTTGTGCAAATTTAATTATGAAAATTAGCATGTTGATCATAAAAATCTAGAAAAAATTAGGAAAGTATCTTTGGACCAGAGGACCCTAGGAAAGTTGTAACTTGACTTAATTCACTTAAACAAACCCTAATTCAAATAAAACCTCAAAACTGAAATTAAATTAATTTGAAACAACCACACATCAAAATTGCATTAAATCAATTCTCCACTGATCTTTAGGGTTAGGAGAATCCTATATAAGAATTTCAAGCCAATTAGAAAAGATTTAGCCCACTAAATGGATTATTCAAGTTACATGGCAATTTTTGGAATTAAAAAATTCATAAAACTCAAAATACATTTCAAAAATTCACCAAATCAATTTTTAGGCCTCTCTGATATCAGACGAACCTAATAAAATGAAAATTGGAAGTTTTCTAAAATTTTTATCTTTAACCTAATTTTGAATATTCAATAATTAAAAAATTATAAAAATAATAAAAATATTAAAATTCATAAAAATGTCTCATTTGGTCCTCTAATCACTTAGGAACCAACCAAACAGTTTTCCAAAGTCTCTAAGTAATGATATTGAATTTTAAAGGCTTAGGGTAATTTTTAATATTAATAAATGGATTTTCCAACCCTTTCACTAAAATAATTCTAAAAAGTCAAAGAAAAAGCAGAAAAATACAAAGTTTGTTTCTCTGAGTTCCTTGGGATTAGAGAGAATTAAAAAAATAAATATAACCTAATTTTCCACCTCAATTTTATTTTATAATTAATTAATACCCAAAATTAAAAATAATTATAATAAATAAAATATAATTCAAAAAATCACAAAAATTAGTCTAAGTGGTCCTCTAGTCAGTAGGAACCTCCCCTAATTTTCCTAAGGATAGAAACTTTACCTTGGTCACGTTGTTGAATTTTCATTAAAAATCCCTATTTTTCACTAAAATAAATATATAAATTAAATTAAAAGTAGAAAAATCACATTTTATCCTCTAATGTCTTAATTGACATGTGAGTGAAGTGACATAAAAATTTCAAGCTCATTTGAGCTCAATTTAATGAATTAAGGGATGAATAAGCTTAAGAGGGCATTAAGGTAATTAAAAGGCTTTAACCATAATTAATCTTTAGGCTTAACCAAAGGGAGGGTAAAACATTTGATCTTAATTTTCATTTGGATGATTGAAACTAAGGGAGTTAAGAGATAGAAACCCATTATTCACCTTGAAAATTTAAAGAAGAAACCTTAATTAATTAAATCATTAAACTTTGGATGTTAATTAATTAATTAAAAAAAATGAATTATTAAAGGTTAAGGGATTTTGACCCAGGAAGATTCTAATACTGTAAAATTTATTCCCTAATTGATGAATTGATCAAACATCACTTAATCTCTACTAATGAAGTCATAACAAATAATTCTTGAAATTGAAGGGAATAATCTGGAAATTTTATAATTAAATTAAAAGCTTAAAATACTTAAGTTAATGAAAGATGATTTAAAATCAAACCAAGATAACTTGAGATGGTAAAATCAATTTGAAATCACCCAAAACTATGATTGAAATAAAACTGAAATATCAAGGTCAATTTAAAACAATTCATAATCAAGACATTAAAATTAAACCAATAAAAAATATTAAATTAAAATTAAATTAATTCAAAACATCATGATTAAGTCACAACAAACTTAAATCATTAAAACTCAACTGAATGAAATAACTTAAAAATACTTTTCCAACGTAAATGATTTAAAAAATTTCAAAAATCAATTTGAAAATTTATAATTAAACTACTCTTAAATCATCAATTCAACTATAACTAAGAATGGTTAAACTCTTTAATGAACTGATTAGCCCTTAAAGGCTATCAGTCTTATAATTCTTAAATAAAGAGTCAAATGAAATGTCACTTTACTCATGGGATAATCAAACATCCTAGTTCATTGAGCAAGAATCAAAACTTAACTAAATTCTCGGATGATCAACCCATCCATAAGATGAAATTCATTTGGACTCAAAATAATCCTAACAGTGTTGAAAAGATGTTCAGGACCCGTCCTAAGCACTTTCTCAACCTAATGGGATGTTTTAGAAGAATAATTGAACTTCATTGTCCTTTGATGAAAATCGTCCATAAACACACCTAAGGACTCAACTAGTGATAGGATTAAGTTCTTAGTAAACAACCAGAGCCTTCCCTTAGCTTTACCGAGGTACTTTCTTTTAAATATATAAATGCTCTAACATGTGTTTTCAAGTGCAGCTGGCAATGACGAGAAGACCCACCAGGTACGCTTTTATTTTATAGCAATTTATTTACCTGCGATGTACTTTCTTTTATTGCAAGCTTGCATGTTAAACAATAATGCCACCCTGCATGAAAACTAAAACCTTTAGGATAGCTACAAAATTGAACCAAAACTAAATTAAAAATCACAACAAGATAAAAAATTTCACCGCCACAACATTCAAAATATAAAATAACTCAAAATCTAATCACAAACAAAACAACAAAAACTACAATTACAACTAAATTAAAATGTCTCGTTGGATGATCGGGAATCCCTCGGATGATGTAACCCACGTGTTGCTAACGAGATTTCCCACGGTCTAAATGAAAATGTGGAACTCATTCAGTTGAGTTTAGCAAATTCATTTGGACTAAGTGAATCCGATGAAAATAGTGGTGTCGGGATGACGGAACCGTGGGATCTTAATTGGTTCTACTTAATCAACTTTATGATTTGTTTTAATTAAAATAGTAAGCCATTTAAATTTTCAACCTTTCTAAACCAAAATACTTTTCTCATCTCTTGATATATACTTTCTAAAACTAAACCTTCTGCAACAACATGGAGCTCGGAGCAAGTACAATGGGCAGCACAGCCATCTTCAACAGTAAAACAAGTCTTCATCAGCTTAACCTTTCCTTAGTTTAAATAACTAAGCCATAGGATTTCGAGGTAGTTTTCCTAATGCAACATAAATCCTCAACTTTTCGTTAGGCATTTGCATGATCATATTATGTAAATTAAGCCCTAGCTCATCTTAGGACTCCGAGGTAGTCGTTTGGTACAACATAAACCCTCACATCTTACAGGCTATTTGTATGATCATGTCATACGAATATAAGTCTTAATTAACTAAAATTGGCAGGATTGAAACACAAAATAAACACTCAAATTAAAGCCAAACAATAGGATAGCTCGAAAAGTTGCCAAGATTCCTCTTGGATCCTCAGCTCCTCCTACTTATCTTCCTATGCATTCTCAAAATAACTATTCCGAATTTGATTCATTCCCTATTGAAATTTCCAAAATCCAAATCATTTGAAACCTTAAACTTTGAAATTCTTGAAAGCAAAACCACTAATCATTATCGAGAGTTTTCTTAAGGATTCCCGTCACTTATGATGTAATTAACTATAGGGGCTTACCCTTATAAGGAACCTTAAGAACCCAAGTAATATAAACCCTATTTAATTCCTTTATATTAAGAAAGGGAAATTTGTCGGCTTATAAAATTGGTTTGCAGACCAAACGGATGTCACAAATCTATTAGTTTATTTAATCAAGCCCCATTATTAAGCAGTATGTCTATGCCTCGGGATAGATACACGGTTTGTAATGTAGTGCTCGTTTATATAAACTTTTCGAGGTGTGAGATCAGTTTGACTTCATACTTCAAAAATTTTCAAACTTAAAACTATTTTCAAAAATCTAAATGCTATTTTCAAAATTATATATATAAATTTATATTAAACACTCAATCTAAAAATACCCCAACAGTGCTCCCCAAACTAATTACTGTATATACCATCTGGATAATAGCAGTTTTAAGTTCAAATGAATTAGTCACTAAAGCACGATTTTAAATACTACCATGAAATTAATCTACTGTAGGGTTAGCATAATCTCTTAAGGGTCTAAATTCTTGATGAATATTAGCATTTTAATTATTTTGATTTGTCATTTCCTGAATATTTTTTATCTTTTTCTGCATTTTAAATTTTTCTAATTTTTTATAGTTTTCTCTAATTTAGAATCGTAAGGCACAAGTCCTTCGGAACCTAAACTACGCATACAGTATTAAAAATCAAAATAAAACAACAAAAAGTAAAACAACACAACAAATTCCTAAAATAAATCTAACAAGTTTAAATAAGACTTAAAAAGGTAAAAATTAATTTTTCTTAAAATTTTTCTTCCTCTCCGCGGCAATGGCGCCAAAAACTTTGTGTCGTAATATTTATTCTTATGTTTTATATATGAATTGCTACTTATATTTAATGATATTTTAAAATGGGCTACTACATAAGTATGTGCATCGTTATCAAGTAATATAAGACTTTCTGATTAAGCACCGAGATATTGAACCCACTGGGAATGTGTTAAATAAAGATTTTACTTTTAACAAAGAAAATAGAAAAATAACTTTTACTTTTTTTAGAAAATATCTTTCCCAATTTAATGATAATATATTAAGAAATAAAATTTGATTCTTTTGGTTAATTTTTATAATTTGAAATGAAAGTAACTAACTACTTTAACTAAATTTTTGTAAGATGAAAACTAATGCAAATGAAATTTTTTTCCTTATTATGAATCAGTAACAAGTGATGGAATTCTGTTGTGGAAGTATCTAAAATGTGTTGTGCTTAATAAGATCAATTATATTCTTTACCCTTACTAGAGATGCTATAAAGAACCTAGGTTAATCTATTATTTTATAAATCTTGAAGATGGGTTAGGCAGGAAAGATACTAACTCTCACTCTATAGTTTCCTCTACTCCCTCCTCCTGGGGCTAACATTTCGTATCAAAATATAAAACAATAAATCAAATTGGGTCTTTAGCCTGACACTCTAAAGTCCTCTAATTCTACACCCATTACAGTATAACTCCCTATTTATTTGCTTTCAATCATATGGACTACATTCTTACCCATATAATCTCATGTGATTCTTACCAATTGTTGACTGAGATAATACCATACCAGTTCTTACATGGTCTCACAACAAATTTTAACATCTTAACTGACCAAATTAAGAAGTAACTGAAGTGTAAGGTTTTAAATCAGCACAATTCTCCCAACATTGATTTCCTATACTTCACACAACATTCTTCCATAACTTTATTACTTCATTATTTTGGGAAAAAAGATAAAGAAAACTACTCATAATTCATGGTGAAAATAAAATCATAACTTGGTTTAAAAGTAGAAATCATAGTGAAAATGCAAGAAGTCTTAATTAAAAACTAAATGTAATAAAAAAGATAAAGACTTATCTGAAAATCCTCTCCACCAAACTCTTGAAGTTCCTTCGAAAACTTTGTTTTCCCTTACAAGACTCTTTAGAGGTTGGCGGCCAACTCAAAAAACTCCAATTCTCTCTTCTAATACTAATACAAACTATAATAAAGTAAGTAAAAAATGGTAAAGTGGAGTGCTGTGATACTAAAATAACTCTCATACATAATAAACATAAACCACACTAAATAAAAAAACAACCACACCCTTGAACATCAACTACATGTTGACCTCACTTTTGGTTGAGGTCTAGTATCTCTTTAGAATAACCTAGGGTCTAGCCATAGGACTCTCCTGGTGACTTTCTTAGACGACTAGTTATGGAACCCTCCCCATAGAAATTCAAAACTCTTCTTGCTTCACTAGGGGGTTTTCATATGCTTAAGGCCTAACCTCCACCTTTTGGTAGGAAGAAAGGCAAGCATAAGGAATCCTAGTAGAAGTCTTCTATAGGTGGTAAGACCTTAGGATTTGCCCTGAGGGAGGTCTGGAGCTCACCACTCAAACACTTCACATTCATAACAATCATAACACACAACGACAATCCCGACCACAATACAATACAAACACGATAACGATCAAACCTAGGATTGGCCTCCTGAGGCATGGTTTATTTTTCCCTTTATAAAGACCCCTAGGAAATCACAACATAATAAAGATATCCTTATTCTTAGTGAATGCATGGAATAACCCAAATTTTACCCGATGTCCACATAACCTTCCCAATTCATATTCCAAACTCAAAATTCCTAGCTCCAAAAACAAAACATAAACCAAAACCAAACCCAACCAAATACAAGCCTAACCCAAAAACAAAAAAAAAACAAACCTAGTTTAAACCCAAACCAAATTCAAATCCTCCAATCCCCAAACTAAAATCAAACTCAATTAAAAACCACAAACTCTTCATAGCACTCCCATAAGTCCAAATCAAACTACCAATTGCCACCAATACAAATCCAAACCACACCTAAACCCATCTTCCTCAACCTACCCCGAACAACTGTGTTCATTAAGCATAAGGGTGAATTGTTAAGCAACATAATAAGTCTAAACGAGCCCGAGACTTTTCATCAGGATATGAGAGGGAAGCACGGACTCGCATCCTTCTTCGACCGTTTGGATACCTCCGAGGTCTATTAAACTTAATATGTCCGCTAACGAAACCATCCTCAATTAAATTAATAAAGTTCATCGAAACACAAAGATAAAAATTCACATAGACATCATAGGACTTGGTAGACAACCAGGATCTTAACATAGACATCATAGGATTGAGTAGTTACTTCTTGTTCGTTCTACTTCTTCCTGATTTCTGGCTTGCTCTAATTTCTGCAAAACTATAAACATATACATGTAATACAATACTAAAGTTTCAGCTGGGAATGACGAGAAGACCCTCCAGGTCCGCTTTTACTTTATTGTGATTTACCTTATTGCAATTTATTTACCTGCACTGCGTTTTACTTTTCTTGCATGATAAATAAGATTGTTGCATGAAAACTGAAACCTTTAGGATAGCCATAAAACTGAAACCCAAAACTAAATTAAAAGTCATACAAGAAAAAATTCACCGCCACAATATTTCAAAATATAAGACAACTCAAAATTTAATCACAAACAGAACAAGAAAAATTACAACTTTGACTAAATTAAAACGTCTCGTTAGATGATCGGGAATACCTCTGATGATGTAACCCACGTGTTACTAACGGGATTTCCCACGGTCTAAATGAAAGTGTGGAACTCATTCAGTTGAGTTTAGCAAATTCATCTGGACTAAGTGAATCTGATGAAAATAACGGTGCCGGGATGACGGAACCGTGGGATCTTAATCGGTTCTATTTAATCAACATTAAGATTTGTTTTAATTAAAACACTAAAATATTTGGATTCTAAGACTTTTCTAAACCAAAACACTTCTCTCATCTCCTGATTTATGATTTCTAAAACTAAATCTCTGCGACAATAAGGAGCTTGGAGCACAGTGGGCAACACGACCATCGTCAACAGCAAAACTTGGGTCTACATCAGCAAAACATTTCTTAGAAATTAAATAACAAAGCCATAGGACTTCGAGGTGGTTTTCCTAGTGCAACATAAATCCTCAACTTTTCGTTAGGTATTTGGATAGTTGTCTTATACAGATTAAGCCTTAACCGGTCTTAGGATTCCGAGGTAGTTGTTTGGTACGACATAAACCCTCACATCTTTGAGGCTGTTTGTATGATTGTGTCATACAAATATAAGTCCTAATTAATTAAAACAGGCAGGATGAAACATTAAATAAACTCCCAAATTGAAGCGAAACAATAAGATAGTTTGGGAAGTTGCCAAGATTCTTCTTGGATCTCCAACTTTCCCCTACTTCTCTTCCTTTGGACTCTCGAAATAAACTGCTCCAAATTTGATCCATTCCCAATTGAAATTTCCAAAATCCAATTGTTTGAAAACCTTAAAATTTGAAATTCTTGAGAGCAAAACAACTGATCATTATTGAGAGTTTTCTTAAGTGTCTTCGGACATTTAGGATGTAATTAACTATAGGGGCTTGCCCTTATAGGGAACTTTAAGAACCCAGTAATATAAACCCTCGCTTAATTCCTTTATATTAAGCAGGGGAACCTGTCGGCTTATAAAATTGGTTCGCAGACCAAATGGATGTTACAAATCTTCTAGTTTATTTAATCGAGCCCCATCATGAAGCAGTGTGCCTATTCTTTGGGATAGATACATGGTTTGTGGTGCGATGCTCGTTTATACAAACTATTTGGGATGTGAGATCGGTTTGATTTTACATCATAAAATTTTCAAACTTAAAATTATTTCAAAAATCAAATGTTACTTTCCAAATTATATATATACCTAAATTAAATTTTAAAACCTAACAAAAAATACGCCGACACTACACCCTTCAATATCAACAACTTTTATGATCTATATGTCCTCTTTTTATACTTTTCCAACAGGTGCCTTCGTATCTTTGCAAATTCTGTCCAGATTCAATATATCTTTCAAGGGATGCATCCATTCAAGAGTATTTTGAATTGAATTTGGCGCCAATAGGAAGTTACCCACGTTCTTACCAAGAGATGCCTCAAATACCTCTTAAAAATGAAGCCAAAAATTAAATAAATCTTCTTTAATAAATGCCACCTGTAAGCACCAGGTCTCGATGCTTAGCTACGGGGCTCTTGGTGTGTAAGCTCCAGATCTGGATGCATAGCCATGGGGCCTTGGCGCGTAAGCGAGGGTTCCGGCGCTTAACCGCACAGATCAGTTTTGTAATTTTCTACATTTTTGCTCTAAATTTGATCATTTTTCACTCTTTTCACAACATTCATCTATTTAATCATGCCTGCAAGAAAAATGCAAAAAATACCTTCAATTAAAGTGCAATATCATTAAAATAAGGTATAAAAATGTGCATAAAACCACTATATATTTTAGCTGTATCACATGCTTGAAATAACACCTCAGTACACCAACAGTACTCCAGAAATAATCCCGGATGGAAACCCACATAAACAGTGTAGTACTCATATAGTACTCCTCGAATAATCCCCCAGTCCCAGCTCAGCACTCCTCGAATTATCACCTGCACTACACCAATAGAACCCCCTCAGTACTCATGCAAGATTCACTCAGTACCCCCGGAATACTTCTGCAGTGCCCTCAAAGTACACCCTCCCCCCCATAAAAAGCTCTATTGGTTCCCGAAGGCACACCCGGAAATAACCCCTTAGTACACCAACAGTACTCGTAAATAGTCCCGGACGGAAACCCGTGTAAACATTGCAGTTACCCCTCCAGTACTCCCAAAATAATCCCCCAGTTCTTGCTCAGTACTCCTCGAATTATCACCTGCACTACCCCAGCAGAACCCCCTCAGTACTCATGCAAGACGCACTCAATACCCATAGAATAATGCCGCAGTGCCCTCGAAGCACCCCCGTAATAAGCTCTGTCAGAACCCCTAGTCATGCCCGGAGTAACCCATCAGTACACCAACAGTACTCCATAAATAAACACAATGTAATCTCAGTACTCCAACACTCTCAGAACAGAGGAAATAACTCTATTGTACCGCGGCTATGCTGAGTTTATTTAAGAGATATTTTCATCTTATTTATGGCTTATTTCCACATTTCACATTAAATCACCTAAAACACGTGATATTTATGAGTTATTCTCAGGTTATATGTAGTTATTTCTAGCTTATTTCTAACTTATTTCCATATTTTGCGAAGGTCACTAAGGAAAAGTTATTATTTATGCTAATGTCACTAAGGAGAAGTTACTAATTCTGCTCATGTTTATCAAGATTCACTAAATTAAATGTTATTTGTATGTTATTTTAATATTATGGAAAGATTAACAAAGGGAAGTTATCATTTGTGTGATGATTATTAAAGAGAAGTCATTATTTATGGTCATGTTTAGCAGAAAATCACTAAAATTAGTGTCAACAAACATAAAATCACAGATAGTTACCCCAATATACAGTAACATTAAACTATTGTCCAGTCAATGTAAATCTACATATATCTACCTTAAAATCATAGATATTTACAACCAATGATGTATCACAGATATTTACCCCAATATTTAAAACTATTGTCCAGTCAATGTAAATCTACAAATTTCGTAGGCAAGCTCTGCCCTAAATCGCAGCATATGATCCTGCCAATTTAACTTCGACTTCCAATTCAACTTACCCTTCTCTACAACTATTTCCATATATTTACATACAAACAGACCGCGGTCAACGTTAATACTATGTATAGAAAGGCCTTTGGGTGAGGAAATTTTCCATTTTGTTGGGTCAGAAGGGAAGACTTTTCCAGTGCCCTTCACTAGATGTTTAATCTACAAATAACTCTGTTAGTATCAATCCATCATAGGACAACCAATGAAAGAATTGCTTAAAGAATAAAATATTTCAAGCTCGGTTTGCTTACAACATCACAGCTGACAACAACATATGCATTTTTTTGAACCAAGAATCAAATAAACTTCACTTGCCGGTATGAGGATTCCCGACCAGTAGAGTCTAGTGTCCATTATGAATTATTGGAATCAAAGTGAAATATGTACCTTCTAAAGAATCAACTTTTACATGACCAACAACACTTTTCATTGGGTGGACTTTATAAGCTTAAAGAACATAAGAAAAGCACAATGACTTCGTATGTTCTATGATGATTTTTCTGAAATGATGGGAGGATGAATGTGTACTCAATGTACGGGAGATACGTAAAGGTAGGGCCTATAAGACTCGGGTGACTGGGAACACTTGCTTTCCATTATCATTGCAAACATGTCTACATGATCGGGTCCCAATTTCATTTTTCCACAGTCCTTCTACTTCATTTTGACCAATATGAAATAAACCCCGCTGAACTAGCATTTCGTCACTGCATTTCAATGAAAGTGCTTAGTTAGATGTAACTATAGGAGACACACGAGAATAAGAACACTAAATTGGAGCATGTATGTGGCACATTGATGCACGTAGTTGTTCAAGCAGAGTTAAATACATGGCACTATATTTATTGAAACATGCATCAATAACCTGTTTCATGTGTGCACGAATGAGATCTCGAGTAGAGAAATCAACGATTGGATGATCGTCAACCAATGGTGTTGGAACTGCCTCAGTAAAGAGGTGACCTTCATATAAATAAAGTGCATTCTAGACGTCTTCCTCCACAGCTACATCTGTTAACCTCACTTTTGTGAGGATCATTTCTAAATCTTCTTGAGATAGGATGTTTACCAATATTGACTCCCAAAATTGCACTGATGGTCACTAAACCCTAATGTCCAGAGTAAAACCCTAATGAAGCCTTTTTTATCTAAATATTAATGACATTCTTAAATGATCAAATCAGTAATGATAAACCCTGATCTGATCAACCATTGACCAAACTGGTCAACCTTTGATCCAAATGGTCAAATTAGGTCAAAATGATCAATCCACGACCCAATGACCACCACATTGACCAAACCGGTCAACCTTTGACCCAAATGGTCAATTTAGGTCAAAAAGGTTAACCCATTGACCAAATGACTATCCTATTAACCAAACTGTTCAATCTTTTACCCAAATGGTCAATTTAGGTCAAATGGTCAACCCATTGACCTAATGACCACCACATTGACCAAACTGGTCAACCTTTGACTCAAATAGTCAAATTAAGTCAAAACAGTCAATCCATGACCGAATGACCACCACATTGACCAAACAAGTGAACCTTTGACTCAAATGGTCAATTTAGGTCAAAATGGTCAACCTATTGACCCAAAGACCATCCTATTGACCAAACTGGTCAACTTTTGACCCAAAAGGTCAAATTAGGTAAAAATGGTTAACCCATTAATCCAATGACCACCATGTTGACCAAACTGGTCAACCTTTGACCCAAATAGTCAATTTAGGTCAAAATGGTTAACCCATTTACCCAATGACAACCCTAGTGAACATTTAACCCAAATAGTCAAATAGGTCAATATGGTCAACACATTGAACTAACGAACACCCCATTGACCAAACTGGTCAATCTTTGACCCAAATGGTCAACTTAGGTCAAAATGGTCAACTCATTGACCCAATGACCATCCCATTGACCAAACTGGTCAACCTTTGACCCAAATGCTCAAATTAGGTCAAAATGGTCAACCCATTGACCCAATGACCACCCTATTGACCCAATTGGTTAACTTTTGACCGAAAAGGTCAAATCAGGTCAAAATGGTCAACCTATTGACCTCAGGACCACCACATTGACCCAGTACCAACTCCATTGACCACTAGGTTAACTTAGACACCAAAATTTGTCAAATTTGACTTACCTAATCAATTTAAGACATTAAAATTATCAAACATGGTCAGCCTTAGTCAAACCTAGGTCTTATTACCAAAATTAATGACCTCATGATTAAATTAATCATGACAATGTTAACTAAATCACCTAGGTCAACCCTAGACTTGGATTTGTCAACCATGGTCAACCGTGATCAAACATGGTCAATTTTAGTCAAATTTAGTCAAAATACACAAATTTAAACCAAATTAATAAAAATTAATCAAATGATTAACCATTAAAATCATTTTGATTAATTTATGGGTTGATATTATAATTTTCTACATTTTTAATTAATTACATAATTAATCAAAAATGGAATTATAATTAAATAACCCTAAATTGAATTTGAAATTATGACATCACCCATGACATCAAAAAAAATCCATAATTGATTTTTTTATGGGGGGCCACCCATGGGTCACCCATGACCCATTAGACTTCACCATGACTTGGCTAACCCCATGACAAACTCAATAGCCATGATGGTAACCAAGGTTAAAACTAATCATGACATCCTCATGGATAGATGCAAAAGGTGTCAATCCTTCATGTTATACTCAAAGAATGATGTGGGTGAGTCACCACTCACCTGTTCTCTAATCCATTTGAAAAGAAGAGCTTATCCAAATCAATTTCTTCATGATCAAATCTATCATGGCAAGCCATGGGAAATGAAGGAGTATAGAGCTTATATTTCATTCTCCTTTGAGTTTATGGAATGAATTAATAAATATTCATGGGGGAGGTTGATTCAAGACATAGTTAGGAAGTCTTATCCACCTCCTAAACCTTCCAATGGAGGGAGGACAAGAAATGAAGCCAAACCTTCTCCACAGTTGAGTTCAACATGGAGTACCATTGGGAAGTTCAACCATTGTTATCTCTAGCCAGGAAGTTTATCCACATGCCATCATGAGACTGACTGTTAGCTTTATCCCCAAGCAATTTAAAGCTTATCTAAGCTCAGCCATGGCCTCCCCATATGCTATAAATAGAACTAACCAGAGAAGGCCCAAGGAAGAGGAAGTCAGATATACACTGCCTAAGCCCTGAAACATCCAAGACATAAATATGTTCTCCATGATCTAGGAAATTGATCACACCTAATCCCAACCACTGATATCTAAAGAGTCTCCCCAATTTTATGCCCAAAAAACAAGACATATTTTTGGGTTAGCACAAAACGCCTCAAAACAAAATTGGATCTCCTCGCAAGCTTTAACCAACCTCGAGAACAAACCGTGAGCCCATTTTAGTGAATTTATACCCTCACCTAGTTTCATTCCAAATTGAGCATACCAGGAGCTTCGCAAGGACCTGACGATTGTTCCATACAAACTTAATTGAAGCTTCACTTCTTCAAGCTAAGGTATGGTCATTTTAACCTAAATCTTATTCGGATTTGGACATTAGTGAAGAAGACTAATTCAAAACACCCACATATCAGTATGGATGTGTTCCTTATGACACGATGAAGCTTTTGGAATGATTTCCATGAAGTTTCATTAAGATCCGAGTGAGATCTTGTTCTAGAAAATGGATGATCTGTGGGTTATAAAAGATTGAGGAAGACAATAGGATGTCATCCATTTTATGTATTATAAAATGGACAGTCATGATCTTGTCGGATCGCGGTTTCATCCATACGAAATAGATGAAACAACGGGCCACGTGGTCGCTCGCTTAGACATCCCCAGCCTATCAGACATCGCCATGTAGGCGTTCAACGAATCCTAGGATTGTGTTGGCGCCTAAATGAAAATTAGTTTAAATTAATTCAGAAAATCCTATTTAACTTTGAAAATTCGTATCTTTGCATAGAAAATTCATAAAAATATAAAAAAAATATCTCTGAACTCAGGACAATGAGAAGAATAATGTGGGAACAAAATTTTGAATAAATGAGTTATATTTTATTTTTAATTAATTAAATACTCTCTGGAGTAATTTAATTATTAAAAAATAACTATAAATCCAAAAATAATGAAATTTCCACAGAGCGATCCTTTCATCCTTAGGAACACTCTGTAATTCTTCTAAGCCACGATAACACCTCTAATTTCAATTTACCTAATTTCTATTAAACCTTGTAATTATTTTTCAAAAATAATTATAAAAATTAGAAAATTGAAAATTGAAAATGAAAATGGTTAAGAAAACTTAGGGGTGACAGACTTGAACCTTAAAATGACAAATCTTAATCTTTTAAAAACTTAAAATGACATTTCTTTTTTTAGGTTTAAAATTATTAATTATAAATTAATATTTAAAACTTTAAAATCCTTTAAAACTTAAACCTTCACTATACTTAGCCCATTCAAAATTGGACTAAATCAATTTTGAGTCTACTTTAAATGGACTCAAGTTAACCCTAATTAGATCTAAGATACCATTTAGATCTAATTAAACTAAGTTAGACCTTAATCACATTAGTTTTAACTTAATAAACCCTAATTTGACATAACCCTATTTAGGTCTAATTAATCCAATTAAACCTTACTTAAATTAGGTTTAATTAATTGTAAACCCTAATTAGACCTAACCCTAATTAGGTCTAATTAATCCAATTAAACCTTACTTAATGAAGGTTTAATTAATCCTAAACCCAATTAGACCTAACCCTATTTTGGTCTAATTAATCCAATTAAACCTTACTTAAATTAGGTTTAATTAATACAAAACCGTAATTATACCTAACCCTAATTGGTTTTAGTTAATCCAATTAAACTTTACTTAAATTAGGTTTAATTATTCATAAACCCTAATTAGATCTAACCATAATTAGGACTAATTCATCCAATTAAACCTTACTTAAATTAGGTTTAATTAGTCATAAACCCTAATAAGACCTAACCCTAATTAGGTCTAATTAATCAATTAAACCTTAACTAGACTAGGTTTAATTAAACCTTTAAATCCTAATTAAGTAAACCCTACACCATAATTAAGTCTAACCCTAATTAGACTTAATTAACCATTAAGCCTTACTTACATTAGGTTAAGTAACCCTAAACCCTAATTAAGTCTAACCATAATTAGACTTAATTAATCCTTACTTACATTAGGCTTAAATTATCTTAAACCTTAATTAAGTCTAACCTAATTAGACTTAATTAACAATTAATCCTTGCTTACATCAGGCTTACGTAACCCTAAACCCTAATTAAGTCTAACCCTAATTAGACTTAATTAACACTTAAGCCTTACTTACATTAGGCTTAAGCAACCTTAAACACAAATTATTTCTAACCCTAATTAGAATTAATTGACTCTTAAGCCTTACTTACATTAGGCTTAAGGAATCCTAAACTTTAATTAAATTTACACTTAGCTAGACTTAAATCAACTTCTGACTTAGGTTCAACCTAATCTCAGCACAAGTTAACCAAACCTTAGGTTCAACCCATATTGAACCTAAATCAACTTCTATCTTAGGTTCAACCTAACTTGAACCCAAGTTAAGAAATCCTTAGGTTCAACCCATATTGAACCAAAATCAACTTCTAACTATGAATAATAATACTTATAATCTTCCTTAAATTTTGTCTATTTTAGATGATACTTCAAAAAATGATAGTTCCAATTTTAATTTTGTAGACAATACTCAAATCGTACATGATCCCGACCAGTCTAATTATAATCAAAACGAAAATAACCTTAGTGACAATTCCAATGACGACAAAGACAAAAACGTTATTATCACGCTTCATTTACAAGGAGCACCAACTTCTATAGAATTGGAACCTTCATACTCAGAGAGAAAAGAGTAGGATAGTAAACTAGAAGAAATAATTGAAATTAATTTGTAAAGTGGAAAAGTTCTACCTCCCAGAATGACTCCCTGAGAGAAAGAAAAATAAATAGCCACATCGAAAAAGATCATTCCTCTGATACACCCACAATTATTTAAAGAGAAAAAAGATAGTCCTCATAAAGTTGATTACAATGTATTGGCTCATATGAGGAAATTACCAGCAAAATTGAGCATTTATGCCGCTCTTATGCTTTCCAAAGAATTGAGGGACTCATTGATAAAAGCCCTTTTAGATCCAAACATTTGCTTAACTCAACTTGGTAGTATCACCTAGAGTGAAGCTTGTCCATTAAAAGAACAGACAAAAATTACTTTTTCTGACAATGACTTGTTACTTGGAACGAGCGAACATAATCATCCACTATACATTATAATAAACATAAACGACATGACACTTTAAAGGGTGCTTATTGATTCAATGGCCTTGTTTAACATAAGAAATTTAAAGACTCTTGCATATTTGGATATTGATGCATCTCAACTATCAAGAGATACATGATGTTATGAGGATTTAACCAACAAGGAGAATGAGCCCTAAGGTTAATAACATTGTTTGATGACAACGGTAAAATTCCATATCATCGATTCCTATACCTCCTTTAATGCTTTACTTGGTAGACCATGGTTTCATGAACATAAAATGGTTCCTTCATCACTGCATTAATGCATAATATATCTGCAAAAAGGACTAGAATTTTGTATCGTTGGAGATCTACAACCATTTTCAGTTAATGAAATTGGACTACTTGAAGACACTGCATATTATGCTCTGATTAAACAAATAATATTCTCTAGAGAAGCAGTGGTGAATACAAAAGGAAAATACAATGAAAAGATGATTCTTCTTCAACAGGGCAAAGGGTGATAATTCTCATCAGACTCGTACCCAAGGTTGAGGCCAAGGACCCAATTGTTAAAATGAAGAAACCATAAAGGTTCAAAATTCACCTAGACTCTGAGGAAGATACAAAAGAAGAAAATACAACATCAGTGGTTGAAAAGAACCTCAGTTTAAAATACCACTTAAAGAAGAAGATAAAGCAAAACATTTTGAGTTTATGTATGAAACACATTAATCATTATATAAACGCTATGACTCTAACTGCAATTTCTTCTTCTAAAATTAAGGATTTAGTGGTCAAAGAAGTATATGACAATGATAAAAAAGCCAATTAAGCTTATACTTGGCTCTACCTCTTCTAATACTGAGAGCGATGTAAAATTAGAAGATGAAAAAAATTACAAAATCAATGAAAATCTCTTTTGAGTTGTATTCTCCTTGGGCACAAAAATTTATTCAAAATAGTTTAATGCTCAAACAATGGTCTTTAAAACAACCACACTTTATTGAACAAATGTGGGATAATAATAAACAAAACCCTAACTCTAAAGAGGGTATTGGATTTGGCACTCTAGAACCTCCAAATGATAAGAAATTTTTCCTAGTCATCAGCGAAGCACATAATTCTGAACAAACATCTGACCTTCCAATCAATGATGCTCCTCTAGAATTGAAAGAAGAAATCAAATCCACAGTTGATGAATTAAAATAAATAAATTTAGGGAATTTTGAAAATTCAAAACCAACTTTCATTAGTTCATTCTATAACGACATGGAAGCAAAAGAAATAATTTAATTATCGAAAGAATACAAAGACTACTTCTCCTGGACTTATGACGAAATGCCTGGACTTATGAAGAAATGCCTTAACTAGCTCCAGAAGTCGCAGTCCACAAAATTAGGATAAATAAAAAAGCAATCTTTGTTAAACAAGCTCCAAGAAGGATGCGTGTCAAAATAGAACAACAAGTCATTGCCGAAGTTAAGAAATTGATTGAGGCTGATTTTATATGAGAAGAAAATTATCCGACCTGCCTAGTTAATGTAGTGACGGTTAAAAGGAAAAATAGCTAGGTCAGGGCTTGTGTTGACTTCAGATATTTAAACAAGGTCTATCCAAAAGATGAATTTCCTTTACCAATCCCAGAATTAATGGTTGACATATCATCTATACATGTAATATTTTCCTTTATGGATGGATCATCAGGGTATAATCAAATAAAGATGTTTTCGAAAGATGAATCAAATACAACCTTCAGAACACTAATAGGGATATACTATTACAAAGGTATGCCATTTGGATTGAAGAATGCTGTTGAAACCTTCTAAAGAGCCATGACACAATTTTTTGACAAACTCGTACCTAATCAAGTTAAATGTTATGTGGACGATTTGGTTGTCAACAGTAAACAAAAAGATGATCACATGTATGATTTGAGAATTTTCTTTGAACAATTATATGACTAAAATCTTAAAATGAATCCCTTAAAGTGTGTTTTTGGTGTCACTTCAGGAAAACTTTTAGAATTTGTTGTTCAACATCGTGGGATTGAAATTGATCCCTTCAAAATTGAAGTCATTCTAAATATGCATCCTCCTAAAAAATTAACTCGATTGTGATCCTTTCAAGGAAAACTAGCATACATACGACATTTTATTTCCAATCTGTCAGGTAGGTGTCTGCCCCTCACTACCCTAACCAGAAAATATACCAAATTTGTGTGGGATGAAAAATTCCAACACACCTTTGAAAACATTAAACAATATCTAACGACATCTTCTGTTTTAGCAGCCCCTGTGTTTGGAAAACCTCTAATCCTTTACATTGAGGCATTGGACAATTCACTTTGTTGACCTCATTTTTTGATGAGGTCTTCTCTTCTTCTCTTTAGTACTTAGGATCTAGCCTTAGGCTTTTCCTTTGACTATCCTAGAGGATTAGAATTGGGACCCACCACTTAGAAATTAAAACCACTTCTTAACTCCCTGCAAACTCAACAAACTTGACTGTAGACCCCTAATCACCTAGAGGGTTGAAATCAAATGTGGAAGTTTAAAGAATGAGTTCCTATATGACTCTTTGGCCTTAGGACTGCCCTGGGTGGCCTGGTCTGGTGAAGGGCTGACCTACACACACACTACACCTATACACTAAACTTTCACACACATCCTAAAAACACACCCATACCTAACTTGACCTCCTGACTCATAAGGGTGATTGACATGGATGGTCCTTAACCCCTAAGCCCTTGGCTAAGAGGGTTAGGAACAACATAGTGGATGCCTCAAATGAGTCCCTTCATGGCTCAACCAAAATGATTTCATTCCACTTACAATTACTCAATCTTCATTTTTCCAAATTTTCAATTTTTGACCCCTGGGACCCTACACTCGCCTAGCCTACACAGAACCCTTAAAATTTTCCAAAAATCTCCAAATCACCCAAATTCCTCAAGACCAATCCCGAACATTCACACATCACTCAAATTGACCATCCATAGCCAAAAATACCAAAAATTCTAAAAATACCTCCCAATACCCTCCAAATACCCAAAATACCCCTCTTGACCCAAAAATCCAAAAATTCAGAAAATTTCCAGAAAATTTCAGAAAATCCCAAATATTCCCAATTTCATTTTGTTCAAATACACCATAGGTCTATTTTTTCAATTTACCCCACTTTTGTCAAAACCCCCAATTTGACCCATTCTAACCCTAAGTGAACCCAATATCAAGCCAAACCTACCCAATTGACCCAAATTCTGGTCCAATTCAATTCTAAACTTCAATTCAACATTCCCAACACAAATCTAGACCAAATCCAAGTCCAATTGGATTGACATTTGAACCCAATTTCACTTTTGGCCTTAAAGCCCAATTTAGACCAATGACCCAAACTTAGCCCAAACTAAACCAATTTGACTCCAATTAACCCCAAATCTTTTCTAAACCTTCCCTAACATCCCTACAAACAAAACACTAACATGATTTGCCCAAAATTTGGATCCAAACTCCACTCAAATTCAACCCAAAGCTAAAAGGCCCAATTTTAACCTAAACCCAAACCTAACCCAAATAAGCCCAAAACCCAAAATCAAAACCCAACCAAAGTCAAAACCTCTTTCAAACACTCCCTTAAACACTTTTCAACATTAATTTTACATTAATTTCAACCCTAGCCCAACATTGGCCCAAGTTAGCCCAATTTGGCCCACTTTGGCCCCTTTACCAAAAAAGCCCAAATTCAAACCAATTCTACTCCAAATCACACCAAATTGATTCCAAACCATTCATGAAACATCCCTAAACTAAACCCAAAATTTATTTGACATGGTTTTTCACAAAATTCTTCTTCCAAAAGTCCATTTTGAAATATAAAGGCCTACCTATTGAAGCCTTTTAAAAAGCTCACTTGCACCAAACCCAAAAGCCCAAGAATTCCTTCAAAGCCCACAAGACAATTCCTTCTCATCATCCACTTGATAAAATCATTCCCTAAAGTTTGAAACCTATGATTAGATCATTCCAAATTAGGCTTTATCCAAATTCCCATCAAAATGCCGAAATTCCTAAAATCCATTCCAATGAAATTGACTAAGCCATACCCAAGCCAAAGACAAGCCATGAAGCCATCCTTAAGCCCCATGTAAAGCCATGAGAAGTTTGACATGTGACCATCCCACATTTGGCAAAAGGAGGGCCCCTTTCCTAATCCTTCTTAAACCCTTTTTACCTTAAGCATGTCACACACTAAACCATGCTTAGCCACCTCATCATGGATGGAGATCACACCATTTTCTCTTGGCTGACCCAAGTGATCATTTTCAGCCCAAAACCAGGCCTTGGATGGTGAACCTAGCCCAAAATCATGGGTTGACTCATTTGAACCCAAAATAACCTTCCCCCCATTTCATTTTAATCCAAACCCTTTACACATGTCCATGGCAAATTAACTGCACAAAGCTCCAGCCCTGACCCACCTGGACCTGAGGGTGACCCATGCCTGCCGGCCAGCCGCCTGGGTCGCCGGAAAACACCATGGCCGAGACCTTGGGAGGAGCCAAAAATTTCAATTCTCCCTTGCTGACTTGTCTCAACCCAAATAGACAACATAGCTCTTCTTCTCCTCACCAGAGCAGCTGATCCCCAGCCTTAAACCCCCCTGGGAGGCCCTCCATCCTCTCCTATTTAAACCTCACCTCCTCTCGGCCATGAGAAGTGCTGAACCAGACCTTACTGAAACCCTGCCAAAATTGCTCCAGAACACTCTCCATACTTAGAGCAGTTGATCCCCAGTGACAATTTGCCCTAATCCCCACCAACAGAGCCCAATTTCTCAGCCAAAATTCCACCGAAAACCAGGACACTTCTCCACAGTGGATCAATCCTCAAATTGATTGGTCCTACACCTTTACCAGACCAAGGGAAGAAGTCCACCAGCAAAATCCCCTCTCCGGAGCCACCCATCTGTTCCAGACTCCAAGCTTTGTGATCGGGCTTGGTCGAAATCATACCTAAGCAATTCACCAGACCAGGAGACTTCATTTGGAGCTTGCTTGGACCCAATCAAAGGTGACACAACCCTCAGATTGAAGCCACACTTCTCTGAGCAAAGGTAAGAGCTAACTCTTTATCCCGAGCTTCTAGAGATTCTCCATTTCAAATGCCTTAATTTCAATGCATGATCACCGTATAGATGTATTCGTCTCTTCAAGACGAATCCATAGAGCACGAGAACACGAAAATCCGTTGAGAAATGAGTGAGTTCTTAGGGTTTTAGTGTGGACGACTCTTGGGTGAGGACGCTTGGGGACGATGAACGGATGTCGTTCATTCCATACACGCACGGACGGACGGCCAGGATCGCGCCGGATGAGGAGATAGAACGATACAGCGGGCCCCCGGAGCGCTGAGTTGGATGGCGGCGTCGAATGGCAGCGCGACACGCGGAGTTTCAAAGATGCCGAGGATGGCGTGGCGCCGCTTGGATAAGTAGGAAATTAGGGTATTTTCTTGATTTATTTAATTCCCTAAACTACAAAAATGCATAACTTTGTGTAGAAAAATCAAAAAAATAAAATAAAAATACCCTCTTGCTCAGTGAACAGAGGAGAATAATGTGGAAAATAAATCATTTAATTTCATCAAGTATTTTTTTTAATGATTTATTTACCCTCTGCATTTTTTTAATTCTCCATGCATATAGGAAATTCACCATGGCATGAGACCATAGGGCTTTTGAAGCCTCTGAATTTGGGAACATTCCCTGAATTTTCCAAAGTCAGAGGCCATCCATATGAGAAGTTATTGATTTTTCAAATTCATCTTGCTATTTTGAGTATTTTAAATCCAATAATTAGCATGTTGTGAAATAAATTCTAGAAAAATTTGGTGATGTTTCTTATGACCAGAGGACCCTAGGAAAAATAGGTTTTGAATTAATTCACTTGGAATAACCCTAATTGGCCTAAACACCCAAAATAGGTCCTTAATTAATTAGAGCTAATCATGCATCAAATTTACTTGAAATCAATTCTCCACTGACCATTAGGATCAGAGGAACTCACCATAAAAATTTGAAGTTAATTGGACTTGGTTAGCCCTACTAAATGGGTTGATTAAGCCATTTAGCCAATTTAGACTTTAAAAATTCATAACTTTCAAAATACTTTTCAAAAATTCACCAAATTGGTTATGAAGTCTCTCTGATATCAGGGGAATTTAAGAAAAATAAAATTGTAATTTTCTAAAAAAGTTGATTTTTTGTATTATTTTAATATTTTAATAATTTAAAAATAGTAAAAATCACAAAAATAACAAAATTCACCAAAATGTCACATTTTGAATTTTAATCACTTAGGAACAAACCCCATGTTTTTCTTAGGTCTATTTGATGAGATATTAAATTTTAAAGCCCTAAGGTAATTTTAAAATTAAAAAAATGTATTTTTTTAGCTTTTCCACTAAAATAATTCTAATAAATCAAAGAAAAATCAGAAAATTGTAAAAATTAATTCTCTGATTTCCTTGATATCAGAGAGATTTTTGAAAAATATAAAATTCATTTTTCAACCTTTATTTTATTTTTAAATTAATTAATACTCCAAAAGTCAAAATAATTATAATAAAAAGAATATAATTCAAAAAATCACCAAAATTTGTCCAAGTGGTCCTCTGGTCATTAGGAATGTCCCATAATTTTCCTAAGGACAGAAACTTTCCCTTGATCATATTATTAAATTTTCCTTGGAAATCTCTATTTTCCACCAAAAATAATTGCATAAATAAATTAAATACAGAAAAATCACATTTTCTCCTCTCATGTCTTTATTGACATATGAGTGAAGTCACATAAAAATTTCAAGTTTATTTAACCTCAATTAGGTAAGTTATGAAATTATTAAACTTGAAGGGCAAAATGATAATTAAAATTTTAACCTTTAATTAAAACTTTAGGCTTAATAAAATTAAAAAGTAAAATACTTGATCTTAATCTGATTTGGATGATTGAAACTTAAATAATTAAAGGGTAGAAACCTACTAAACAATTTAAAAATAATTGAAATAAACCTTAATTAAATAATTGATTAAATTTGGAAGAATAATAAAATTGGAATTATTAAAATAGGGATATTAATAGGAAGAGATTTGTTCATTAATTTAAGAATCCCTAAATTAATCATCTCAATAATAATTCCTAATTAAAATGATAATCCAAGTTTAAGATTTAAAATGCTAAAAGACTTAATCATTAAGTTAAATTGAAGTTAAATTATTTAAATTAAATCCTTTTAAAATTTCAATTAAATCATTTTTAAAACATAAAAAATAAAATAAAATAAAATAAAATAATAAATTAAAATTAAAAGTAAAATTAAATTAAAACTTAAATTAAATTAAATAAAATAAAATTAAATTAAAACATATTAAATTAAATCAAATTAAACTAAATTAATTAAATAAAATTAAATTAAAACATTTCAAATTAAATTAAATTAAATTAAATTAAATTAAATTAAATCAAATTAAATTAAATTAAAAGAAATTAAATCAAATTAAGTTAAATCAAGTTAAATTAAATTAAATTAATTCACATCAAATCAAACTAAATTGAATTAAATTAAATTAAATGATAGAATCAAGTTAAAATTAAAATCAAGTTAAATTGAATCAAAATTGAAACTAAACCAAATTAAATTAAATTAAAGTTAAATTAAATTAAAAAAGACATCACCTAAGACATAAAGAATTTAAAAATAAATGTAAAGCAACTTGAACACTATTCCAAATTTAAACCCGATAACTGAAATTAAATTAAATCACAAACCATTTGAACACCAATTTGCCCTCGAAGGCTTTGGTTATCATAACTCCTAAACAGAACTTCAAATGAAATGTTACTTCACTTATAGGATATTCAAATGTCCTAGTTCACTGAGCAAGATAACAAAACTTGAATTCTCGGACGATTAATTCATTTGTATAATTAAATTCATTTGGACTTAAAATAATTCTAGCAATATTGAAAAGATGTTTAAGATTCTTCTTAAGCACTTCCTCAATATGATAGGATATTTATAAGAACAATTAAACTTAATTGTTCTTTGATGAAAAAAATCGTCCTCAAACCAAAACATAAGAACTTAGACGTCATAGGAAATGACTTGCTATAGGATTAGGAATTTGGTAGAAAACCATAACCCTTCCCTTAGCTTTACCTAGGAACTTGCTTAAATATTCTAAATTGTGTTTAAGTGCAGCTTGGGATGACGGGAAGACCCTCCAGGTATGCTTTTATTTTATTGCGATTTACTTTTCTTGAAATTTACTTTATTGCAAATGCACTTTACTTTTCTTGCATGATAAACAACTGTTGCATGAAAACCCAAACCTCTAGGGTAGCCCCTAAAACTTAAACCAAAACTAAATTAAAAGTCATTGCAAGATAAAATTCACCTCCACAACATTTCAAAATATAAAATAACTCAAAATTTAATCACAAACAGAACACAAAACTACAATTACAACTAAATTAAAACGTCTTGTTGGATGATCGGGAATACCTCGGATGATGTAACCTACGTGTTGCTAACGAGATTTCCCACAGTCTAAATGAAAGTGTGGAACTCATTCAGTTGAGTTTAGCAAAATCATCTGGACTAAGTGAATTCCGTAAAAATTACGATGTCGGAAGGATGGAACCGTGGGATCTTAACCGGTGTTGTTATAATCAACTTTAAGATTTGTTTTAAATAAAACATAAAAAACACTTGGAAATTAAGATTTTCTCTAAACCAAAACACTTTTCTCATCTCCTGATTTATGACTTCTATAACTAAACCTCTGCAACAACAAGGAGCTCGGAGCATGGTGGGCAGCACGACCATCGTCATCAGCAAAACCTGAGTCTACTTCAGCAAAACTTTCTTAGAATTAAATAACTAAGCCAAAGGACTTCGAGGTAGTTTGCCTAGTGCAACATAAATCCTCAACCTTTTGTTAGCCATTTGCATTGCAAATTAAGCCCTAACCAGTCTTAGGATTCGGAGGTAGTCGTCCGATACGACATAAACCCTCACATCTTCGAGGCTATTTGTATGATCTGATCATACTAATATAAGTCCTAATTAATTAAAATTGGCAAGATCAAAACATTAAATAAACATTAGGACTTTCTTAAATCCAAGCCAAACAACAGGATTGTCGGGAAATTACCGAAGTTTGCTTCGAATCTGTAATTTCTCCTACTTTGCTTCCTTTGAATTCCCAAAACAAAATGTTCCAAATTTGATCCATTCCCTATTGAAATTTCCAAAATTCAATCCTTTGAAAACCTTAAACTTTGAAATTCTTGAGAGCAGAACTACTGATTATTATCGAGAGTTTTCTTAGGTGATTCCCGTCACTTAAGATGTAATTAACTATAGGGGCTTGCCCTTATAGGGAATTTTAAGAACCCAGTAATATAAACCCTACTTAATTCATTTATATTAAGCGAGGGAACTTGTCACTCATAAAATTGGCTCGCGTACCAAACGGATGTCACAAATCTTTTAGTTTATTTAATCGAGCCCTATCATCAAGCAACAGTGCCTATTCTTTCGGGGTAGATACACGGTTTGTGATGTGGTGCTCGTTTATATAAACTATTCGGGATGCGAGATCGGTTTGATTTCATATCTTAAAATTTTCAAATTTATAATTATTTTTAAAATCAAATACTACTTTCTAAATTATATATATATTTAAATTAAATTTTAAATTTAAATTTCGCCGACAATTTCTGTAGGCGACCTCCTTTTCAAAAATACAACACACAACTTAAAAATATGCCGACACCCTTGGAGTGTTACTAGCTCAAGTAAATGACGAGGGAAAATAAAGTGCATTATATTATTTAATTCATTGTTTGGTTCCGACTGAAATAAAATATGCAGCAATTGAAAAGCACTTAGCTTGGATTTTGGCGATTGTTGACCTCATTTTTGATGAGGTCTTCTCTTCTTCTCTTTAGTACTTAGGATCTAGCCTTAGGCTTTTCCTTTGACTATCTTAGAGCATTAGAATTGGGACCCACCACTTAGAAATTCAAACCACTTCTAAACTCCCCGCAAACTCCAAAACTTGACCGTAGACCCCTAATCACCTAGAGGGTTGAAATCAAATGTGGAAGTTTAAAGGATGAGTTCCTATAGGACTCTTTCGCCTAAGGACCGCCTCAGGTGGCTCGGTCTCGGTGAAGGGCCGACTTACACACACACTACACCTATACACTAAACTTTCACACACATCCTAAAAACACACCCATACCTAACATGACCTCCCGACTCATGAAGGTGATTCACATGGATGGTCCTTAACCCCTAAGCCCTCGGCTAAGAGGGTTAGGAACAACATAAGTGGATGCCTCAAATGAGTCCCTTCATGGCTCATGTGGGCTTGATATGGCTTCATGGCTCAACCAAAATGATTTCATTCCACTTACAATTACCCAATCTTCAATTTTGCAAATTTTCAATTTTTGACCCCCGGGACCCCGGACCCGCCTAGCATACCCAAAACCCTTGAAATTACCCAAATTTTTCAAAATCTCCAAATCACCCAAAATTCCCCAAAATTAACCTTGAACATTTCCTCACAAATCAAGTTGATCATCCATAGCGAAAAATATCAAAAATTCCAAAAATACCTCCCAATACCCTCCAAACACCCAAAATACCCCTCTTGACCCAAAAATTCAAAAATTCAGAAAATTCCCCACAAATTCCAGAAAATCCCAAATATTCCCAATTTCATTTTGTTCAACTACACCATGGGCTAATTTTGTCAATTTACCCCACTTTTGTCAAAACCCCCAATTTGACCCATTTTAACCCTAAGTGAACCCTATGTCAAGCTAAACCTACCCAATTGACCCAAATTCTGGTCCAATACAATCCTAAACTTCAATTTATCATTCTAAACACCAATCTAGACCAGATCCAATTCCAATTTGATTGACATTTGAATCAAATTTCACTTTTGGCCTTAAAGCCCAATTTGGACCCATGACCCAAACCTAACCAAAACCAAGCCAATTTAACTCCAATTAACCCCAAATCTTTTCTAAACCTTCCCTAACATCCCCACAAACAAAACACTAACATGATTTGCCCAAAATGTAGACCCAAACCCCACTCAAATTCAACCCAAAGCCAAAAAAACCCAATTTTGACCTAAACCCAAACCTAACCCAAATAAGCCCAAACCCCAAAATCAAAACCCAACCAAAGCCAAAACCTCTTTGAAACACTCCCATAAATATTTCCCAACATTTATTTTACATCAATTTCAACCCTAGCCCAACATTGGCCCAAGTTAGCCCAATTTGACCTACATTGGCCCATTTACCAAAGAGGTCCAAATCCAACCCAATTCAAGTCTAAACCACTTCAAATTTATTCCAAATCATTCATGAAACATTCCTAAATTAAATTCAACACTTATTGGATCTAATCCTTTGCAAAATTCTCATCCTAAGATTTGTTTTGAAATCCAAAAGCCCACTCTCTAAACCATCTTGAAAGCCCATCCAAAGTCAAATCCAAAAGCCCAAAGCCCACATGACAATTCCTTCTCATCATCCCTTTAATTAGGATCAATTCTTAAGTCCCAAATCAATCATCAAATCAACCTAAATCAAGCACCATCTAAAATTTTCACTAAATTGCCAAAATCTCCAAATTCCTTTTTCATATAAATGGATCCACTTTTCCTAAGTCAAAAATGAGCCAAATGAAGCCACATGCAAGCCATGGACAAGCCACATGAAGCCATGGAAGGTTTGACATGTGACCAAGCCATTAATGGCAAAAGGAGGAGCCTCTTTTAAGCCCCCTTACAAACGTTTTAACCCTTTTAATGCTTCACCTTAATCCATGATTAATCAAAATATTCATGGATGGTGACTTCTCACCCTTTCCTACCGATTCATCCGATCCTCCCTCACCCCAAATCGACCATGGGAGGTGAACCAAGCCCATTTCCATGGGTTGACCAAACCAAGTGCAAAATGAGCCTTCTCCCATACCATTCTAATCCAAGCTTTTGACACATGGCATTTGCCAATTGCCTACACTAAACCCCGGTCCCGACCCACTCGAACAAGATGGTGACCGAGTGCTCGGCCGACCACCACGGCCGCCGGAAAACACCACACCCGAGAGCTCACATGTGAGCCAACATTGAAATTCCCCCTTGCCGAGCCGCCCCATGCCCAGTGGCCACCATGGCCTGTTCTTCTCCTCACCGTGAGCACTCGATCCCAAGCCCAAACTCCCCATGGGAGAGCCTCTAGCCAGCTCTATTTAAACACCCCCTCTCTCGGCCATGGAAGAGGTGCTGAACCAACCTTAAGGAAACTCTGCCAAAATCATTCCAGACCACTCTCTGCACATAGAGCACTTGATCCCAACTGGATTCCAACCCCAATTCCCTCTAGCTGAGTTCAATTTTGAGTTCAAATTTCAGCACAAAAACCAGGACATTTCTTCACAGTGGACCAATCCCCAAATTGATTGGTCCTACACCTTCACCAGACCAAGGGAAGAAGTCCACCAACAAAAGCCCCCTCTCTAGGCAACCCATCTATTCCAGACTCCAAGCTTTGTAATCAGCTGTGGTCGAAATCCTACCAAGATAATTCACCAGACCAGGAGACCTCATCTGGAGCTTGCTTGGACCCAATCAAAGGTGACACAACCCTCAGATTGAAGCCACACTTCTCTGAGCAAAGGTATGAGCTAACTCTTTATCCCAAGCTTCTGAAGATTCTCCCTTTCAAATGCCTTAATTTCAATGCATGATCACCGTATAGATGTATTCGTCTCTTCAAGACGAATCCATAGAGCACAAGAACATGAAAATCCGTTAAGTATTGAGTGAGATATTAGGGATTTAGTGTGGACGGTTCTCGGGCTACGAGGCTTGGGGACGATGAACAGATGTCGTTCATTTAATACACGTGCGGACGGATGGCCAGGATCGCGCCGGATGAGGAGATGGAACGATACAGCGGGCCCCCGGAGCGCTAAGTTGGATGGCGGCGCCGAATCAGAAGACGACACGCCGCGCTTCGGAGATGCCTAGGTTGAGTTGGTGCCGCGTGGATAAGTAGAAAAATAGGTTATTTTTCTATTTATTTAATTCCCTAAACTTCAAAAATGCATAACTTTGTGTAGGAAGATCAGAAAAATAAAATAAAAATACCCTCTTGCTCAGTGAATAGAGGAGAATAATGTGGAAAAGAAATCATTTAATTTCATCAAGTATTTTATTTTTAATGATTTATTTACTCTCTGTAGTGTTTTAATTCTCCATGCATATAGGAAATTCACCATGGCATGAGACCATGTGGCTTTCGAAGCCTCTGAATTTGGGAACATTCCCCGAATTTTCCAAAGTCAGAGGCCATCCCTATGAGAAGTTATTGATTTTTCAAATTCATGTTGTTGTTTTGAGTATTTTAATTCCAATAATTACCATGTTGTGAAATAAATTCTAGGAAAATTTGGTGATGTTTATTATGACCAGAGGAGCCTAGGAAAAATAGGTTTTGAATTAATCCACTTGGAATAACCTGAATTGACTTAAACACCCAAAATAGGTCCTTAATTAATTAGAGCTAATCATACATCAAATTGACTTGAAATCAATTCTCTACTAACCTTTAGGATCAGAGGAACCCACCATAAAAATTTGAAGTGAATTGGACTTGGTTAGCCCTACTAAATGGGTTGATTAAGCCATTTAGCTAATTTAAACTTTAAAAATTCATAACTTTCAAAATACTTTTTAAAAATCCACTAAATTGGTTTTGGAGCCTCTCTGATATCAGGGAAATTTAAGAAAAATAAAATTGCAATTTTCTAAAAAAGTTGATTTTTTGCATTATTCTAATATTTTAATAATTAAAAAATAATAAAAATCACAAAAATAATAAAATTCACCAAAATGTCACATTTTGAATTTTAATCACTTAGGAACAAACCCCATATTTTTCTTAAGTCTATATGATGAGATATTAAATTTTAAAGCCCTAAGGTAATTTTCAAATTAAAAAATGTATTTTTTAGCATTTCCACTAAAATAATTCTAATAAATCAAAGAAAAATCAGAAAATTGTAAAAATTGATTCTCTGATTTCCTTGATATCAGAGAGATTTTTAAAAAATATAAAATTCATTTTTCAACCTTTATTTTATTTTTAAATTAATTAATACTCCAAAACTCAAAATTATTATAATAAAAAGAATATAATTCAAAAAATCACCAAAATTGGTCCAAGTGGTCCTCTGGTCATTAGAAATGTCCCATAATTTTCCTAAGGACAGAAACTTTCCCTTGGTCATATTATTAAATTTTCCTTGGAAATCCCTATTTTCCACCAAAAATAATTACATAAATAAATTAAATACAAAAAATCACATTTTCTCCTCTCATGTCTTTATTGACATATGGGCGAGGTCACATAAAAATTTCAAGTTCATTTAAGATCAATTTAGTGAGTTATGAAATTATTAAGCTCGAAGGGCAAAATGGTAATTAAAATTTTAACCTTTAATTAAAACTTTAGGCTTAATAAAATTAAAGAGTAAAATATTTGATCCTAATCTGATTTGGATGATTGAAATTTAAGTAATTAAAGGATAGAAACCTACTAAACAATTTAAAAATTATTAAAATAAACCTTAATTAAATAATTGATTAAATTTGGAAGAATAATAAAATTGGAATTATTAAAATAGGGATATTATTAGGAAGAGATTTGTTCTTTAATTTAAGAATCCCTAAATTAATCATCTCAATAATGTTTAATTCCTAGTTAAAATGATAATCCAAATTTAAGATTTAAAATGCTAAAAGACTCAATCATTAAATTAAATTAAAGTTAAATTTTTTAAATTAAAGCCTTTTAAAATTTCAATTAAATTAAAAAAAATAAAATTAAATGAAAATTTATATTAAATTGAATTAAATAAAATTAAATTAAAACAAATTAAATTAAATCAAATTAAATTAAATCAAATCAAATTAAATTAAATTAAATTAAATTAAATTAAATAAAATTAACTTAAAACAAATTAAATTAAATCAAATTAAATTAAATTAAATTAAATTAAATTAAATTAAAATTAAATTAAATTAAATCAATTTAAATTAAAAATTAAATTAAATTAAATTAAATTAAATTAAATTAAATTAAATTAAATTAAAGTAAATTAAATCAAATTAAATCAAATTAAATTAAAATTTAAATTAAATTAAATTAAATTAAATTAAATTAAATTAAATTAAAGTAAGTTAAATCAAATTAAATTAAATCAAATTAAATTAAATTAAATTAAATCATATCAAATCAAATTAAATTGAATTGAATTAAATTAAATAATAGAATCGAAGTTAAAATTAAAATCAAATTAAATTAAATTAAAATTAAAACTAAACCAAATTAAATTAAATTAAAGTTAAATTAAATTGAATTAAAAATAACATCACCTAAAACATAAAGAAATTCAAAAATAAATATGAAGCAACTTGAACACTATTCCAAATTTAAACCCGTTAACAGAAATTAAAATAAATCACAAACCATTTGAGCATCAATTTGCCCTCCAAAGCTTTTGTTGTCATAACTCCTAAACAGAACGTTAAATGAAATGTTACTTCCCTCATAGGATATTCAAATGTCCTTGTTCACTGAGTAAGATAACAACAAAACTTGAATTCCCGGACGATTAATTCATTTGTATAATTAAATTCATTTGGACTTAAAACAATTCTAGCAATATTGAAAAGATGTTTAAGACTCGTCTTAAGCACTTCCTCGATATGATGGGATGTTTATAAGAACAATTGAACTTAATTGTTCTTTGATGAAGAAAATCATCCTCAAACCAAAACACAAGAACCTAGACGTCATAGGAAATGACTAGCTATAGGATTAAGAATTTGGTAGAAAACCATAACCCTTCCCTTAGCTTTACCTAGGAACTTGCTTAAATATTCTAAATTGTGTTTAAGTGTAGCTTGGGATGACGGGAAGACCCTCCGAGTACGTTTTTATTTTATCGCAATTTACTTTATTGCAATTTACTTAATCGCATCGCACTTACTTTTCTTGCATGATAAACAACTATCGCATGAAAACCCACACTTTTAGGATAGTCCCTAAAACCGAAACCAAAACTAAATTAAAAGTCATTGCAAGATAAAATTCACCGCCACAACATTTCAAAATATAAAACAACTCAAAATTTAATCACAAACGGAACACAAAACTACAATTACAACTAAATTAAAACGTCTTGTTGGATGATCGGGAATACCTCGGATGATGTAACCTACGTGTTGCTAACCTGGATTTCCCACGGTCTAAATGAAAGTGTGGAACTCATTTAGTCGAGTTTAGCAAATTCATCTGGACTAAGTGAATCCGATAAAAATAACGATGCCGGAAGGATGGAACTGTGGGATCTTAACTGGTGTTGTTATAATCAACTTTAAGATTTGTTTTAAATAAAATAGAAAAAACACTTGGAAATTAAGAATTTCTCTAATCCAAAACACTTTTCTCATCTCCTGATTTATGACTTCTAAAACTAAACCTCCGCAACAACAAGGAGCTCGGAGCATGGTGGGCAAGCACGGCCATCGTCATCAGCGAAAACCCGAGTTTACTTCGAAGAAACTTTCTTAGAATTAAATAACCAAACCATAGGACTTCGAGGTAGTTTGCCTAGTGTAACATAAATCCTCAATCTTCTGTTAGGCATTTGCATTGCAAATTAAGCCCTAACCGGTCTTAGGATTCCGAGGTAGTCGTTTGGTACGACATAAACCTTCACATCTTCAAGGCTATTTATGTGATTTTACCATGCAAATATAAGTCCAAATTAATTAAAATTGGCAAGATCAAAAAATTAAATAAACATTAGGGCCTTCCTAAATTCAAGCCAAACAATAGGATAGTCGAGAAATTACCGAAGTTCGCTTTGAATCTGTGATTTCTCCTACCTTTCTTCCTTTGAATTCCCAAAATAAAATGTTCCAAATTTGATCCATTCCCTATTGAAATTCCAAAATTCAATCCCTTGAAAACTTAAACTTTGAAATTCTTGAGAGCGAATTACCGATTATTATCGAGAGTTTTCTTAGGTGATTCCCGTCACTTAAGATGTTATTAACTATAGGGGCTTGCCCTTATAGGGAATTTTAAGAACCCGAGTAATATAAACCCCCGCTTAATTCATTTATATTAAGCAGGGGAACTTGTCAGCTTATAAAATTGGTTCGCAGACCAATCAGATGTCACAAACCTTTCTAGTTTATCTAATCGAGCCCCATTATCAAGCAGTGTGTTTATTCTTCAGGATAGATACACGATTTGTGGTGCGGTGCTCGTTTATGTAAACTATTCGGGATGTGAGATCAGTTTGATTTCATATCTTAAAATTTTCAAATTTAAAATCAAATACTACTTTTCAAATTATTTATTTAAATTAAATTAAAAATTCACCGACAATTTCTGTAGGCGACCTCTTTTCAAAAAATACAACACTCAACCTAAAAAATAAGCCGTACAACAGTTCAAAAGTTAAGGCACAATATGCTTTCACTATTATTTCAAGAGTTAATCCATTACAATACTTGATGACACGACCGACACTTTTAGAAGATAGTAAGATTTGCAATGATACTACTCCAATTTAACATAACATTTGTGCCACTACGTGTTGTTAAAGTATCTTTCCTCTTGCAATGAGAATATGTTGTGTGGATGATTTGTAATGATTATCTAATGGTATTGTGCCAAATAGAAGCATAATTGATTCTTTACCCTAAAAGAGTACCCCCCCTCTTCTAAGCGAGAAAAGAACATTAACATATCCTAAGTTTAGTTACTAAATCTAAGGCTAGGTTGGGAGCATAACAGCTGCCACTATGGAGCTCTCACTCACCCTTTACCTAAAGGTTAACCTTCGAGTTTAATTACTATTCTTAGGACCAAATTGGGGATCTCAGTCTGCACCCTGAAACTTCCAATTTGACATCCATCAAAATGCATTTCCCTATTTATTTGCACTCAATTCCCATGAACTACGTGATTCATCCATGGAAATTGAATGGGTTTTTCATTGTTGTTGTAAGACATTAAATCCTTTTAGAGTTAATGTTTCACAACATATTTTAACAATCCAATTGGCCAGATCAAAAAGTAAATTAAGTTTCAAATGAAAAACCATCATAATTTCTTTAATACTTTAAAAACACTTCAAATCCACATCAACACATCATCACATCTCTATGCAAGAAGAAAAACAAAGGAGACTACTCAGAATTCATAGAGAAGACACAATAAAACATGAATTTTATATATAAAAGAAAAGTCATACAAACCACAAAAGAAAATACAACATATCTCTTTCTCTTCCCCAATGCAATTCCCTTGAAGTTCCTTTGAATCCTTTTCTATCTTCTTTGCAACACTTGATTCTCTCTTTAAAATGGAAAGGAAGAAGCAATCTTTCACTTTACTCCTTCCTCTTCACTCCTTAGAGAAGAATCCCTCTCAAATTTTGACTTCTACACTCTTCTCTCCTAAGCCCTACACACACTAATTTTCATCCAAAAACAGTTACTTATAAGTTAGGCACGAAATCCCAAGAGTTTCCATAAACATCCCTTCAAAAAGTCGCCAAAACTCTTCAAATTTGAAGTCCACCGACATTGGGCACCGGCGGCGCTCTATCATCAAATTAATTGCTGAAGTCTCTGGAAAATGGCGTCGGCGGCGCCAGAACCTATTTTCCTCCTTTTTGCTTCTTTTTGCTCCAAATTCATTTCTTTTTGCTTCTTTTCGCTCCAATCACCTAAAATCATCATACTTGCAATAAATCATGAAAAAATCCTTTCTTTAAAGTGCAATATCACCAAAAATGAATAAATTATATAGCAAAAACAACATATATTTTTGGTGCATCAAAATCCCCCAAACTTTAACTATTACTTGTCCTCAAGTAATCATTTTACTACATAAAAATATAACACTAGGAAATGCACTATTCATCTATATGACACTAAAATTTTTCATTCAAAAGAATATATTGGTTAGATTTTTAGAAAGAAATTTAGTAACTCGAGTCAACACTACAGGTAAAAGAATATTTCGTAATCAAGTTTAAGAGTTCTAGTCTTCTATTTATTTCAAGATAAACTATAATTTGTCACATTAAAGTGCCTTGAAATATTATGTGAAAAAGGAGTTCAAGCAAACTTTATCAAAATGTAGGCCAATACTTAAAATATAAATTTAGAAATGAAATCAAGTTCTCCCTTCAGAGTGACTCAAGTGAAGCCAATTTTTAATTAGGCATCTCCTCAAGCTTCTCCTCATAAATATTTTTCTTTCTTTTCTCTTTTTCTTTTTGGGATTGTTTTTCAATCCTTCTTTTCTTTTATTTTTTTTCTCTTTTTTTAATGAGCATTACTATATCTGGATAGCTTATAATGATTTTGAACTTCACTCTCCTCTTTCTAAATTTCAAAACTTGAAATACCTTCTTACTTTATAATTAGGTATAAGCTTTATTATTCATCATAAAGTCACAGTCTCTTCTTAACACACAATAACTTAAGTCTCTCAACATTTCAAAAAAATAGTTTTCTTTACTTTAAATAGTTAATTATAATCAAATCCTTTCATACCAAATATCTTACCTCTATAAAATTAACATTTATTACTAAAAACTTTCATCCTATCTTTCCATAATATTCAACTAAAATAAAAATTTTTAGTTACATATAGTAAGGTTCAACTACCAGAAGTTATGCTAATAATTTTTTAAAATATAATAATTGAGAGCAAATAAGAGTTAATATTTTTCTGCCCTCCCTCAAACTTAAATTTTTTTATAAATTTGAAACAGTAGAGAGTAAAAGAAACTAACCTTTTTTGTGCTGGGATTTTGAAATCTTCAGCAGCTATCTGGTATTAGTCAAAATTTACAACTAGCACGCATGAAATAGTTAGTAATAATGATATATAAATATTTTAAACATTTGCATGGGTAAAGAGAAATTAACTTTAGACATCTAAACATCCAACAAAACACCACAATACTAAACAACTATCACATCACTACTTGGTTCAATCAACAATTTCAACATAACAGTACATCAACAGGTTTACACATCACATTAAAGCAAATAACTACTACATCACAACAATACAACATATCACACAACAAGAAAAACAAAAATAGAAACAAACAAACTACCAATCTTCATCACTAGGTTCATCAGCAGAGTCAGCAGGATCAACAGGACCAGGTCTATACGGTGTATAGCTAAATATCACATCAGTCTCCCCCCTCATGAATCTGGCCTGTGCATCATAATAGGTAATATTGAACTCAACTCTTCTTCTCATATAATCATCATTCACATCACTTCTGGCCTCATACACATCCATCCTACCATGGAGTCTATCCACACTAGCACTCTGTAATTTCAACTGCTCCATAATATCAGATAATGTTGGGGGGGCTTAGATGTAGATGGAACGTCATGACTAGTAGTAGGAATATCAGTACTCCTACTCTCAACTCGGGCTCCTACATGAGACTCATAAGTACGCGTAATAGTCTTTCTAATTGGTCTCAGCGGAATAGCTATCTCTTCAAAACTGCTGAATTATACTCCAAACTGAACACACAAGGCATGAACTAGGGCAGGATGTCATAATCCTCTAGTGGTCTCGCCTCTAGCAATAGTCTGAATGTTCTTAAAGATAATAGTTCCGATATCAATCTTCTTCATCCTTTGAATACAATAGTTCAAAATTGCTCTATCCCTTGTAACTTCACTGTCTTGCAGAGATGAAATAATGTTAAGCTTTTGATGCAACATTCAACTTGGAAGCAGGGAAATTAATCATTTGTTTTTGACTTATTTTCCATTCCCCCCTTCCATCCTTCAGAAAAGCAATCACTTCCTCATAATTACCTCGTGTGTATCAAAGTTTTTATATTCACAAACAAATGGTTCCCAAGTCTAATAAGAAGCATTGATTCGTTGAGGAGTAAATTCAACCATTTTTTCTCTAATTAACACATACTCAGTTTCAGTCCAGAGCAACTTTGAATAGAAATCTCTAACAACTCTCATAACAGCATTTGCAGTAAAATAACAAAATCGTTCCTAATTTCGTTCAGCAATTAATTGTTCTACAGATACTCCAGAATTATCAAAAGCCTGATCTTGAATACACTTCTTATTGTAAATGTAAGAGTTAAAACGAAATTGTGTTTTAACATTAACAAACTTTTCTTCATCAAAATCTAATTTTCTCTTCCCTTTACTCATCCTTGGAGCCATGTGAATTTTTAAAAATTGCAATAAAATTCCAAAAAATCCAAAATCCACAATGTATCAAACTCCAAATACTATTCTAAATAAGTAAGAGCAAATTTCATTAAAGAAAATCTCAAAATTTTTCAAAAATCCAAAAATTTCAATCTAAGCAATGTGAGAGAATTCCATGGTGAAATTCAAAAATTTTTAACTTAAAGTGAAGCTCTTACCAAGAGAAGTGTAGATCCAGTCTCAAAAAGCTTTGAAATTACTTCAAATCCAAAATCTAGCAAGCCCTAGGTCTTCAAAATCACGAAAATGGAGGAGGAAGACGATAGCAATGAAAAAAATCGTGGGTCCTAGGGTAAAAATCGTGAAATAGATGGGTTTTCGGCCTTTTACTGTATCCGGGCGTCGGTGGTGCTCTATTTATTTAAAATGCCAAAGCTCTCTGAATTTGGGCGCCGGCGGTGCCAGTCCAAAAATTTTTCTTGGTCCGAAAATTTTTTCATAGTTTTGATCGTTTCAACCTCCACAATGATATTTAATACTTCATCAAGCATCTATTTCATCACATAAGTAATAGCTAACACAATTCTTAAACAAATAATACAAAACATACATCCAGATATAAAATCCACGTTACATATAAACACTAAATTTGTTCATCAAATTAAACCAACAACTCTTTATATTTTTAGTGTTGCAAATACGCTATGATAGGCAAATACGCTATGATAGGCAAACACTAAAATCTAAGCACACACCATAAAATTAAGCGTAGCAAATCCAAATTCAAATTACAAAGCAAAGCAAAGTACTAAACACACTAAAGAGAATTAAGCAAAGTAAACTACACACACAAACATAAGCACAATCCAATAATCACTCCACATCGGTCTCAGAACTTTCTTCCACTCTAATATCACCAATAGATTGCTGATGCACGAACAAGTTGTAGAAGGGACGGAATGGGAATTCATCAGATGAATCCTCAGCAATCACCGTGTTCTTCTTCATCAGATTAACCAAACCCATCTCAATCCGACCAGTACGATCAAACTATTCCTTCATCCTCCTTTCTATATGGTCAAAGAAATCAGAAATATTATTGATTGCATTCATAACATCCTGTACATCCTTCTCTAACTTTTTGATCTTCATCAGTATCATTCTGGAACTTACAGGAAAATAGGGCTAAATCGATTGTGAAGTCTGTATTGGTTGATCAGCAAGCAGATTCATATCATCTTCATCTACTACTGTTTGGTAGTCATAAAGATTAGTTGGATTAATAGGCCTCCAGGGAAGAAGAACATTTTCCCAACTCTCATATGAAACTTGTGATAGACTACATAACAGAAATATGACCCACAAATTTTTATTATGATATTTTAATTTGATTGCAACGAAGCTAAAAGCTCGACCCCACTATATTATATGTATAGAATTGTAATTGTTTATGTTGTGGATGCTACGCAAGTATACGTATCGTATCAAGTAATATAGGGCTCTAGTGGAGTCCTGGTTATCGATCCCACAGGGAAAGAGAAAATTAAATAACAACTAATTTTAAAATAATAAAAATAATAATAATAATAATATACAAAAATTTGGAATTCTGAATTTAAGCGCAATAAAGTAAACTAGGTATTTTAATTAGATAAATTAACTAAGTAGAAAATTAATACATATTGAAAGTGCAGGAAATAAAACTAATTGCTAAATAAGTCTTAACTATTCGGTAAAAAGTATTTTTCCCTTGTTTAGAAATTTAAGTGATTGATGAATTTAAATAGATAATTTCAAGGTATTGTGACAAATAGGAGCATTCCTATTCTTTACCCTTTGGTCCGAGTGTAAGGAATATTGACTAATCCTATGTTTGATTACCGAATCTACGGCTAGGCCGGGAGGATACCGACCGCCACTTCGCAGCTCCCACGTTCCCCTCGCCGCAGGGCTAACATCTACACTTCGACTCTCAAACAATAGGACCGAAATGAATATTTTAGTCCGTCACACTAAAATGCTCAATTCTACGCCCAAGTGATATTATTTCCCTATTTATTTGCACCCTCCTTCCAAGGCTTTTGAATTCCTGTAATATCGGATGTAATTTTTACTATAGTTGATAATCAACATATTTTAACAAATCAAATGGCCAGTTTGAAAGTAAATTAAGTTTTAAGTAAAAATTATCACAATTTGTTGAAATAAATACTTCTATTTTTAGTTCATCCAATCACTTAATTTCATAACAGGGAGAAAGACTAATAAACTACTCAGAATGCATGGGAACTAAACTAAGCATGGATTTCATTTAAAGTTAAAAACAATAAATACAAATACTTATATTAATTTATCTCCAAGCAGACTCCTCGCAGCTTCCTTCGACTCTTCCTTCCAAGACAAAGAAACTCACTAAAAACTCACTAACTCACTAAATACTCACTTATAACACTCAAGGACTCTCTAAGACACACACTAAGACACAAAACTGCACACAAAACTGGACTCAATAACACACTAAAGACTTAATTTCGGTTTATATATATAGAGTTGAGCAAAGGACCAAGAGGTGTGTAAGCATCCCTTTAAAAGGTGTCCAGGTTCAATGTATCTGCATCATTTGAACTATCTCGCCGTCGGCGACGAACTACCTCGCTGTCGGTGAGGCTTCTCGAAGATCTTCAAACCGCTCTAGCTCGCTGTCAACGGACTCGGGCTCGCTGTCAGCGAGACAGTTATAAATTCTTCAGAATTTTCTTCTCGTAACCTCGCTGTCGGCAGGCTCGATCTCACCGTCGACGACTCAGCACAAATTGCATGATTTTGCTCCAAATTCGCTCCTTTTTATGATTTTTGCTTTTATCACCTAAATTCTTCATTCCTGCAATAAAATAAAGAAAATACCCTTCTTTAAAGTGTAATTTCATCAAAAATAGTTATGAATTTCTTAATAAAATTTTCAGCAATCAAAATCCCCCAAACTTACTTATTACTTGTCCTCAAGTAATTTTAGTACTACATAAAAATAATGATTTCTATAGTAAGATTTTTCAATTTAAATAAACTATGAATTAGATTAATTAATATCATAATAAAGTTAAATAAAAATAATTCATGTAATTTAATTAATCTTATAGAAATAATTTATTTAGTTATCAGGTCTAAGATTTCTAGCTTACTATTCATTTCAGGAATGACTATACTTAAAAGAATAACTACTTAAGATATTCATATGCTAAGAAATTCAAAAAAACACTATTAGGTAAAATTCTAATCCATAAACATAAGTTTGGAAATATCTAAGTTTTTCCCTTTAGGTTAATTCAAATGAAGCCAATTTTTGATAAGGCATCTCCTCAAGCTTCTCCTCATTTTTCTTTTTCTTTTTCTTTTTCTTTTTCTTTTTCTTTTTTTTTTAATGAGGATTACTGTATCTGGAGATCCTATTAATAATTTTGAACTTCATTTTCATCTTCCTAAATTTGTAACTTAGGAATATTTCTTAGTTTATATATACTTCATAGTTTTTACTTCATTGATTTTCAATCTTTTCTTTTTCACTTGAATACTTAAGAATTTTAATTTTAGAATATAGTTTTCCTTACTAAAAATAGTTTACTATATTCTTATTCCCTTTAACCAAATATTTTATTCTATTTAATTAATTAAAGCACTAGAAATATTTCATTTAACCTTTTATAATAATTAAATAAAATAATTCATATTAAATCAAATTGAAAAATTTGCTATAAAAATCATTTTTATAATAATTTGAAAATAGAAATTGAGAACAAGTTAATATCTAAATTTGTATTTTACTCTCCCCCCAAACTTAAATTTTTATATCTACTCTAAATAGTGAAAAAGAAGGAAAGTAAATAAATCATACCTTTGAAGTTTAGGTATTTCTTTTTTTTTCTTTGAAATTTTTGCAGGCTTTTTCATTTTTCATTGAACCTGTACTGTTAGTGTTCTCCATATATATATAACAATTTAGAGAAAATGCAGGGATAAAATCTAAGATAAGTATTAAACACAACAATTAAAATAACTCTACGCTACACATATGAATTACTAACATATTAAAACAATTGAACTAACAGATTAACAATTTTAAAAAAAACTTAAAACAATACAAATTAAAATAAAAACATATTAAAGAAAAACTAACATCCTAATTAACATAAAAACAAATGCAATTAACTAACACAAAAACAAAAACTAACTACTATAACAATCCAAGCAAATTAATCTAACTAACATCCAATGTCTCAAAATATAAAGTACTAAATATTACAAACATATACAGTTCTCAAAATAACTTACACCAAACAAATAAAATAAATAAAGTCCTAATCTTCAGCATCAAAGTCCCAGGCTATATCATCTCCTCCCTGATCTGTAGGTTACTGAGAAGACTGAGCAGGGTGATACCGAGTATACCTGGGGCATTCTGGAAAGACAACATCTAAATCTCCACTCCTATAACGACGTTTAGCTTCATAGTATGCAATTTCATATTCCGAATGTCACTGGAGGTATTCACTATCATAATCATGTCTCCTCTCCAGATTATTAATCCTTTGATCAAAATGATCAAACCTTCTCCCCATTGTTTCTCCAAACTGCTCAAAACTCCTCCTATGCAGAGTCAATTCATTCATCAGATCTTGTAGGGTAGGGGTGGTAGGCTCAGGTGGTTCATAGCTAGTAGAGGGTATATCTCTACTTTACTGAGTGAAATAACTTCTCACTCCTGATCTCCACTCTTCATGAGATTCATACTTCTTAATGTTGGCGACTGTAAGTGGTTTCATAGGTTCCACCCATTCTTCATCATCTCTCAGCCTCAACTCCGCAGAGTTGGCGAGTGCAAAAATTAATCCAGGGTGTCCCAATCCAGCCTCCACTCTCATTTCAAGGAGTGGCCGGGATATTTTGATAAATAACTCTCCCGATGTTGATGCTTCGTTATTCCGAATACGAAATTCAGAATCGCTTTATCTCGTGTTACCTCACCGTGGTGATATGTGGGTAACGTAGTAGAATAAATAAAGTAATGCCAGAGCTTTGGAGATCGCATTTAATTTAGAAGAGGAAAATTCACTCTTTCCCGTCGCTTAGTTTTCCAAACTTCGGTCCCATCGCTGAGAAAGTTAATGACTTCCTCTAGTGGTCCTTCCATCGTTCCAAAAGTTTCATACTCGCTAAAGTGCGAGTCATGAACTTCATAGAACGCCTTAATTCTTGCAGACATTGAAATCTACAAAAAACCCTCGTACCTTTATCGGTGCATCTTCAGTCAGTGATCAATTGGCATAAAATTCTTTAACCACTTCTACAACTGCTCTATACTCGAACATAACGTAAATTTTCCCAACCTCGTTCCTTATAATCCGCTCTACTTCTCCTCCCGGATTTTTGAATACCCGATCCGCAATGCACTTTCTTCCTTGTATATTTTCAAAATATTTTTTCTGTGCTCGTGCATTGATGAATCCGTTTTCGTCGAATTCTACTCGACGTTTCTGTCATGGAGCCATACGTCGATCTGTGAAAATCGCAAAAATTTTCACTAAACTTAAAAATAATCCTAAGAAGTCTTCCTACAACATTTATAAGCAATTTAAATCAAATTCCATGGATTTCCACCGAATATTTCTTCCATATTTTGATTTTTCCAAAAATTTGTAATGTGGTGAAAAAACATGGTAAAAATCAAAAATTTTTGTATAGGAGTGAAGCACTTACCAAGAGAAGATGAAATTCGGTGTTTTTGAGTGATGAAATATATGTTTTTTCGTGACCTCGCTGTCAGCGAGATTTTTCTCGCCGTCAGCGAGCTAATATTTTTCGGAACCAAAAACTTTTGGGAAAAATCCGCTGTCGGCGAGAAATACTTCGATGTCAGCGAGATTGATCTCGCTGTCGGCGGGATTTTTCTCTCCGTCGGCGAGATTCCAAAAATTTTTAAATTTTTGAAATTTCGTCACTCATTTTTTTCCTTAATTTATCTTATATTATATTTCCGATCACATCATTTATTAATTTAATATGAAGATTAGCTACTTATACATAAACAAATTCACACAACACAACAAATTAACTTTAATATTGAAATCCATGAGACATACAAACTAACATAATTTTAAACTCTATAATCAAACTTCAATTCTCCAATCCTTACTACTAATCAGCATCGCAAACCAATCTACGACACACTAAATGCTGATACAAAACTATGACGCATATCTCAATTAAGTTTGAGATATTCAAATCATCACTCCACACATAATAAAAATCTAAATCAAATCAAATAACATAAATACAAACATACTATGGAAATTTTTATTACTACTCTTCAATGTCAGAATCTTCATCTTCTCTGATATTTCTGATATGACGATGATGCACAAATAAGTTATAAAAAGGCCTCGAAGGGAAATTCCGAGCGGATTCTTCAGATGATCCAACCCTTCGTCTCGCAAATGAAGAAAGCTAGCTTCCAAGTGTCCAGAATGATCGAAGTGTTCCTTCATCCTCCAGATCAATGTGATCAAATAAATCAGATATATTGTCGATTAAATCTCTCACATTCTGTAGTTCTTTCTCCATTCCATTAATTTTCTTCATAAGTAACTCCATTTTATCTGAAATAGGCCATGTTATAGGATGATTATGTGAAGCTCTATCAGAGATAAATGTAATGTCTTCATTATTGTCCAAAGTAGGGAACATATCTGTAGAATCAAGCGGCTTCCAAGGTAATAGAACCTTTTCCCAAGCTTCATAAGAAACTCGGTACTCGATCGCATAATGCAAAAATAGTAGATGGGTGTCCTAGTCCGTGAACTGACCCATGCACAATTAAACCCAATGCAGACTTAACAATTATTGATCCCACATCAATAGGCAATCCAATTTGAATACAATAATTCAATATAGCGCATTCTTTCAAAACCTTGTTTACCCTCATAGTAGGTAACAATTTAGATGAGATGAAAAAGTGCCAGTGCTTCGAGACAGGTGTTGACCTCATTTTTGATGAGGTCTTCTCTTCTTCTCTTTAGTACTTAGGATCTAGCCTTAGGCTTTTCCTTTGACTATCTTAGAGAACTAGAATTGGGACCCACCTTTTAGAAATTCAAACCACTTCTTAACTCCCCGCAAACTCCACAAACTTGACTGTAGACCCCTAATCACCTAGAGGGTTGAAATCAAATGTGGAAGTTTAAAGGATGAGTTCCTATAGGACTCTTTAGCCTTAGGACTGCCCTGGGTGGCCTGGTCTGGTGAAGGGGCTGACTTACACACACCACACTTATACACTACACCTACACACTACACTTCCACATACCTCATAAAACCACACCCATACCTAACTCGACCTCCTCGACTCATGTAGGTGATCCACATGGATGATCCTTAACCCCTAAGCCCTCGCTAAGAGGGTTAGGAACAACATGGTGAATGCCTCAAGTGAGTCCCTTCATGGCTCATGTGGGCTTGATATGGCTTCATGGCTCAACCAAAATGACTTCTTTCCAACCAAATTCACCCAATCTTCAATTTCCCAAATTTTCAATTTTTGACCCCCGGGACCCTACACCTACTAAACCTACCCTAAAGCCCACATGACATCTCCATTTGTCATCCACTTAATTAAATCCATTACCTAAGTCCTAAATTTACCATCAAATTATTCTAAATCAAGTTTCATACAAATTTCCATCAAATTACCAAAAATTCTTAAAACCCATTTTCATGGAATTGACCCAAGCTTTTCCCAAGCCAAATGGAGCCAAGGATGAGCCATTCACAAGCCATATGAAGCCATGAAAGTTTGGCATGTGACCATGCCATTAATGGCAAAAGGAGGAGGTCCTTTAACCATCTCCTAAAAGTCATTAGCCTTAAGCATGTCTCCCTTAACCAAGATTTAATCCAAATATTCTTGGATAAGGACATCACCACTCTCGACCGCGCTAGCTTAACTCGATCTTCTCAGCCCAAGACCGACCATGGGGAGGTGAACCCAACCCAAACCAATGGGTTGACCGACTTCAAGCCAAAATGACCCCCTCCCCATTCCATTTTAATTCAAACACTTTACACATGTCCAAACCCAATTGACTTCACCATTGCTAAGCCCCGACCCCCCGGTCAAGATGGTGACCCATGCCTGCTGGCCAGCCGCCTCGGATCGCCGGAAAACACCACACCCGAGAGCTCACATGTGAGCCAACTTTGGAATTCCACCTTGCTGAGCTGCCCCATGCCTAGTGGTCACCATGGCTGTTCTTCTCCTCACCAGAGCAGCTGATCCCATGCCTCAACTCCCCCTGGGAAGCCCTCCACCCTCTCCTATTTAAACTCCACCCCTCTCGGCCATGAAGGGGGCTAAGCACAAACCTTGCCAAAACTACGCCAAAATTGTTCCGGACTCCTCCCCATACACGAGCACTTGATTCCCAGGTGAGATCACCCCGCCATTTCTCCTCTCGCGAGCTCAATTTCGGAGTCGAAATTCCACCCAAAACCAGGACACTTCTCCACGGTGAGCCAATTCCCAAATTGATTGGTTCTACACCTTCACCGGACCGAGGAAGGTGTCCACCGACAAAAGCCCCATCTCCGAGGCCACCCGGTTGCTCCAGACCTCCAAGCTTTGTGATCGGGCTTGGTCGAAATCACATCCGGACAATTCACCGGACCCGGAGACTTCATCCGGAGCTTGCTAGGATCCGATCGAAGGTGCAACAACTCTCGGATTGAAGCCACACTTCTCCGAGCAAAGGTATGAGCTAATTCTTCATCCCGAGCTTCGGAGATTCTCCATTTCAAATGCCTTATTTTCAATGCATGTTAACCGTATAGATGTGTTCGTCTCTTCAAGACGAATCCATAGAAGCATAAGAACATAAAAATCCATTGAGTATCGAGTGAGATCTTAGGGATTTAGTGTGGACGGCTCTCGGGTGAGGACGCTCTGGGACGATGAACGGATGTCGTCCATTCAATACACGCGCGGACGAATGGCTCGGATGGCGTCGGACCGAGGAGACGGTACGAGAACCGCGGGGCCCGGGCCGCCGACTCGGGTGGCGGCGTCGAATGGGAGCGCGACGCGTGTGCGTTCGGAGCCGCCGAGGTTGACGCGGCGCGCGTGGATAAATAGAAAATTAGGATATTTTTCTATTTATTTAATTCCCTAAACTTCAAAAATTCATATCTCCGTGTAGAAAAATCGGAAAAATAAAATAAAAATACCCTCTTGCTCGAGTGAACGAGAGGAGAATAATGTGGAAAAGAAATCATTTAATTTCATCAAGTATTTTATTTTTTATAATTTATTTACTCTCTCGCATTATTTTAATTCTCCATGCATGCATACAATTCACCATGGCATGAGACCATAGGAGCTTTTTAAGCCTCCGAATTTGGGAACATTGCCTGAATTTTCCAAAGTCGGAGGCCATCCCTATGAAAAGTTATTGATTTTTCAAATTCGAGTTACTCGTTTTGAGTATTTTAATTCCAATAAATAGCATGTTGTGAAATAAATTCTAGGAAAATTTGGTGATGTTTCTTATGACCAGAGAAACTTAGGAAAAATAGGTTTTAACTTAGTTCATTTAAAACAACCCTAATTGGCTTAAAAACCCAAAATAGGTCTTTAATTAATTAAAGTTAACCATGCATCAAATTGACTTGAAATCAATTCTCCACTGACCTTTAGGATCAGAGGAACCCACCATAAAAATTTGAGGTCAATTGGACTTTTTTAGCCCCACTAATTGGGTTGATTAAGCCACTTAGTCATTTTAAACTTAAAAAATTCATAACTTTCAAAATACCTTTCAAAAATTCACCAAATTGGTTTTGGAGCCTCTCGATATCAGGGGAACCTAAGAAAATTAAAATTTCAATTTTCTAAAAAGGTTAATTTTTAATCATATTTTAATATTTTTAATAATTAAAAATTAATAAAAATCACAAAAATAATAAAATTCACCAAAATGTCACATTTTGAATTTTAATCACATAGGAACAAGTCCTACATTTTTCTTAGGTCTATTTGGTGAAATATTAAATTTTAAAGCTTTAAGGTAATTTTAAAATTAAAAAATGTATTTTCTAGCATTTTCACTAAAATAATTATAATATATTATAGAAAAATCGAGAAAATTGCAAAATTTGCTTCTCTGGTTTCCTTGATATCAGAGAGATTTTTGAAAAATATAAAATTCATTTTTCAACATTTATTTTATTTTTAAATTAATTAACACTCCAAAATTTAAAATAATTATAATAAAAATAATATAATTCAAAAAACCACCAAAATTGGTCCAAGGGGTTCTCTGGTCATTAGGAATGTCCCCTAATTTTCTTAAGGACAGAAACTTTCCCTTGGTCATGTTATTAAATTTTCCTTGGAAATCTCTATTTTTCACCAAAAATAATTATATAAATAAATTAAATACAGAAAAATCACATTTTCTCCTCTCATGTCTTTATTGACATATGAGTGAAGTCACATAAAAATTTCAAGTTCATTTGAGTTCAATTTAGTGAGTTATGAAATTATTAAGCTTAAAGGGTAAAATGGTAATTAAAATTTTAATTCTTAATTAAAACTTTAGGTTTAATAAAAAATTAACAAGTAAAATATTTGATCCTAATCTGATTTGGATGATTGAAATTCAAATGATTAAAGGGTAGAAACCCATTAAGCAATTTTAAAATGATTAAACTTTAATTAAATAATGGATTAAATTTGGAAGAATAATAAAATTGGAATTATTAAAATAGGGATATTATTAGGAAGAGATTTATTCTTTAATTTAAAAATCCCTAAATTAATTATCTCATTAATATTCAATTCTTAATTAAAATGATAACTCAAATTTAAAATATTAGAAGACTTAATCATTAAACTAAAATTAAATTATTAAACTCTTTTAAAAAATTCAATTAAAATTAAAAAATTAAAATTAAATTAAAATTAAATTAAATTAAATAAATGAAATTAAATTAAATAATTAAATTAAATTAAATCAAATTAAATTTAATTAAATAATTAAATTAAACTAAATTAAATTAAATTAAATTAAATCAAATTAAATTAAATTAAACAATCAAATTAAATTAAATTAAATTAATTAAATTAAATTGAATAATTAACTTAAACTAAATTAAATTAAATAAATTAAATTAAATTGAATAATTAAATTAAAATTAAATTAAATTAAATTAAATCAAATTAAATTAAAATTAAATCAAATCAAATTAAATTGATTTAACATCAAATCAAACTAAATTGAATTAAATTGAATTAAATTAAATTAAAACTCAATTAAATTAAATTAAATCAAATATAACATCACCTAAGACATAAAGAATTCAAAATAAATCTAAAATAACTTGAACAGTATTCCAAATTTAAACTCATTAATGGAAATTAAACTAAATCACAAACCATTTGAACACCAATTTACCCTCGAAAGCTTTAGTTATCATAACTCCTAAACAGAACATTAAATGAAATGTTACTTCACTTATAGGATATTCAAATGTCTTAGTTCACTAAGTAAGATAACAATAAAACTTGAAATTCTTGGACGATTAATTCATTTGTATAATTAAATTCATTTGGACTTAAAACAATCCTAGAAATATTGAAAAGATGTTTAAGATTCCTCTTAAGCACTTCCTCAATATGATAGGACATTTATAAGAACAAATTGAATTTAATTGTTCTTTGATGAAGAAAATCGTCCTCAAACCAAAACACAAAGACCTAGACGTCATAGGAAATGACTAGCTATAAGATTAGGAATTTGGTAGAAAACCATAACCCTTCCCTTAGCTTTACCTAGGAACTTGTTTAAATATTCTAATTGTGTTTTAAGTGTAGCTTGGGATGACGGGAAGACCCTCCAGGTACTCTTTTATTTTATTGCAATCTACTTTCTTGCAATTTACATTATTGCAATTTACTTTCTTGCAAATGTACTTTATTTTTCTTGCATGATAAAACAACAGTTGCATGAAAACCCACACCTTTAGGATAGACCCTAAAACTGAAACCAAAACTAAGTTAAAAGTCATTGCAAGATAAAATTCACCGCCACAACATTTCAAAATATAAAACAACTCAAAATTTAATCACAAACGTAACACAAAACTACAATTACAACTAAATTAAAACGTCTCGTTGGATGATCGGGAATACCTCGGATGATGTAACCTACGTGTTGCTAACGGGATTTCCCACGGTCTAAATGAAAGTGTGGAACTCATTCAGTTGAGTTTAGCAAATTCATCCGGACTAAGTGAATCCGATAAAAATAATGATGCCGGAAGGATGGAACCGTGAGATCTTAACCGGTGTCGTTATAATCAACTTTAAGATTTGTTTTAAATAAAACATAAAAAACACCTGGAAATTAAGATTTTCTTAAAACCAAAACACTTTTCTCATCCCCTGATTTATGACTTCTAAAACTAAACCTCTGCAACAACAAGGAGCTTGGAGCATGGTGGGCGACACGGCCATCGTCGTCGACAGAAACTTGAATCCACATCAGCAAAACTTTCCTAGAATTAAACAACAAAGCCATAGGACTTCGAGGTAGTTTGCTTAGTGCAACATAAATCCTCAACCCTTCGTTAGGCATTTGCATAGCAAATTAAGCCCTAACCGGTTTTAGGATTCCGAGGTAGTCGTCCGATACGACATAAACCCTCACATCTTCGAGGCTATTTGTGTGATTTTATCATACAAATATAAGTCCTAATTAATTAAAATTGACAAGATCAAAACATTTAAATAAATATTAGGACTTTCCTAAACTCAAGCCAAATGATAGGATAGTCGGGAAATTACCGAAGTTCGCTTCGAATCTGTAATTTCTCCTACTTTTCTGCCTTTGGATTCCCAAAACAAAATGTTCCAAATTTGATCCATTCCTTATTGAAATTCCAAATTTCAATCCTCGAAAATCTTAAACTTCGAAATTCTTGAGAGCGAATTATTGATTATTATCGAGAGTTTTCTTAGGTGATTCCCATCACTTATGTTGTAATTAACTATAGGGGCTTGCCCTTATAGGGAATTTTGAAGAACCTGGGTAATATAAACCCCGTTTAATGTTTTCATATTAAGCAGGGGAATTTTGTCAGCATATAAAATTGGTTCGCGGACCAAATGGGTGTCACGAAATCTTCTAGTTTATTTAATCGAGCCCCACCGATCGAGCGGTGTGTCTATCCTTAGGGATAGATACACAGTTTGTGGTGCGGTGCTCGTTTATATAAACTATTTGGGACGTGAGATCGGTTTAATCTCATATCTTAAAACCTTCAAATTTAAAATTATTTTCAAAATCAAATACTACTTTTCAAATTATTTATTTTAATTAAATTAAAAATTCGCCGACAGATTTCTGTTAGGCGACCCCTCTTCAAAATAAAACACAACCTAAAAATATGCCGACAACAGGATTCAAAAGTGATGAAGAGAAACTAACATACCCGTCTTCACGCATTTCCTAATCATCTGTTTCATCAGTCAGATATCGAAATATCTCATTCATATTATACCGAGAAGGCACAAAATTTGAATAGTGACATACCGGGGTGTTTTCTATGGAGAATAATTCATTTACTCTTGATGGAGTAAACGTCACCCATCTTCCTCGGACGTAGATATTCCCATTGTTGATCGCATGTAAGTTAGAGTAGAACTCTTTTACAACTCGGAATAACAACAACAGACGTAGTGTAACAAAATACCTCCCAGTGTCGCTGCGCGATCATTTCTTCTATCTTCGTAGTGGAATTCTCTAATCCTCGATTGACAAATCCCCGTTCCTTGATAACTCTTTTCTTTACCAAAACCTTGTTGAAGATCTGCTGCGCTTCCGCACTCACAAATTTCCTCCGGTTAAACACTCCAGATTTAGAGGAATCTAAGAATTTAGAGGTCATTATGGTGAATGGAAGGAATTATAGTGAAGAAGGCAGATTTAGAATGAATTAAGAATGGGTTTTCACTAAGGATTTGGTGTTGAAACCGTCCAAATTGGCATTTAAAGTATATATAACTCATTTTTATAACTTCCTCGCTGTCGGCGGGAAGTTTCTCGCCGTCGGCGACTCAGTTATAAAAACTGACTTTCAGGATCTCGCTATCGGCGGGCTAGTTTCTCGCTGTCAGCAAGCTCAATAAATAAACAGAATTAAATTAGGCGCAAACCTCGCTGTCGGCGAGTATCGACCTCGCCGTCGGCGAGATTCCAAAATAATGTCCAATTTCGCTCTAAATCAAATAATTTCTTTTCTATCATAATGGTTCGAATATGTGATGATTCTTAATAAAAATTGAGTAGTAAAGTTTCAATAATATCAACTAACTATTAAGATACAATAAAAATAGATGACTAATATGGGTTGCCTCCCATAAAGCGCTTGGTTTAACATCGTCGACCGACCTAATTTCAATTATTAATCGAGTCGACTAAGCATTAAAACCTCTTTATAGTTAGGTCTCATACCTTCGAAATATGGTTTTAATCTATGTCCATTAACTTTAAATTTATGTCCAGCTTTTGGATCTTCGATTTCTATAGTTCCGTATGAAAATATTTGAGTTATGGTGAAAGGTCCTAACCATCGAGACTTCAATTTTCCAGGAAATAATTTCAATCTAGTATTATATAACAAAACTTCATGTCCTGGTTCAAAATTTCTCTGATTAATCTTCCGATCATGCCATAATTTCATCTTTTCTTTATAAATCTGATCATTATCATATGATTCATTTCTTAATTCTTCCAATTCATTTAATTGCAGCAATCTTTTCTCACCAGCTTCCTTCATATTATAATTAAAATCTTTAATCGCCCAATATGTTTTATGTTCTAATTCAACTGGTAAGTGGCATGTTTTTCCATATATAAGCTCGTAAGGAGTCATTCCAATCGGAGTTTTATAAGCAAGTTCTATAAGCCCATAATGCGATTGTCTAATCTAATAGACCAATCTAACCTATTTGGGTTTACAGAATTTTCTAAAATACTTTTAAACTCACGATTGGATACTTCAGCTAATCCGCTAGTCTGTGGATGATAAGCAGTGGATATCTTATGAGTAATATTGTATTTTTCTACTAGTTTATGAATGTATTTATTTCTAAAATGAGTTCCTCCGTCGATGATAATCACTCTCGGCATTCCAAATCTAGTAAAAATATTTTTCATCAGAAATTTTGAAACACTCTTCGCATCACACCTAGGTAAAGCTTGTGCCTAAATCCATTTGGAAACATAATCAACAACTACTAATATATATGAGTTTCCAAACGAAGGAATAAAAGGTCCCATAAAATCTAATCCCTAAACATAAAAAATTTTAACTTCTAATATAAAATTTAGAGGCATTTCGTTTCTTCTAGATATATTTCCTACTCTTTGACATTTATCGCAAGTTTTAATATATCTGTATACATCTCTAAATAGAGTAGGCAAGTAAAATCTAGATTGTAGAATCTTATAAGCGCTTTATCGATCCCAAAATGTCCTCCAAAATCGAATCATGACATTTTTGAATAATTGGTTCAGTTTCTTCATAAGGTACACATCTTCTAATAATTAAATCCTTACATTGCTTATATAAATATGGTTCATCCCAAAATAGGGCTAAATCGATTGTGAAGTCTGTATTGGTTGATCAGCAAGCAGATTCATATCATCTTCATCTACTACTGTTTGGTAGTCATAAAGATTAGTTGGATTAATAGGCCTCCAGGGAAGAAGAACATTTTCCCAACTCTCATATGAAACTTGTGATAGACTACATAACAGAAATATGACCCACAAATTTTTATTATGATATTTTAATTTGATTGCAACGAAGCTAAAAGCTTGACCCCACTATATTATATGTATAGAATTGTAATTGTTTATGTTGTGGATGCTACGCAAGTATACGTATCGTATCAAGTAATATAGGGCTCTAGTGGAGTCCTGGTTATCGATCCCACAGGGAAAGAGAAAATTAAATAACAACTAATTTTAAAATAATAAAAATAATAATAATAATAATATACGAAAATTTGGAATTCTGAATTTAAGCGCAATAAAGTAAACTAAGTATTTTAATTAGATAAATTAACTAAGTAGAAAATTAATACGTATTAAAAGTGCAAGAAATAAAACTAATTGCTAAATAAGTCTTAACTATTCAGAAAAAGTATCTTTCCCCTTGTTTAGAAATTTAAGTGATTGACGAATTTAAATAGATAATTTCAAGGTATTGTGACAAATATGAGCATTCCTATTCTTTACCCTTTGGTCCAGGTGTAAGGAATATTGACTAATCCTATGTTTGATTACTGAATCTGCGGCTAGGCCGGGAGGATACCGACCGCCACTTCGTAGCTCCCACGTTCCCCTCGCCCGAGGGCTAACATCTACACTTCAGCTCTCAAACAATAGGACCGAATTGAATATTTTAGTCTGTCACACTAAAACGCTCAATTCTACGGCCAGTGATATTATTTCCCTATTTATTTGCACCCTCCTTCCAAGGCTTTTAAATTCCCCGAATATCAGATGTAATTTTTACTATAGTTGATAATCAACATATTTTAACAAATCAAATGGCCAGTTTGAAAGTAAATTAAGTTTTAAGTAAAAATTATCACAATTTATTGATATAAATACTTCTATTTTTAGTTCATCAAATCACTTAATTTCATAACAGGGAGAAAGACTAATAAACTACTCAGAATGCATGGGAACTAAACTAAGCATGGATTTCATTTAAAGTTAAAAACAATAAATACAAATACTTATATTAATTTATCTCCAAGCAGTACTCCTCAGCAGTCCTTTCGACTCTTCCTTCCGAAGACGAACAAAACTCACTAAAAACTCACTAACTCACTAAATACTCACTTATAACACTCAAGGACTCTCTAAGACACACACTAAGACACAAAACTGCACACAAAACTGGACTCAATAACACACTAAAGACTTAATTTCGGCTTCTATATATAGAGGTGAGCAAAGGACCAAGAGGTGTGTAAGAATCCCTTCAAAAGGTGTCCAGGTTCAATGTATCTGCACCATTTGAACTATCTCACCGTCGGCGACGAACTACCTCGCCGTCGGCCGAGGCTTCGGAAGATCTTCAAACCGCTCTAGCTCGCTGTCAGCGGGCTCGGGCTCGCTGTCAGCGAGACAGTTATAAATTCTTCAGAATTTTCTTCTCGTAACCTCGTCGTCGGTGAGCTCGATCTCGCCGTCGGTGACTCAGCACAAATTGCATGATTTTGCTCCAAATTCGCTCCTTTTTATGTTTTTTGCTTTTATCACCTAAATTCTTCATTCCTGCAATAAAATAAAGAAAATACCCTTCTTTAAAGTGCAATTTCATCAAAAATAGGTATGAATTTCTTAATAAAATTTTCGGCGATCAGTGGACGGGTTTCTAAGCTCATATTTAGATACATGAACAATTAATCTCAAAATTGATTTCACAATTATATTACCAATGTCAATCGGCCTCCCAGTTTGAATACAAAAATTCAAAATGGCACTTTCCTTCGTTACCTTGCTAATCATCAAAGCTGGAAATAACTTTGTAAAAATAAAGTAATTCCACTGCTTTGACATAAAAATGTAGAAGGGAAACTAACATATCCATTTTCTCTAACTTCTCATTCTTTATTCTCATCCATCAAATAACGATGCACATCATTAATATTATCTCTTATGGCATTGAAATTAGCATAGTGGCAAATAGGTACAATCTCAATCATGAAAAGATCATTAATTCTCGCAAGAGTGAATTGTAAAAACCTACCTCGTATAAAGAGGAATCCTTGGTTGATCCCGTTAAGATTTGCGTAGAATTCTTTCACAATTGGAATGACTACGACAGTGGTAGTGTAACACAACACTTCCCAACGTCTTTCCTTAATTATCTCTTTAATCTTTGTAGAAGATTATCCATACCTCGATTTAAAAATCCTCTTTCCTTGATAATCCTCCTCTTCATCATCACTTTGTTGAACAATCGCTGTGCCTCGAAACTTATAAACTTCCTCCAGTTGAAAATGCGAGATCGCAAGGTTTCTATAGAGTAGGAATCCATGAGATACGAATTGGGAATGGTAGTTTTCGTTTTTCTGGAGTTTGGAAGTGTAAAATGGAGTTTAAGGAGTTATAAGGATGAAGATCCAGCTAAAAACCGCCAAAACACACATTTTGAAACTCAAAAACTGTCAACAGATTTTGGGCGCCGGCCACGCTCGATAGGGCACCAGCGGCGCTCAAACCCGAAATTTAGCAAATCTTCTCTGCAATTGGGTGCCGGCAGCGCCAGTGGTCAAAAACTTCACCGAACTTTGTTTGGCCCAAAATATTCAAATATCTCAATTCAATCCAATATTTATCCATTTCAAATGTACTTAGGAGCTATTATGATTCACAAATAACTATCTAAAAAGCACAAATACAACAAACAAGCAAACACACCACAAAGATACATATTGGTTGCCTCCCATAAAGCGCTTGGTTTAACGTCGTCAGCCCAATAAACCATTCATGACTCAGTATTAAAACCTCTTTGAAATCAAGTTGAAACCCTTCAAAGTAAGGCTTTAATCGATGCCCATTAACCTTGAAAATCTTTCCAGTATCAGGATTTTTAATATCAATAGCTCCAAAAGAATAAACTATTACAACTGTAAAAGGTCCCATCCATTTAGACTTGAGCTTTCTAGGAAATAACTTCAATATTGTGTTGTATAACAAAAATTTTTGTCCAAATTCCAATTTTCTTTTCAATATCTTCTGAACATGCCATAATTTTATTTTCTCTTTATAGATCTTGTCATTGTGAAAAGATGCATTTCTAATCTCTTCCAATTCATTCAATTACATAAATCTCTTCTCTCCAACATTTTTCAAATTAAAATTCAATTCTTTCATCGCACAATATGCTTTATGCTCCAATTCAACCGGTAAATGACAAGTCTTACCAAACACTAGTTTATAAGGAGACATTCCAATAGGGGTCTTAAAAGCAGTTCTATAAGCCCATAATGCAGTATCTAATCAAGCAGACCAATCTAATTTATGATTATCCATAGTTTTCTCCAAATTCTTTTAATTTCACGATTAGACACTTCTGCTAAACCACTAGTCTGGGGATGATAAGCAGTAGTGAATAATGTTATATTTCTCAGTCAATCTCTTAATTTGATTATTCCTGAAATGGGAACTACCATTAGTTATAATCACTCTCGTCATTCCATATCTCGTAAATATATTTTTCTTTAAAAATTTTGAAACACTCCAAGCATCACATTTAGGTAAAGCAACAGCTTTAATCCATTTCGAGACATAATCAACTGCAACCAGTATATATAAGTTTCCAAATGAAGGAGTAAATGGTCCCATAAAATCTAATCCCCATACATCAAAAATTTCAACTTCCAAATTATAATTTAGAGGAATTTCATTTCTTCTAGAGATATTACCCACTCTTTAACATCGACCACATGATTTAATATATTTGTAAACATCCTTAAAAAGAGTAGGCCAATAAAAACCATATTGTAAAATCTTAAAAGCAGTTTTATCAACACCAAAATGACCTCCAAATTCAGAATCGTAACATCGTTGAATAATTAAATTTGTTTCTTTTGTGGCACACATCTCCTAATAATAAGATCATTACACTGTTTATATAGATAAGGTTCATCCCAACAATAAGATTTTGCATCATATTTGAACTTCTTTTATTGTTGCCTTGTTAAATCAGGTGGTACAATATCACTCATAATATAATTCACAATATCAGCATACCAAGGCAAATTTCTTCCCATAATAATATAAAGTTGTTCATTAGGGAAAGTTTCTGTAACTTCTTTCTCAAATTCAAATAATTTATTATACTATATTCTCGATAAATGATCATATATTTGATTATCGGTCCCTTCCTATCAACTATCATGAAATCAAGTTCTTGCAGAAGAAGTATCCATCTAATTAATCTAGGTTTTGCATCCTTCTTTTACATTACATATTTAATAATTGAATGGTCTGTATACACAATATGTTTAGCTCTAATTAAATAAGGTCTAAACTTTTCAAAAGCAAATACTATAGCTAATAATTCTCTTTCTGTAGTGGTATAATTAATTTGAGCTTCATTAAGAGTTTTACTAGCATAGTAAATGACTTTGAACACTTTATCATGCCTTTGCCTCAATGCTACTCTGATCGCATAATCACTAGCATCACACATGAGTTCAAACGGCTTCTCCCAATCTGGTGAAATAATTATAGGTGCAGTGATTAGTTTCTCTTTTAATAACTCGAAAGCATTTAAACATTCATCCTTAAAATCAAACTTTCTATCATTTTCTAAAAGTTTTCATAAAGGTTTAGTAATTTTAGAAAAATCTTTAATATATCTCCTATAAAATCTAGCATCTCCTAAGAAACTTCTCACCTCTCTCACAATAGTGGGTGGTGACAATCTCTCAATCACTCTAATTTTAGCAGGGTCGACCTCCATACCATGCTCAGAAATTTTATGCCAAAGCACAATTCCTCCTACAACATAAATTGACATTTCTTCCAATTCATAACTAAATTTTCTTTCTCACAAAGCTCCAAAACTTTTGCTAAGTTTTTTAAGCAGATTTCAAATGAAGTCCCGAATACAGAGAAATCATCCATGAAAACTTCTATTCCATTATCTATCATACTACTGAAAATACACATCATACATCTCTGAAATATTGCAAGTGCATTACACAGTCCAAAAGGCAATCTTCGAAAAGCAAAGGTTCTGTAAGGGCTAATAAACGTTGTATTTTCTTGATCCTCAGGAACAATAGGTACTTGATGGTAACCAGTATATCCATCCAAAAAGCAGTAGTACTTGTGTCTAGCAAGTCTATCCAATATTTGATCAAGAAAAGGAAGAGGAAAGTGATCTTTTCGGATGGCGGCATTTAATTTTCTATAGTCAATACAAATTCGTCATCCATTAATTTGTCTTGTGGGAATAATTTCATTATATTCATTCACTTCAACAATCACTCCTCCCTTTTTCGATACACAATGTATAAGACTCACTCAAGCACCATCCGAAATAGGATAAATAATTCCGACATCCAGGCATTTTAAAATTTCCTTCTTAACTACTTCTTTCATTATTGGATTTAATCTCCTCTGCGGATTAACTCTCTGTTTATGTTCTTCATCTAATAAAATTTTGTGCAAAAAAATAGAAGGACTAATTCCTTTAATATCTGCTAAAGTCCATCCAAAAACTTTCTTGTATCTTTTAAAAATTTCCAACAACTTCTGTCCTTGATAATCGTTTAACTCCAAAGATGCAATAACTAGCAAGGTAGATGATTCTCCTAAAAACATATACTTCAAATGATTAGGAGGAATTTTCATCTCAATTTTTGGAGGTTTTATTATAGATGGAATTATGTTTTTATTTCCTCCTTCCATAGTGTCTAATACTTCAAATATCTCCTGAACATACTCCAAATCTTCATTCTTCTTATTATCTGAATTTTCTTCATTTTCAATTTCTTCTTCAAACATATTTTCATACTCCACTTCTTTTTCAAACATATTTTCAAAATGATCATTTCTCAAATATTCACAGACCTCCATCTTAAAACATTCATTAACTTTTTCCATTGAGGGATACTTAATAGATTTGAAAAATGTTAAAGGTCACCTCTTGATCAATAACTCTCATAGTTAATTCTCCTTTTTAAACATCAATTACTGCTCCTTCGGTAGCAAGGAATGGTCATCCTAAAATGATTCGAATTTCTTTATCTTCCTCCATATCAAGTACAATAAAATCTACAGGAAAGATAAATTTATCCACTAACACATCTTCCACCACTCCTTTAGGGTAAGTAACGGAACGATCGGCTAACTGAAGAGTCATAGATGTACGAGAAATTTCTCATATTACCAATCTTTTGAAAGATGATAAAGGCATAAGATTAATACTAGCTCCCATATCACATAAGGCTCTTCCAAAAAAATTTTCTCCTATAGCACACGGGATAGTGAAACTACTAGGATCTTTAAGTTTTTAAGGAAGCTTCTTCTGAATAATTGCACTACACTCTTCGCTGAGTGCAACAGTTTCATGATTTGTAAACTTTTTTTTTTCTTTTTCAGAATATCCTTCATAAACTTAGCTTAATTAGGCATCTATTCTAATGTTTCAACAAAAGAAATATTTATCGTTAAGTTCTTAAGGATCTCAAAAAATTTTCCAAATCTGTTATCCCTGTTTTGTTGCTTTAATCTTTGAGGAAATGGAGGCAGTGGTTTTTCAACAGTAATCTTCATTGGTTCAAGAGGATAATCCAAGTATAAATAAATCTTGTTTGAAAATTTTTCAATATTCACCTTGTCCTTTTCTATTTCAACTTCTTTTTGCACTGTTGTTTCTAATTCCTTTCCACTCCTTAATTGAATAGCCTTAAGTTGTTCCTTGTTTTGTTCTTTTGAATTGATCTCAACATTACTTGGAAGTGTTCCAGAATATCTATTAAGTGCAGTGAAAATATGCCCTAATTGATTTTTAATATTTGTCATCGCAACACCTTAAGCTTGTAGTTAATTTCCCATATTCAGAATCATTTCTTCAGTAGAAAACTTCTTATCCTTAAATTGCGGGTTACTATTAAATCCAGGAGGATAACATGGTCTAAAATTAGTATTTCCTTGATTGTTCGAATTTCCAACTGGATGTATAGAACTGTTTCCCCAATGTGGGTTAACATTGGCATTGCTTATTATTCCATCGATGTTCGGGTGATTCTTCCAACCGGGATTATAATAATTTGGATAAGGATTGTTAGATCTATTAATAGCATTCAAATTCTCATAAGGTGTTTGAGATTCTGTTATCTGTCCAAATGAATTTTCCTCTACCACTTGAGGTGGCTGAGAATAATTCACTCCATATTGAACTATTTTCTTGGAAAGGGCTGCAAATTGAGAAACTATCACAGTCATCATATCAGAATCATGAACACTAGCTACTCTTTTAGGATTTACCCATTCAGAGGGCCATTGAAAATTATTATTATCCATTTCTTCAATTAATTTGTATGCTTCATCAAAAGGTTTTGTCATTAACGATTCACCAGCAGCAGCGTCTATAATTGATCTTAATGATCCCACTAATCTGTTATGAAATGTTTGAATTAATAACCAATCTGGTAAAGCATAATGTGGGAACTTTCTAAGAAGTTCTTTAAATCTCTCCCAAGCTTCTTATATTGATTTCCCTTCAAACTGACCAAAAGATGTGATATCATTTCTTAGCTTAGCAGTCTTTGATGAAGGAAAATATTTTCATATAAACTTTTGAGACAATTCTCCCCAAGTTCTAATAGATCCAGGTGCTAACTAATTTAACCATGCCTTAGCCTTATCCTTTAACGAAAAAGGAAAAATTCTAAGTGTGACAGCATCACTCGACACTCCGTCATACTTAAAAGAAGCACACAGTTCAAGAAAACTAGCGAGATGTAAATATGGATCCTCATTAGGTGCTCCTCCAAAGTGATTGTTTTGTACCAATTGGATAATAGCAGGTTTAAGTTCAAATGAATTAGCAGCAACATTAAGATTTTGAATAGTTATATGAATTTCATCTGGCGTTGGTTAGCATAATCTCTTAAAGGTCTTGGCAAATTTCCAATATCATTTCTCTGATTATCTTGATTATTCGCAATTTCGCAAGGATTTTCAGTTTGTTTTTGTTGTTTTCTAATTTTTCTAACAGTGCGCTCTAACTCCGAATCGTAAGGTGCTAAACCGATAGATCCACTATAATGCATATAAAATCACACAAATACTTTAAAAAGTAAACAAACACACAATTACACACTCCAAAGTAAAGGTTTTCAGTTACTATATTATCAATATATACTATATATATATATATATATATATATATATATATATATATATATATATATATATATATATATATGATGGTGGTGGCGGTCGTAGGTGCTCGCTAGGGTTTCTATGGAGCTAATACACAGAGGTGGTGGCGGCGCCGCTTTGCTTAGTGAGGAGGAGAGTAGTCGGGTGCAAGAAGAAGGCTTTCCTTTTGTGGTCTTTCTCTGGTTTTTGAAGGGAATTAGTTTTCTCCCTTTCCGGTGTTTGCTTATTTGAATTTTTCTTGTGATTTACTCGTTTCATCGGTGATGGCTACAGCACTTACTAGTGCCGATCCACATTTTGTTGGAAGGGGCACGTTCATTGAAGTGATAGTTAGAAAAGAAGGAGGTACCACCATCGGAGACAAGTTAGTTTTTCCCCACTGTTTCATGATGCAATGGAAGGTAAGGTAGAGTGTGAATTTATTAGAAAGTGTACTAAAAAGGTCGGCAAGCTTGCTCTTATCTTTACCGAAGAGGAGATGTCAAAGTTATCCGAACCATACGGATTCACACCGGTGGGAAAATTCCAGTTTGGACATCCCAAACTCGACATTCTTAGGAAAGCCGTTAATGACTTCAAATTGGTGGGCAACTGGAAGATTGGGGTCTTTGACGGTCGCCATATCATGTTACAACTAGCTTTGGAAGAGGACTATGCTCGGATTTTCTCCAAAAAGGTAATCATGATAGATGGGAAGCCTATGAAACTACCGAAATGGACTTTAGATTTTGATCCAACAAAAGAACCTCCAATTGTTCCTGTTTGGTTCGACTTACCCAACCCGAAACTTCCTTTCAATAATCATAGGATCATCTATGACATTGTCGACTCTATGGGCGTACCATTAAAACTTGATATACCATCAGCTAATGCTACAAGAATTTCAAATGCAAGATTTTTAGTGGAAAGGGATATAACTCAACCATACATTGATGGGGTTTGGCTTGGTACAGCCAACAATGGGTACTGGCAACCTATTGTAATGGAATACCAACCATTATATTGTAAACACTGTCATCTTTTTGGCCATACAATGGAGCAGTGCTTCAAACTACATCCTGAACTCGGACCATATAATGTCGAGAAGAAAGGCACAAAAAATATGGAGAATACTTCCACTATTCAAGTAATACACAATCACCACACTCCAATTCTTCCTTTAATTCCCGCTCGAGTTATAACTACAAATCGTATTCGAACTCGGGAAGGATGGGACCGCAACCGGTTTTGACCTCTCGACTGCCGGGAAATATGCCGATCAAGCTATCGAGATAAGAGACCCCCCGATAAAAGTCCCTCACTCCAGAGTTAATGTCGAAGAACCCCTACTACTTTTGTACAGGAACTACCCGATGCTTCCGTCGCTAGGTGGTACCTTTGCTACTCCCATAGAGCCTACAATAAATACAAGTGTTACTTCCCCCTTCGAACCTATAACAGTGTGAGTCAGCTCAAATTATACTCTCGAATTGAATAATGAAGCGGAAGGAGCATGGTCTTTGCAAAAGAGTAGAAGAAGGAGGAAAGATCTTATGGAACTACAAAATTTATCACAAGATAACATCATTGGTATGGGTCAATCTTCGACCACTCCCCTAAGCTTACTAGGGTCGGTAAGGCACTCCATCATGATTAATCTTCTCTCGTTGGAATGTTAGGGGTGTTGCGAGTGCCGGCACCCTCAACAGTCGCTACATTTGAACGAGACTTATAAACTTTGGATTTTTGCTCTCTTAGAACCTTTGGTTCACACTAATATTACTAAAATTACAAAAAAATTCCCGTGTTTTCACTTCCAATCAAACTCGTAATAATAAGATTTGGGTTTTTACCGTAAAAGAATTGCATTGTACTACTCTTATCGATAACTATCAACCTGTTACACATTCAATTTGGGTTAGATCAATTCCATGGCCGTGCCACTTTCTTATATGCTGGCTGTTCTTCCATCGATAGCATCTAATCTTTGAGTCTGAAATTTGCAGCATCGGTGCTTCTAATCCCTCAAATTGGTTAGTGGGTGGGGACTTTAATTGTATTAGAGACCCTAGTGAAAAAAAGGAGTGCGTGAACCCCGATCTCCAAACTATGATGCAATTCTCTCACAATATAACCTCTGCAGGCTTTTTGATTTGGGATTCATTGGATCCCCCTTCACTTGCGCAGAGGCAAACTAATGGAGAGACCGGATAGAGTGCTAGTAAATGATTCCCGGTCGAACACTTTTCCCATCACCCAAGTACTTCATCTGCATAGAGCTACTTCTGATCATTCTCCATTATTGATTCAGATCTCCTTCAGCACTCATACAGGACACTCTCCCTTCAGATTTCTAAACATCTGGTGTGATCATCCCATCTTTGTGGAAGAGGTCAAGCACTCTTGGAAAGTACCTGATTGTCATAATATCAATCCAATTATCAGACTTTGGAGATCGCATAAGAATCCGGCATTTCATTTCGAGTATTGGAATAAGCACACATTTGGCAATGTGTTCCAACAAGTCGTGGATGCCGAAATAAAAGTCCAACTATCGGAGGCTCAACGATTTTGGGAGAGATTCGGAGAGCGGAATCGTTGATCGCTCATTCTCAACTCGCACAAGCTTTAGATAGAGAAGAGAGTTTTCTCGCAACAAAAAGTCGCTACCACAAGGTCTCTTTTTGGGGATAGAAACACTAAGTATTTCCATGCTATGATCAAACACAGGAGGAAGATAAATGCTATTCTCGAATAAAGGATTCAATCGGTAATTGGGTTACGGACCCACTCTCATCTCTAATAGTGCTATTCAAAGACTTTCGACTACTATTTGCTTCACAACCTAACACCTCCCGAATGTCCATATGGAGAAGTTTTCTCCGAAAATTATAACTATGCCAATCAGCTTAATCGACTTTCATTCCCGATGCCTTGAAATTCGAATGCTTTAAAGAATATTCGATGGTAACGAGGACAACTGGTCCCGATGGCTTCACTTCCAATTTTTACCTCAAAGCTTGGGATATCGTGGGACAAGACATCATAAAGGCCGTTCAATCTTACTTCTTAGGGATCGATTTACCTAAATACTTTCGCTGCCACTAGTATTGTGTCGATCCCCAAAGATAATCATAAAACCAAATTGGCCGATTTCGACCTATCACCCTAACCTCCACTTTCTCTAAACTAATCAGAGAAATTATTGTTGGAAGATTACAACCACATCTCAATCAATTAATTAGCCCTAACCAATCTGCTTTTGTACATGGTAGATCCATTGTTGACAATTGCTTACTTACACAAGAGTTATTACTTGATCTTGATAACGAGTGTAGGGGACAGAATTTAATCTTAAAACTCGGACCTTAAAAAAGCTTATGATACTATCACTGGCAGCTTATCGATATGGTACTTAAAGCTCATGGTTTTAATCCTTCCTTCGTCATTTAATACGGAGATGGTTAGCTAATGCTTATTATAGTATTCTTCTAAATGGTAACGATTCGTGGTTTTTTCAAGCGAGAAGGGGATTAAAGCAAGGGGATCCACTTTCCCTTACTATATTCATTTTAGCTTTTGATTATTTCTCTAAAATTCTAAATGCCGCACATCTTCATTACCCTTATCTCAACTTCAAAAATGGAGCCTCTCAATGCATCAGCCATTTGGCCTATGTCGATGATATTATCATCTTCACCAATGGGTGTAAACAAGCTTTAAGGAAAACATTGTTATTAACTAATCACTTAGCCATGGTTGTCGGGTTGGAGCTTAATCACAAGAAATGTCAATTTTTAGTCGGTAAAGGCTTTAAACATCAACAAGTGGATGAAGGATGTAATCGGCTTCTCTGCAGTCGATCTCCCTCTCGAAGTACCTAGGTATACGATTAATGAAAGGAAGGAGAAAACAATACAAGATGATGGGGTGGTACGTAAAATTACCTCAACTTTAAACTGTTGGACCAATACTTTCTTGTCTAATGGGGTAGGCTAACCTTGCTAAAAAGTATCCTTGCAACTTTTCCTCTTTATAATTTGCAAATGATAAGGATGAAGAGAAGCAAGCGTAAGATGATTGAAACAATTTTCAACAAATTCCTTTGGGAGGGCCAATACAAGCAACCCCATTGAATCGTGTGGAATAAAGTTTGCAAACCTATCAAGGCCGGTGGGTCAGGATTCAAATGCTTTCAACAAATGAGCCAACTGTTTTACCGCAAACAATGGATTAAGTTCGGACAACAAGACACCATGTGGGCTACTTATTTAAAGAACAAGTATCTGCTGAAGTCCCATCCCAATGTCGTCTTGCCCAAAATGGGGGATTCCAAAACTGGAAACATTTGCCGAAAATAAGAGATACTCGCTAATCAGCTTTTCTCGCAGGAAGTTGGAAAGGGAAAAATTAATTTCCAATATGATAAGCTCGGACTATGGGTAACCCTTTAACCTTCATCTGTCGCTTTTGACACACAACTATCGGCTTGCATTTCGGATTGAAGATCAATGGAATACCAACTTACTTAGAGAGGTGATGGATGAGGAGAGTGTGCGACAGATACTTCATATACCAATTGATTCAACCAAAGCTCGATAGGATTGTTTTGAAACAAACTACCAATCAATCATTAAACAAGATGATTTACAGACTCCTTTAATTATTGGCCGTACACTAGTTGGGGAAAGAAAATGCGGACGGACAGTGCTATCTCCATCAATGTCCTATTTTTGCTGGCGACCTTTTCATAAATACCTCCCTTTGGATGACATTCTGAAGCTAAAAGGGTTAAGAACCGCCTCTAGATGCCTGGTTATGCAAATCCCATGAAGAATCCGTATCCCACCTTTTCATAAGTCGTGAAGTCTCTAATCGAGTTTGGAAGGCCGTACTAATGCATTTCAATTTATTTCATCTAAATTATAACTCGGGTCACTGTGGAGGCTTCGTTGGGAGGATTGGAAAAATGAAAATTGGTTTCAGGTTCCTATGGTTATCTTTTGGTTCATATGGATGGCTAGAAATAGAGTAAAGTTTGATAATAAACTTGCTTTTATCAATCAAATTGTGGCTAGTCGTTGTAGCTTCTTGAGTAAGCACTCATTGTTAGATGTCCCACCTAAATGCAAACCTGTTTTGCTGAAATGGTTCCCTCCTTCCTTGCCATGGATAAAAATCAATATTGATGGTAGCTATACTCCTTCATCCGCTGGTATTGGAGCTGTGTGTAGGAATTCCTTGGGTCAATTTTTGTGGTGCTTCATGATACCCATTATTTCTGTTTCAGCTCTGGATTCTGAGATGCAAGTCGCTTATCGGGCTTTGCTAACTCGTTAAAGCTCTAAATTACAAGTTTATCCGGATTGAATCCGATTCCAAGTCATTAGTTAACATTTCACAAGGTCTTTCATCTCCTCCCCGGCAGTTGGTTTACTTGTTCGGAAAAATTATCCATATCTCCAAGCAACTTAACTTTAAAATGGTCTCATATATATAGAGAAGGTAACCAACCAGCCTAATTGGTCGTCAAAAAGGCTACATCCACTAGTACCATTTCTTTTTCTCGCCACACCTTTTGGGCCTCTTGAGCCTTTACTTTTTGGTGATCTCAATGATCTCCCCTACATTAGATGTATGTAACTCTTTTATTTAAATGAAATTTCCTTTTTGTGGCAAAAAAAAATATATATATATATATATATATATATTAAAAGGAGCAGACACGGGCTCCCTACATGTTAATCAAATCTGGAGTTACAAAACTGCTCCCTGGGGACCACATCATTCACAATACAACTCCACACTACCAAAAATAAAACGTATACATTTACCAATATGTAAGTATACCCAAAAAAACAAAAGGTCCATCATATCACTTGGAAGGTTGGAGAAGAGAGATCTACAAACAGCACAGATTAAGGGGGAAGCAGCTTCAATCCTAGACAATCCTGAAATGTGGGGCCTGGAAAATATCAGCTTCCAATAGAAAGTTTAGCCATGGTGGTGGAATGTGTGAGATTCTAACTTCCTGTTCGGAGAGGGCAGATTCGGCAAGCCAGTTAGCAGGCATGTTGCCTTCCCTGTTTATGAACTGAAAATGAACACAAAGCTGATGTGTGAGAGCCTTGATTCTATTAATCCATTGAGAATAATGCTAGGGGGATGCAAGGTCCTGCTGCATGTACTGAATAATAGAGGTGGAGTCTCCATCCACAATAATGTTAGCCCATTGATTCTGTACAGCAATATAGATAGCCCAGAAAACTGCTGTCAATTCAGCTTCAAGTTGATCTGCTGCCATAATGGAAGACTGAAAATAACATATGAAATTACCTTTGTGGTTCCTGAATATGCCTCCAATACCAGCACCCTGATCTCTGAAAGCTCCATCAGTGCTCACTTTTAGTGTAGGGTGAGTAGGAGTCTTCCAATCGATGAGTATAATTTTGGTTTGTTTATGATGGTCGGGAAGAGGGGTTTTTAGAATGCTGGGGAACTTCTTATGAGTGATCAATTTGGAAATGAAAGATTGACAGTTGGCAATAACCATTTCATCTCTACATACCTTCTCATCATATTTCACCCCATTCCTATGCATCCAAATGAACCAAGCCCCAATGAAAGGGATACAACCAACATTGGTCTTCTGCCAGGATTCCCAGCACACTAGTAGGTCATGCCAATCTAACATTAAAGTGATGATATTTAATAGACTTAAGACACCAATCCAAACTTTTTGAGAAAATGGGCAGGAGAAGAATAGATGTTGAACAATCTCAGCATGAATACCACATAAATAACATCTTGGGGGTCCTTTCAAGCCTTTCAACTTAAGAATGTCATCTGTGGGGATGTAATTATGAAACACTCTCCATATCATGAAAGACATTGAAGGGGTGAGATACTTGTTCCAAACCACCTTGCCCCAGCTGGTAGGAGTCCAGTTATGAATGTTTTGATAAATATGTTTGGTGAAGGTGTGATTCCTACCAAACTTCCAGTTAATTCTATCAGGGAGGGATTTGTCAAAATGAATTTTGGATTTTTGACTAACTGAAGTCTCCTCCAGGAATTGTTGAAGTTTATGAATAGACCAGTTGTCCCCATCCCAGCAAGTAGCCACTGGAAATTGATTTTTCTCAGTGTTGGGTAAAACAATCAACATCTCTCCAGGGCACCACTTATCCTGCCAAAATAGAATGTCCCCTTTACCCAGATCCCATAGGAAAAGAGATTCAGCAAGCTCCTTATTAATAACCATGTGTTTCCATATCCATGAAATATCAAGTTTAATAAGAGCTAAAGTGGGGTGAGTGTCCTTGCAGTATTTACCTTTCATGAACTGAGCCCAAAGAGAATTATGCTATCTAAAGAGAATCCAAAGCTTGCAAATATTCACTTTCTGTAGATGCTTCAGCCCTTTAAAGCCCAGACCCCTAGCTTCCTGAGGTATACCTTATTTTTGCCAACTAGCCCAGCGGATTTGTTTCCTTTGCCCAGACCAAAAGAATTTGCTGAAAATTCTTTCAATCTGGAATCTTGAACTCTTCTTCATGCAAGTCATCTGAAGGACATAAGATGGGAATGTGGTTAATATACTAGCCAGGAGGGTAATTCTCCCCTAGTAGAAGGGTAGGAGTTTGCCCAATTGGATAGATGTGCATTGAGTTTCCCAATGATTTCATCAAACTGCACCTTCTTGGATCTCCCTTTGATAAGCAGTACTCCTAAATAATTCACTGGGAGATAGGCTTTAGTAAATTCAGTGAACTGAGTGATCCAATGAGTACTGTTAGGGGAATGCACCTGGGGCAGATCACCTCACATTTAGTGTGGTTAAAATGGAGGCCATAGATTTGTTGAAACTGAGTAAAACAGTCATAGACTCTTTTTACAGCAGGTTTGGATGCCCTGGAGAAAAGCATAATATCATCTGCATACATCAAATGGGAAATAACCATGTTAGACTTGTGGTGATATCTAGCATAAAGGAAGGGGGTGACTTTGGACTCCAGCAACTTTGAAAAATAATCCATAACAATGATGAAAATAGTAGGTGATAGTGGATCCCCTTGTTTCAGTCCCCTGGTAGCTTGGAACCCTCCCCAGTAGGTTCCATTAATGAGAATTGAATGATGATTGTGTTGAAGCCATCTTTTAATCAGTTGACAGAAACCAACATTGAAACCTTTAGCTTGCAGAACCTGAAGAATGAAGTTCCAGTCAATTGAGTCATAAGCTTTCTTGATATCAAGTTTGTAAATGATGTTTCCCCCCTACAAGGTCTGTCCAAATCTAGCAGCAACTCTTGTGCAAGGAGAACATTATCAGCAATGGATCTACCTTTAACAAATGCAGACTGATTGGGACTTATAATTTTATCAAGGAGGGGTTGAAGTCTTCCCACTAGGATTTTACTGATGATTTTGCTAATAACTGTAGTGAGGCTAATGGGTCTGTAATGGTTCCAGGTCTTGGGAGCATTAGTTTTGGGTATGAGCACTATAGTAGAAGCATGGAAGTAATTTGGTAGATCATTTCCCTGAAAGAAGCTCTAAACAACAGCATTAACTTCCCCCTTGCAAGTAGCCCAGGTCTTTTTATAAAAATCAGTAGTGTAACCATCAAGACCAGCTGCTTTAGAACTATCAATGGAGCTAAGGGCTACCCCGATCTTCTCCTGAGAAGGAGTCTCAGTTAAATTGATGTTGTTGAATTGATAATCTGCCTTGAAGAGACTACTGTCAATTGTGGGTCTAGAAATAGGTGAGTAAGTAAGGAGTTTATGAAAGTAATTGACAGCATCCTCAACTATTTTAGTCTCCTCCCTGAGCAAAACTCCCTGATTAGTTTCAATTGTGTGAATAACATTGCACTTCCTTCTGTATTTATTTATTCTTCTTTGATTCCTTCCTTCCCGGGCAATATCGCCAAAAACTTGATCTGCGGACTTTATATTTCAATAACTTATGAACTCAAAATTATATATTTATAATGATTTTTTAAAGTCCAAACATTCAACGCAAGTATACGTATCATATCAAGTAATACAGGGCTCTAATGGAGTCTCGTTTATTGATCCACGGGGAAGGGTGAATCTCACTAATGATAATGTAATATTGAATTCCAATACTTAAATTGCGATTAAAGTTTAATTATTACTTCCACTACCAAGATGCAGAAAACAGTAACAATTAAACATACTACAATCACTTCTATATCTTCAAAACAGAATTAACTATCAGACACACACTAAACTATATATTTGAAAGGTTTTGATATATAAGAAAAGTATCTTTCCTCTTGCAATGAGAATATGATGTGTGGATTAAATAGAATGATTATCTAATGGTATTATGCCAAAAAGGAGCATATTTTATTCTTTACCCTTAAAACAGTACCCCCTCTTCTAAGTAAGAAAAGAACATTAACATATCCTAATTTTAGTTGCTAAATCTAAGGCTAGGCTGGGAGCATATCGGCTGCCACTACAAAGCTCCCATTCACCCTTTACGTGAAGGCTAACCTTCGAGTTTAGTTACTAATCTTAAGACCAAATTGGGGATCTCAGCCTGTCACCCTGAAACCTCCAATTTGACGTCCATCAAAACACATTTCCCTATTTATTTACACTCAATTCCCATGAACTACGCAGTTCATTCTTTGAAATTGAATGGGTTTTTAATTATTGTTTTAAGACATTAAATCCTTTTAGAGTTAATGTTTCACAACATATTTTAACAATCCAATTGGCCAGATCGAAAAGCAAATTAAGTTCGAAATGAAAAACTATCACAATTTATGTAATACTTTAAAACACTTCAAATCTACATCAACACATCATCACATCTCTATGCAAGAAGTAAGACAAAGGAGACTACTCAGAATTCATAGAGAAGACATAATAAAACATGGATTTTATATTTAAAAGAAAAGTCAAACAAACCATAAAAGAAAATACAACTTATCTCTTTCTCTTCCCTAATATAATTCCCTTGAAGTTCCTTTGAATCTTTTTTTATCTTCTTTGCAACACTTGATTCTCTCTTTAGAATGGAAAGGAAGAAGCAATCTCTCACTTTACTCCTTCTCCTTCACTCCTTAAAGAAGAATCCCTCTCAAATCATCACTTCTACACTCTTCTCTCTTAAGACCTAACACTCAACTCACTAGACTCTCTAGAATACACAAGAGACACACTAATTTTCGTCCAAAAATAGTTACTTATAAGTTAGGAATGAAATCCCAAGAGTTTCCATAGGCATCCCATCAAAAATTTGCTAAAACTCTTCAAATTTGAATTCCACTAACATTAGGCGCCGGCGGTGCCCGATAGGGTGCCGACAGCACTCTATCATTGAATTAATTGCAGAAGTCTCTCGAAAATGGCGCCGATGGCGCCCAATCTGGCGTCGGCGGCGCCAGAACCTATTTTCCTCCTTTTTGCTCCTTTTTCTCCGAATTCATTGTTTTTCGCTTCTTTTCACTCCAATCACTTAAAATAATCATTCCTGCAACAAATCATAAAAATATCTTTCCTTAAAGTGCAATATCACCAAAAATGAATAAAATTATTTAGCAAAAATAGCATATATTTTTGGTGCATCAGTAGGATTTTGAAATGAATTTGGAGATTTTGGCAAATTTTGGGAATTAAGATTTGAAAATTGGAATTTAGAATGGAATCAGGTTTAGGGGCATGCTCATGGGCTTAGCCATGCCTAACCACTTTGGGATCAAGCCTAGCCAAATGGTCACCACTTTATGAACCTTCACATGTTGATCCTAGCCATCTTAATTAAAGACCAGAGGCTTGGGACTAGCCATGTGAGTTTCTCAAAGGCTAGAGGGGAATTGGTTTAGGGTTTTGGAACAAATGAGGGGTTCAAGGGATTAGTGGTGTGTGTGCAAGACCAATACCTAGTCACCCAAGGTTGCCCTAAGTCCAAATCATTCCTACAGGAACTCACCTTGGTTCTCCACAAGTTGGTTTTAACATTCTAAGTGATTTGGTGTTTTATGAACCTCCAAGTAGGATTCCAAAAAGAGCTAGGAAGTGGTGCAGATTTCTAAATTGTGGGTTCCATCTCTAGTCTTCTAGGATAGTCAAAGAGGAAGTCTTATGGCTATACCATAAGCACTAAGTGGAAGATTAGCCCTCACTAAAAATGTGGTCAACAAATGGACCAACCAAGTACACGGATGTTGGCGTTAACAAACAAGATCAACAAAAACCAATACAAATCTCGGAGCTAACACACTCAGGACAGAACACAAAATTTTATTGAGAAAGCATCCACTGGGGATAAAGCTTCTACAATGAAAATTTCAGATCTCTCGATGGAGATGAAGAGGAGAGTCATCAAACAGATAGATTTCAAAATTGAATTTTAGATTCATTTTCTTATGGGTTTTAAATTCTGATTTTGATTTTGATCTTAAACATTGAATTTTGATTTTAATTTGAGTTTTGATTTTGATTGAAGTTTGATTTGAGATTGAGATTGGAATAGAATTTTGAAATTGATTTGGATTTTTGGTTTAAAATTACTTGGAGTATGAAATTTGTAGAAAGTTTTGAATTTAATAAATGCAGAGATTAGATTGATAAGAAATGAGGGCTAGAATTTAGGTACCATTCTCGGAGTGAGGATCGGTAGTTGACGATCGATCTCGAGACTAAAAGAAGTTCAGGATCGGTAGTTGACGACCGACCTCGAGAATTTTAAGAGAATGATAATCGAAAGTTGATGGCCAATCTCGAGACTCCGAGAAGATGAGGATCGGCAGTTGATGACCGACCTCAAGAATTTCAGAGAATGAGAATTGGCAGTTGACGACCGATCTCGAGACTCTGAGAGGAAGAGGATTGGCAGTTGACGACCGACCTCAAGAATTTAAGAGAAGATGAGGATCAGTAATTGACTACCGACCTCTAGAATTTAAGAGAATGAGAATCGGTAGTTGACAGCTGATCTCGAGACTCTAAGAAGATGAGGCTCGGCAGTTAACGAAGGACCTCGAGAATTTAAGACAATTAGAATCTGCAGTTGATGACCGATCTCAAGAATCTGAGAAGATGAGAATCGGCAGTTGACGATCGACCTTAGGATTTTAGGAGAATAAGAATTGATAGTTGACAACTGATCTCGGGACTTTGAGAAGATGAAGATTGGCAGTTGACATCGGCCTCAAGAATTTCAAGAGAATGAGAATTGGCAGTTGATGACTGATCTAGAGACTCCGAGAAGATGAGAATCGACAGTTGACAACCAACCATGGGATTTAAAGATAATGAGAATCAGCAGTTGATGACCGATCTCAAGACTTCGAGAATATGAGGATCGGTAGTTAATGACCAAGCTCGAGAATTTTACAAATATGTGAAGGATTCATGAAAATTTGTGAAAATTTGAAGTGCGAGGGTTTAGTGAGAGTTGTGAAGATTTTTTTGGAAGGAAACAGATTTGGAGGGAATATGAAGGGGTTTCATATCACACTTAAAGATTTGAAAAATAGGTTGTTTGTTTGGGAGAGAGTGTGAATCCACGCCATCAGAACCAAATCAAAAACCTCGTGGCTTCATGTCATTAGAATCAGCCGATCCTTTCTTAAACAAGCGAGGAATCGAAGGGGTATTCAACACAGCCTTAGGATGAGGGAATTCATATCTGGAATTTGTTTTCTTTGTTTTAATTATTTGACTTTCTTTTAGTTTCAAATTTCTTTTTGATTTAGAATTTTATTCTGATTGGGATTTTATTAGACTTGGGTTTTATCATTTTATTTACTTATTATTTCATCCAAATCGTTATTTGTTCAACTTTTCCTTAGATTGAGTCAAACTCAAATTAGTGGCATTCATGGTCACTTGCATAGAACTGAAGGCGAATACAACATAGTCGTTTCCATTTGAGTGTCGAAAATATATCACGTGGTTTCACAAAAATATTTCCTGATGATATTTCCATTAAAAATAAGTTCTTTTACAAAATCCATATATATATAAACACAGATTATACTGGATCTTCATGTTGTTTACCAAAACTATCTGTCTGATTTATCCATGTTTGAAAAGTAAACTACATAGGTAAGAACATCACCTTCTAAGCCACTTTCAGGATGAAAACAGTGTAAAAGTGTGCATTAGAGGTGTGTTATCTCTATGTAGCTTACATCTCATAAGGCTACAGATCTTCCAACTCTGGATCCAGCTTGAAATTGAGTGGCACCTTATTGTCATTCATCTTCCTAAAAGTGATGGACATTCGTGGTAAGGGATCACCAGTATGCAATGCTTTGCAACATCCACACCGTTTTATTTAAGTATGAGGACAGAGCCTACCAGTAGAGGTATCTCTAGTGGCCCTCGGAACTCTCCGGGACTGTCTATCCGGAGTTCTATCACAAACATGATTTTGCATTGATTGATGAATGAAACTATGCAAAAGGGCCTCCGAAAGTCATGGTGATCTATGTGAGATGGGATGCAGTCACCTTGTTCATAAATGTTGATGGTGCAGCTATTTGGTACACAGTCAGTGGGTAACACTCACCAGGACACCATCCGCTCAATCATCCTCTTGATAAGCATTGGCATTAGGTCAACCTCATCATGGCAAAGTATCCCTAGTAGGTTTCCCTCGCTATCTTTGGCAAAATTATAGCAGCATCCAAACTGAATTGTGATCCTTCCTTTGCCTCGCTTCCATTTTTCTAGCTCGAAGTAAGTCCTTCTCTTTAGCTGCCCTGCACGGCCTTGGTCTCTTAGATTGAAGATGCATTTCACGATCTTAATCTGCTCATAATGGTAGAACACATCTGTGTGTAACTCTAAGCCTTCCAAGATGTTGACATACTTTCCCTGTATTCTCTAGAAATACTTAAAATCTTGCCTTCACATCATCTGGATTATTTCCAACTCATGCTCAAAAATAATCTGGAATTGTCGAGACCCGGTGACGTACTGTGGGATGTATAGCTCCACACTAGCATGTTCCCCCAAAATCATCACCACCTTGGGGAGGGTTTTTGTCACAACCTCCTCTGGAACTGCCTTTGCTACGATACCCTTCGAGACTGTCCTCCTCGAGCTATCTGCATCAACTATAGAGGCATCTTATGTATTTTAATCTGCTACCAATTTGTTTAACATCCTGTGAATGTGGTGATTCTTATTCCTCCTCTGTGTCGTGGTCGAAGTGTCTCTCCTCTCCCACTGAATGTCTGCAGGTACGGCACTGATGAGCTTTCCCCCTGTGGCCTTTATCATTGAGTTCATTCTATTGTCTACAGTTATATCAATTTTCCTTTTCTTTTATACAATATATTGGCTTTCATTGCTAAATTTTACCACGATCTTGTGTCGGCATATTTTTAGGTTGTATGTTTCATTTATAATTATATATAACTTGAAAGTAGCATTTGGTTTTGAAAATAATTTTAAGTTTAAAGATTTCAAGATATGAAATCAAACTGATCTCACATCACAAATAGTTTATATAAAGGAGCACCGCATCACAAATCGTGTATCTCTCCCGAAGAATAGACACACTGCTTGATGATGGGGCCCGATTAAATAAACTAGAAGATTTGTGACATATGTTTGGTCTGCGAACCAATTTTATAAGACGACAAATTCCTCTGCTTAATATAAATGTATTAAGCAGGGTTTATATTACTTGAGTTCTTAAAGCTCCCTATAAGGGCAAGCCCCTATAATTAATTACATCTTAAATGGCGGGAATCATTTAAGAAAACTCTTGATAATGATCAGTGGTTTTGCTCTCAATAATTTCAAAGTTTAAGGTTTCAAACAAATTGGATTTTGGAAATTTCAATAGGGAATAGATCAAATTTGGAATAGTTTATTTTAAGAGTCAAATGGAAGAGAGGTAGGAGAAGCTGAGGATCCAAGAGGAATCTTGGCAACTTCCCAAACTATCCTATTGTTTGGCTTGAATTTGAGAATTTATTTAATGTTTCAATCCTACCAATTTTAATTAATTAGGAATTATATTTGTATGACACAATCGAACAGAGAGCCTTGAAGATGTGAGGGATTACGTCGTACCAAACGACTACCTCAGAATCCTAAGACCGGTTAGGGCTTAATTTGCATAACATGATTATGCAAATGCCTAACGACAAAGTTGAGGATTTATGTTGCACTAGGCAAACTACCTCGAAATCCTATGGCTTAGTTATTTAAAAATAGCAAAGGTTTTGCTGATGTAGATTCCAGTTTTGCTGACGACGATGGCCGTGCTGCCCACTATGCTCCAAGCTCCTTGTTGTTGCAGAGGTTTAGTTCTAGGAGGTAAAAACCAGGAGATGAGGAAAGTTTTAGGTTTAGAAAAATCTTAAATTTCAAATGTCTTTTATTAGGGGAATCTTAAAGTTGATTATAACAACACCGGCTAAAATCCCACGGTTCCATCATTCCGGCACCGTTATTTTTATCAGATTCACTTAGTCCAAATGAATTTGCTAAACTCAACTAAATGAGTTCCACACTTTCATTTAGACTGTGGGAAATCCCATTAGCAACACGTTGGTTACATCATCTAAGGTATTCCCGATCATCCAACGAGATGTTTTAATTTAATTACAATTGTAGTTTTGTTGTTCTGTTTGTGATTAAATTTTGAGTTGTTTTATCTTTTGAATGTTGTGGCAGTGGATTTTATCTTGTGTTGATTTTTAATTTAGTTTTGGTTTTAGTTTTGTGGCTATCCAAAAAGATTTGAGTTTTCATGCAACAATCTTGTTTAACATGCAAGAAAGGTAAAGCACAGTACATGTAAGTAACTTGTAATAAAATAAAAGCGTACCTGGAGGGTCTTCCCGTCATTCCAAGCTACACTTAAAACACATGTTAAGAGCATTTAAATGTTTATTACAAACACCTAGGTAAAGCTAAGGGAAGGTTCTTGTTGTCTCCCAAATTCCTAATCCTATTGCTAGTCATTTCCTATGACGTCTATGCTCTTGTGATTTGTTTAAGGATGATCTTCTTCAACAATTAAGTTCAGTTGTTCTTCTAAAACTACCCATCATATTGAGAAAGTGCTTAGGATAAATCCTAAACATCTTTTCAATACTTTTGGGACTGTTTTGAGTCCAAGTGAATTTAATTGCACAGGTGAATTAATCCTCTAGAAGTTTAGTGAAGTTTTGTTTCTTGCTCAGTGATCTAAGATGTTTAATTATCCTATGAGTGGAGTGGCATTTCACTTAATGTTCCATTTAAGAGTTATGATAAAGAAAGTCTTTAAGGGAAAATTAATTTATTAAAGATTTTAATGATTTAAAATTAGAATTGATGATTTAAAGTGGTTAATTTAATTATGAAATTTTAATAATTTTAAGTGTGGAATAGTGTACAAACTGTTTTAAATTTAGTTTAAATCTTTAAACTTTTTTTATTATCTTAATGTTTCAGATTAATTTTGATGTTTTAAATTTACTTAGAAGTGTTTGAATTATTCATATATTTTTGATGGGTTTATTTAGGTTAATTATGATATTTTAGGTTAGTTTTGATTAGCTTAATTTGTTTTATATGCTTAATTATGAATTTTTTTAATATTATTTAATATTTCAAATTTGTTTTAAGTGTTATTAAGTGATGTTGAATTAATTTTTAAATTTAATTTAATTTAATTGTTAAATCACTTAATATTTTAAATATTAACATAATTAAGGATTATTTTCTTTTAATTTTTAATTTATTAATTCCAATTATTATTTTAAGTTTAATTAAGAATTAGATCTTATTGAAGTGATTTATTTAGGGATTTTAAATTAAAAAATTAATATCTTCCAAAGTTATATTCATAACCTTAATAATCCAAATTTTAATTTAATCTTCCAAAATTTATATTATTTAATTAATTAAAATTTACTTTAAATGTTTTTAAAGTAATTAGTTGGTTTCTACCTCCTAATTGCCTAGATTTCAATCATCTAATGAAAATTCTAAAATCAGATATTTTACCCTCCCCTATGATTAAGCCTAAAATATTAATTAGGGTTAAATTTTTTAATTATCTTTATGCCCTTTTAAGCTTATTTATTTCATAACTCACTAAATTGTGCTCAAATAAACTTGAAATTTTTATGTCACCTCACTCACATGTCAATTAAGGCATTAGAGGAGAAAATGTGATTTTTCTGAATTTAATTTAATTTATATAATTATTTTTGTGGGAAAATGAGGGTTTCCAATGGAAATTCAACAATATGACTAAGGCAAGGTTTCTGTCCTTAAGAAAATTATGGGATGTTCCTAATGACCAGAGGACCAATTGGACCAATTTTGGTGATTTTTTGAATATATGTTATTTACTATAATTATTTTGACTTTTGGAGTGTTAATTAATTATAAAATAAAATTAAAGTTGAAAAATAGATTTTATATTTTTCATAAATCTCTCTGACCTCAAGGAGCTCACAGGAATAAATTTTATATCTTTCTGATTTTCCTTTGATTTATTAGAATTAATTTAGTGAAAATGTAAGGAAATTCATTTTTTTAATATTAAAAATTATCTTAAGCATTTAAAATTCAATTTATTAACCTAGAGACTTGGGAAAAATATTTGGTTTGTTTCTAAGTGATTAGTAGGCAAAATGTTACATTTTTGTGATTTTTTATGTTTTTGTGATTTTTATTATTTTTTAATTATTAAAATATTGAAAATATGATTAAAAATGAAAATTTTTAGAAAATTTTAATTTTAAATTTCTTAGACTTCCCTAACATCAGAGAAGTCCCAAAACCAATTTTATGAATTTTTAAAATGTATTTTTGGAGTTATGAATTTTTAAAGTTTAATTTTGGTCATGTAACTTAATTTGTCCATTTAGTGGGGCTAATCACCTCCAATTGATCTCAGATTTTTATGTGAGGTTCCTCTAATCCTAAAGACCAGTGAAGAATTGTTTTCAAGGTATTTTGATGTGTGGTTAATCCAAATGAATTAAAATTCAATTTTGAGTATTTACGCCAATTAGGGTTCTTCTTAATGAATTAACTCAAACCATAATTTTCCTAGGGTCCTCTGGTCCTAAGATACTTCTCCTAATTTTCCTATGATTTATTGCACAACATGCTAATTATGGGAATTAAAATATCAAAACAGGAACAAAAATTTGGAAAATCAATAACTTGCCATAGAGATGGCCTCTGACCTTCGAAAATTCAGAGAATCTTCCCAAGATCAGAGGCTAGAAGAGCCCTATGGTCTCATGCCATGGTGAATTGTCTATGCAAATGGAGAATTAAAACATTGAAATGAGTAAATAATTAATTAAAAATAAAATACTCAACAAAATGACTTGATTTCTTTTCCACATTGTTCTCTTATGTTCACTGAGCAAGAGGGTATTTTTAGTTTATTTTAATAATTTTTCTATGCAAAGTTATGGATTTTTGAAATTCTAGGTATTTAAATAAATAGAAAATAACCTATTTATCTACTTATCAACGCGGCGCCGCGTGAACCTCAGCAACTCCGAAAGGCGACGCGTCGCTCTCACATTTAACGCCGCCATCTGACTCAGATGCCACGCGGCCCGTGGTCTCACTCCATCCTTCGATCCGGCGCAATCTGGACCATCCATTCGATACACACGTGAATGGACGGCATTCGTTCATCATCCCTGAGTGCCCCAACTCGAGAACCGTCCACACTAAAACCTTAAGATCTCGAGCTATAGTTAACCAAATCGCATGCGGTTTTCTCCTACATGTTCGTCCAGCCTAGAGCTACACATCTATACGGCTAACATATATCAAAATTGACTCAAATTAAATGATGGATCGTTGGAAGCTCGGGCTAAGGAGAAATCCACATACCTTGGTTCAGGAGGTGAAGCATTGACTGAATGTGCTCGACATGTTCGTTGGACTTGGAGGAGCCTGGGGATGAAGCCTCTGGCCCTGGAGAATTGTCTAAGTGCAACTTCCACCAAGCCTGATTTCAAAGCTTAGCCGATAGAGAGAATGGCTGACCTGGTGAGAGGGCTTCCGCTGGGGGACTCCTTCTCTTGGTCTTGTGTGGGTGTGGGTGAGTATAATTTGATTTTGTTGAAGGTTTCAGAATTATCCTGGTTTTGGGGCTAAGTTTGAACTCTGAAATTGAGCTCAGCTAGGGGAAATTGGGGCTGCATTTCAGTGGGGATCAAGTGCTCTATGTATGGAGAATGGTGTGGAGTAATTTTGGCAGAGTTTTGTTAAGTTTTTGTTCAACACCTCCTTTGGTCGAGAGGTGGTGGTGTTTAAATAGAGGTGGCTGGAGGGCCTCCCAGGGGGAGTTGATGGCTGGGATGAGCTGCCTTGGTCAAGAGAAGAATAGCCATGGTGACCATTAGGCATGGGACAGCTCAGCAAGGAAGAATTCAAAATTTTGGCTTACATTGAGCTCTCGACCATGGAGTTTTTCGGCGACTGTGGTGGCTGGCCGGCCAGAGTCAGGTCACCATCTTGACCAGTGAGGTTAGGGCTTGGGTTTAGTGAAATCAAGTAGGGTTGGCCATGTGTAAAGTGGCTTGATTTAAATGGTATGGGGGATGGGTTGTTTTGGGCTTGGTTTGGTCAACCCATGGAAATGGGCTTGGTGTACCCACTAAGGTCTGATTTTGGGCTGAAAGGAATCATTTGGGTCAGCCAAGAGAAGGTGGTGTGGTCTCTATCCATAGTGAGGTGGCTAAGCTTGGTTTAGAGTGTATCATAAATGGGGTTAAAAATGCTTAATGAAGGCTTAAGAAAGAGCCCCCTCTTCTTGCCATTAATGGCTTGGTGAGGTGGAAAGTGGCTTCCATGGCTTGCATATGGCTTATGCATGGCTTCATGGCTCACAATTGGCTTGGAAAAAGTTGGCTTAGTTTCATAAAAATGGATTTTAAAGGTTTTGGATATTTTGATGGAAGTTGTCATGTGGTTTGATTTAGAAAAATTTGATATTTGATTAGGACTTTAAAGATTTTTTTAATGGAATGCATGATGAAGAAGAGTGTCACATGGGCTTTGGAATGAATTTTGGGCTTTTTTAGATTTAGTGAAGATGGGCTTTTAAAATGCCTTAAGGGAAGTGGGCTTTTAGGTTTTAAAACAAATTGGAGGATGGAAATTTTATAAAATATTTGGCCCAATGAGTATTGAATTTGATTTAGGAATGTTTCATGAATGGTTTGGAACCAATTTGGGGCAATTTGAAGTTGAATTGGGTTTAATTTGGGTTTTTTGGTAATGGGGCCAAAGTGGGTCAAATTGGGCTAACTTGGGTTAAGGTTGGGCTAATGTTGGGTTTGATGTAAAATTAATGTTGCAAAAGGATTATGGGAGTGTTACAAAGAGTTTTCAATTTTGGTTGGGCTTTGATTTTGGGATTTGGGCCTATTTGGATTCATGATTGGTTTAAGCCAAATTGAGGATTTTTGACTTGGGTTAGGACTAGGTGAAGTTTGGGTTCAAATTTTGGACAAATCAAGTTAGTGTTTTGTTTGTGGGGATGTTAGGAAGGTTTTTGAAAAGATTTGGAGCTAATTGGAGTTGAATTGGGTTGGTTTGGGCTAAGTTTAGGTTATGGGCCAAGTTTGGGCCTTAGGCTTCAAATTGAAATTGGATCCAAATGTTCATCAAATTGGGCTTGGATTTGATCTAAATTGATATTAAGGATATGGAATTGATGTTTATAATTGAATTGGACGAACATTGAGGTTAATTGGAGTGTTTTGGTTCGACAATGGGTACACTTTGGATTAAAAATGAGTCAAATTGGTGGTTTTGGTAAAAGTGGGTTAAATTGGAAAAATTGGCCTAAGAGTTGAACAAAATGAAATGAAGAATATTTGGGATTTTCTGGAATTTTTTGGGAATTTTTGGAATTTTTGAATTTTTGCGTAAAAGGGTATTTTGGGTATTTTGAAAATTGGAGGATATTTTTGGAAATTTTGGTGTTTTTGGCTATGGATGATCAATTTGAGTGGTGGGAAATGTCTGGGATTGATTTTGAGGAATTTTTGGTAATTTACGCAATTTTGAAAATTTTCGGTTATTTCAAGGGCATTTGGTAGGTTTTGTGGGTTTAGGGCCCCGGGGGTCAAAAATTGAAATTTCGGAAAAATGAAGATTGATCAAATGTAAGTGAAATGGGATCATTTTGGTTGAGCCATGAAGCCATATTAAGCTCACAGGAGCCATGAGAGGACTCATTTTAGGCACTCAATATGTTGTTCCTAACCCTCTTAGCCAGGGGCTTAGGGGTTGAGGACCATCCATATGGATTACCTACATGAGTCAAGAAGTCAAATTGGGTGTAGGTGTGGTTTTAGGACTTGGAATGTGTGTGGGAGTCTAGTGTGCGTGCATGTCAACCCTCACCAGACCAGGCCACTCAGGGTAGTCCTAAGGCCAAAGAGTCCTATAGGGAACTCATCCTTTAAACCTCCACATTTGATCTTAACCCTCCAAGTGGCTTAGGGGTTTACAATCAGGCATGTGGGGTTTAAAGGGAGTTAAGAGGTATTTGAATTTATAAATGATGGGTTCCATCCCTAATCCTCTAGGATAGTCAAAGGAAAAACCTAAGGTTAGATCCTAAGCACAAGGGAGAGAGAGAAGAGAGAAGACCTCATCAAAAATGAGGTCAACAAATGGACCACCAATAGGTGCGGTGTGCCGACCAAGCACACGGTGCGTATTGGTGTTGACCGAAGAGATCAACAAAACCAACACAGACATCTAAGTGACCCACTTAGAACGAAGTATAGAAAAGTTTCCGCTGGGGAATATCAGGTAAATTTCCAAGACTGAAGACTCTCGCTGAGGAAAAGAAAAAGAGGTGAATTCCAGATCACAAGATCCGGGGAAATTCGATTTAGATTTTGTTTTATTTTCTGTTTTAAGTTTTAATGTGTGAGTTTAAATTTTTGTTTAAGTTTCAATTTCGGTTGAAGTTTAATTTAGAATTGATTTAGGAAAATTCTGGATTTGAAATGAGAATTGGAACCTAGGTTCCAACCTCAGGATTGCAAAGAGAACTGGAATTTAGGTACCAGCCTTGAAGTGAGAATCGGAGTTTAAATATCGATTGAAAAGGATGAGAATCAGAATTTAAGTATTGATCTCGAAATGAGAGCTGAAATTTTGTACCAGTCTCGAATGTTTAAAGGGAATTGAAATTTAGTATCAATCTCGGAAGAGAATCAGAATTTGGTACCGACCTTGAAAGGAGAGAACTAGAATTTGGTACCAGTCTCAAAGGTTTAAAGAGAATTGAAATTTAGTATCAATCTCGGAAGAGAGTCGAAATTTGATACCGACCTCGAAAGGAGAGAATTGGAATTTGGTACCAGTCTCAAAGGTTAAAAGAGAATTGAAATTTGGCATCAATCTCAAGAGAGAGTCAAAATTTCGTACCGACCTCGAAAGGAGAGAACTGGAATTTGGTACCAGTCTTGAAGGTTTAAAGAGAATCAAAATTTGGTATCAATCTTAAAAGAGAGTCGGAATTTGGTACCGACCTCGAAAGGAGAGAACTGAAATTTACTACTAGTCTCGAAGGTTTAAAGAGAATTGAAATTTAGTATCATTCTTGGAAGAGAGTCGGAATTTGGTACCGACCTCGAAAGGAGAGAACTAGAATTTGGTACCAGTCTCGAAGGTTTAAAGAGAATTGAAATTTGGTATCAATCTCAAAAGAGAGTAGGAATTTGGTACCGACCTCGAAAGGAGAGAACTGGAATTCGGTACCAGTCTCGAAGGTTTAAAGAGAATTGAAATTTGGTATCAATCTCAAAAGAGAGTCCGAATTTGGTACCGACCTCGAAAGGAGAGAACTAGAATTTGGTACCAGTCTCGAAGGTTTAAAGAGAATTGAAATTTGGTATCAATCTCAAAAGAGAGTAGGAATTTGGTACCGACCTCGAAATGAGAGAACTAAAATTTTGTACTAGTCTCGAAGGTTTAAAGAGAATTGAAATTTAGTATCATTCTTGGAAGAGAGTCGGAATTTGGTACCGACCTCGAAAGGAGAGAACTAGAATTTGGTACCAGTCTCGAAGGTTTAAAGAGAATTGAAATTTGGTATCAATCTCAAAAGAGAGTAGGAATTTGGTACCGACCTCGAAAGGAGAGAACTGGAATTCGGTACCAGTCTCGAAGGTTTATAAAGAATTGAAATTTGGTAACAATCTCAAAAGAGAGACGGAATTTGGTACCAACCTCGAAAGGAGAGAATTGGAATTTGGTACCAGTTTCGAAGGTGTAAAGAGAATTGAAATTTGGTATCAATCTCAAAAGAGAGTCGGAATTTGGTACCGACCTCGAAAGGAGAGAACTGGAATTTGGTACCAGTCTCGAAGGTTTAAAGAGAATTGAAATTTATTTGGAAGATCTTTGTGAAAATTTCAGTTTAGTGGAGGGTTGGAATGAGACATGAAAGCGTTTCACATCCCAGGAGCGTTGATCGAAGTTTGATTATTTGGCGAAGGATATGAACTCATGCCATTAGAACCAAATAGAAAATTTTCAGGGTTCTGTGTCAGTAGACTCAGTCAACCTTCTCAAAAGAGGGAAGGAAATGCGGGGAATCGAAAAGATTTTGAGAACAGCCAGAGGCTGGGGATTTCAGATTCGGAGTTTCGTTTTAGTTTGTTTATTGTGATTTGATTTTAGCTTGATTTTCAATTTAGAGTTTGTGTTTATTTGGAGTTTATTTTGACATTCGGATTCTTAAAAAGAATTTTCGTTCATCTTCTTTTTCATTTTCTTTTCTCTTTATTTTCTCTTCTCTTCTTTTCTTTTCTTTTTTCTTTTCGTGATTTGATTTTGTTTTTTTTTTCAAATTTTATTTCATTTTGGTTTGAATTTCATTTTTTATTTCTACACACATTTTTTATTTTGTTTATTTTTGGTGAATTCATTATTCTTTTTTTTATTATTTATTTATTTCTTATTTCATTCATTGAGAAATTTATTTTTGTTTATTGGTTGTGAAAATTTATTGTGTTCTTTTATAATTCATGACTTTTCTTTTGTTATATATTTTTTTTTAGGATTTGGACCTAGTTACAAGCAATTGCAACATCTGTGCTTCTTAGAACAAGACCGTCTTTGAAACATAATGATGCACAGTAGTTCTTGAGGTATCGTCCACTAACTAAAGCTAAGTTTAGAAAATAATCCATTCTTCAAGGTACCATCGAAATTATTTTCCTTTTTCAAGTACCTACATAGAGGTGTTATTTCTACAGACACCATAGCTGGAAATGTTGTAACTTTGTAGCTCTGTCGCAACTATTGTCGTTTCTTTGACACTAATTTGTAAGGATTGTACAAGTTGTCTTTAAGAAGTCGCTCTGATGCTATTCGAATAGATTTTTGAGTTGTATTTACTGGGTACTGAATGATATGACTTCAGGGTTGAGTTCCATCAATCACTAATAACTAGACCCTTCTACTTCAATTCTTTCTTTCTGGGCCAAAGTAGATTCAAAATTTATGCTCATGTGATAGAAATATTTTTCGTTGTCCAAAGATATTTCTGAGTTAATTAATGACCGACCAAAAGACATAAAATAACTTGACTCTCTTTAAAGCATAATATCAGAGGAAACTTCTTAAGGTAGCCTTTCAAATTTTATTAATCGAGGAAGGATTAAGACACCAATTATTGATTATATGCTCGCCTCAAGCTTCTTCTTAGGGAGCCTTCTTTTTTTTGTTGAGCTTTTCGCTCTCTCCTTTTTTTATTGAGGATTACTATATCTGGTGGAGCATAGGTTAAAGATTTTGAATGTCTGAATTGGGACACCAATTTTTTATTGTGTGCTCACCTCAAGCTTCACCTCAGTTGAATCTTTACATTTTTTTTTTGCTCCTTTTTTTTGCTCCTTTTGTTTTATGAGAATTACTGTATCTGGTAAGACATATTTTATTTAAAGATTTTGAATGTCGAAACTCCCCTAATTAATAAATCTGAAATGGTTTCTTAACATGAATCCTGTTATATTATAACTCATCCAAAAGTCTGGACCCAGTCACATGTCAGAAAATTAAAAGACTCTTGATATCTAGAGTCAATTACTCGTATTTCAAGCACACTGCTTTATTTCAAAATTTACTTAGGACCCAGTGCAAATTCCTTAAAGTGAAGGACCCAGGCATTAGGGCACTAATTTCATTCCCCCCGGAAGTCATGATCATGTCCAAACAACAAATGTTTTGCCTTGAATTACTTCATTATTGATTGTCTTTCTACAGAATTTTGAACATCCTTGAGCGTATTATCAATTTTTTTTTTATTTTTGTTGCGGTGGGAGGGTTGGGACCCATGAACTATTATCCAGTCGATGTCTCTTTTAACTGTTTTGTGGTGGGAGGGTTGGGACCCACGACCCATCATCAAGTCGTTTTGATTATTTTGTGGTGGGAGGGTTGGGACCCACTACCCATTATCCTTCTCTTATCCTTCTATTTGTCAATCCATGGCATTTAAACTTGGTGGCAGCTTTGTCGCGAGACAGTCCTTTGGTGGATGTGTAGATCGTCTTTTGAAGAACATTCAGAAGTCAATGACGTCCTTTGCCTTGTAATTTCAGCGGTAATACTCAAGTTAACACATTTGTCTTGTAAATTGGGAATCCTTAAAAATCTATTCATGTGAATTTCTTTTTTGCAAAATTCTGCATATTTTTTTATTATTGTGTATTCGATGCGTTTTGAGAATTTTATTTTGATTTGAAATTTTAACATAATTTTATTTAATTTAGAGTTTATTGGAAGATTGTTAGAGTGGAATTTCAGTTTGACATGTTTACAACAGGTCAAAGCCAAAGAGGAATGAAGTATAGGACCCAGTCCGAGATTTATAGGAGATTGAATTTGCATCGAACTCGCTTCGACAGACCGCTCCTACTCTAACACACCTATTGGGGGTCCACCCCATTTTTGGGAGGCAGAAAGATTCTGGAACCTCTCTGTTTAGGGTTGTCTAAACAGTGGCTCCAGAACCCAAAAGGAGTTGACTATACCCATTCAAGACATAAATGAACGTGGTATGCCAACGGAAAGAATGGTAGTTTGGTCCACAAGGGGCATGAACTCACTACCAATTTATGAAAGCAAAAACATCTGATCAAAATGGAGAGAGAAACTAGTCCCCAGCGGAGTCGCCAGAAGTTGTAGGCATATTTTTAGGTTGTGTGTTTAATTTATAATTATATATAACTTGAAAGTAGCATTTGGTTTTGAAAATAATTTTATGTTTAAAGATTTCAAGATATGAAATCAAACTGATCTCACATCACAAATAGTTTATATAAAGGAGCACCACATCACAAATCGTGTATCTATCCCGAAGAATAGACACACTGCTTGATGATGGGGTTCGATTAAATAAACTAGAATATTTGTGACATTTGTTTGGTCTGCGAACCAATTTTATAAGCCAACAGGTTCCCCTGCTTAAAATAAATGAATTAAGCAGGGTTTATTTTACCTGGGTTCTTAAAGTTCCCTATAATGGCAAGCCCCTATAGTTAGTTACATCTTAAATGACCAGAATCATTTAAGAAAACTCTCGATAATGATCAGTGATTTTTCTCTCAAGAATTTCAAAGTTTAAGGTTTCAAACAAATTGGATTTTGGAAATTTCAATAGGGAATAGATCAAATTTGGAACAGTTTATTTTAAGAGTCCAATGGAAGAGAGGTAGGAGAAGCTGAGGATCCAAGAGGAACCTTAGCAACTTCCCAAACTATCCTATTGTTTGGCTTGAATTTGAGAATTTATTTAATGTTTCAATCCTGTCAATTTTAATTAATTAGGACTTATTTTGTATGACAATCATACAAAGAGCCTTGAAGATGTGAGGGATTATGTCATACCAAACGACTACCTCAGAATCCTAAGACCGATTAGGGCTTAATTTGCATAACATGATTATGCAAATGCCTAACGACAAAGTTCAGGATTTATGTTGCACTAGGAAAACTACCTTGAAATCCTATGGCTTGGTTATTTAAAACTAGGAAAGGTTTTACTGATGTAGATTCCAGTTTTGCTGACGACGATGGTCGTGCTGCCCAATATGCTCCAAGCTCCTTGTTGTTGCAGAGGTTTTGTTTTAGAAGGTGAAAATCAGGAGATGAGGAAAGTGTTTTGGTTTAGAAAAATCTTAAAGTTCAAATCTCTTTAATGTTTTATTAGGGGAATCTTAAAGTTGATTATAACAACACCGGTTAAGATCCCACGGATCCATCATTCCAGCACCGTTATTTTTATCATATTCACTTAGTCCAAATGAATTTGCTAAACTCAACTAAATGAGTTCCACACTTTCATTTAGGCTCGTGGGAAATCCCGTTAGCAACACATAGGTTACATCATCCGAGGTATTCCCGATCATCCAATGAGATGTTTTAATTTAATTGCAATTGTAGTTTTGTTGTTCTATTTGTGATTAAATTTTGAGTTATTTTATCTTTTGAATGTTGTGGTGGTGAATTTTATCTTGTGTCGATTTTTAATTTAGTTTTGGTTTCAGTTTTGTGGCTATCCTAAAAGATTTCAGTTTTCATGCAACAATCTTGTTTAACATGCAAGAAAGGTAAAGCGCAGTACATGTAAGTAACTTGCAATAAAATAAAAGCATAACTGGAGTGTCTTCCCGTCATTCCAAGCTACACTTAAAACACATGTTAAGAGCATTTAAATGTTTATTACAAATACCTAGGTAAAGCTAAGGGAAGGTTCTGGCTGTCTACCAAATTCCTAATCCTATTGCTAGTCATTTTCTATGACGTCTAGGTTCTTGTGTTTTGTTTAAGGATGATCTTCTTCATCAAAGAATAATTAAGTTCAGTTTTTCTTCTAAAACTACCCATCATATTGAGAAAGTGCTTAGGATAAATCCTAAACATCTTTTCAATTCTTCTAGAATTGTTTTGAGTCCAAGTGAATTTAATTGCACAGGTGAATTAATCCTCCAGAAGCTTAAACAAGTTTTGATTCTTGCTCAGTGAACTAAGATGTTTGATTATCCTATGAGTGGAGTGGCATTTCACTTAATGTTCCATTTAAGAGTTATGATAACGAAAGCCTTTAAGGGCAAATTAATTTATTAAAGATTTTAATGATTTAAAATTAGAATTGATGATTTAAAGTGGATTAATTTAATTATGAAATTTTAATAATTTTAAGTTTAGAATAGTTTACAATTTTTTTTAAATTTAGTTTAAATATTTAAACTTTTTTTATTATCTTAATGTTTCAGATTAATTTTGATGTTTTAAATTTACTTAGAAGTGTTTAAATTATTCATCTATTTTTGATGGTTTGATTTAGGTTAATTATGATATTTTAGGTTAGTTTTGATTAGCTTAATTTGTTTTATATGCTAAATTATGAATTGTTTAAATATTATTTAATATTTCAAATTTGCTTTAAGTTTGTCTTTAAGTGATGTTGAATTAAGTTTTAAATTTAATTTAATTTAAATGTTAAATCACTTAATATTTTAAATATTAATTTAATTAAGGGTTATTTTCTTTTAATTTTTAATTTATTAATTCCAATTACTATTTTAAGTTTAATTAAGAATTAGATCTTATTGAAGTGATTTATTTAGGGATTTTACATTAGAGAATTAATATCTTCCAAAGTTATATCCCTAACCTTAATAATCCAAACTTTAATTTAATCTTCCAAAATTTAAATTATTTAATTAATTAAAATTTACTTTAAATGTTTTTAAAGTAATTAGTGGGTTTCTACCTCCTAATTGCCTAGATTTCAATCATCTAATAAAAATTCTAAAATCAGATATTTTACCCTCCCCTTTGATTAAGCCTAAAATATTAATTAGGGTTAAATTTTTTAATTATCTTTATGCCCTTTTAAGCTTATTTATTTCATAACACACTAAATTGTGCTCAAATAAACTTGAAATTTTTGTGTCACCTCACTCACATGTCAGGTAAGACATTAAAGGAGAAGATATGATTTTTCTGAATTTAATTTAATTTATATACTTTTTTTTGTAAGAAAATGAGGGTTTCCAATGGAAATTTAACAACATGACCAAGACAAGGTTTTTGTCCTTAAGAAAATTATGGGATGTTCCTAATGAGTAGAAGACCAATTGGACCAATTTTGGTGATTTTTTTAATTATATTTTATTTATTATAATCATTTTGATTTTTGGAGTATTAATTAATTATAAAATAAAATTAAAATTGAAAAATGGATTTTATATTTTTCATAAATCTCTCTAATCTCAAAGAGCTTAGGGGAACAAATTTTATATTTTTCTGATTTTTCTTTGATTTATTAGAATTAATTTAGTGAAAATGTAAGGAAATTCATTTTTTTAATATTAAAAATTGTCTTAAGCATTTAAAATTCAATTTCTTAACCTAGATACTTGGTAAAAATATTTGGTTTGTTCCTAAGTGATTAGTAGGCAAAATGTGACATTTTTATGATTTTTAATATTTTTGTGATTTTTATTATTTTTTAATTATTAAAATATTAAAAATATGATTAAAATGAAAATTTTTAGGAAATTTTATTTTTAATTTTCTTAGACTCCCCTAACATCAGAGAAGTCCCAAAACCAATTTTGTGAATTTTTAAAATGTATTTTTGGAGTTATAAATTTTTAAAGTTTAATTTTGGTCATGTAACTTATTTAGTCCATTTAGTGGGGCTAATCACCTCCAATTGATCTCAAATTTTTATGTGAGGTTTCTTTGATTCTGAAGATTAGTGGAGAATTGTTTTCAAGTTATTTTGATATGTGGTTAACCCAAATTAATTATTATTCAGTTTTGAGTATTTAGACCAATTAGGGTTATTCTTAATGAATTAACTCAAACCATAATTTTCCTAAGGTCCTCTGTCCTAAGATACTTCTCCTAATTTTCCTAGGATTTATTGCACAACATGCTAATTATGGGGATTAAAATATCAAAACAGGCACAAAAATTTGGAAAATCAATAACTTACCATAGAGATGGCCTCTGACCTTGGAAAATTCAGGAAATGTTCCCAAGATTAGAGGCTACAAAATCCTTATGGTCTCATGCCATGGTTAATTGTCTATGCAAATGGAGAATTAAAATATTGAAATGAGTAAATAATTAATTAAAAATAAAATACTCAACAAAATGAATTGATTTCTTTTCCACATTGTTCTCCTCTGTTCACAGAGCAAGAGGGTATTTTTAGTTTATTTTTCTGATTTTTCTATGCAAAGTTATGGATTTTTCAAATTCTGGTTATTTAAATAAATAGAAAATAACATATTTATCAACTTATCCACGCAGCGCCACGTCAACCTCGGCAGCTCCGAAAGGCCACGCGTCGTGCTCCCATTCGATGCCGCCATCTGACTCGGATGCCACGCAGACCGCGGTCTCGCTCCATCCTTCGATCCGGCGCAATTTGGACGGTCCATTCGATACACGCGTGAATGCATGGCATCCGTTCATCATCCCCGAGTGCCCTAACCCGAGAACCGTCCACACTAAAACCTTAAGATCTCGAGCTATAATTAACGAAATCGCATGCGGTTTTCTCGTACATGTTCGTCCAGCCTAGAGCTACACATCTATAGGGCTAACATACATCAAGATTGACTCAAATTAAATGATGAATCGCTGGAAGCTCGGGCTAAAGAGAAATCCACATACCTTGGTTCAGGAGGTGAAGCCTCGACTGAATGTGCTCATGTTCGTTGGAGTTGGATGAGCCTAGGGATGAAGCTTCTGGCCCTGGCGAATTTTCTAGGTGCAACTTCCACCAAGCCCGATTTCAAAGCTTGGCCGATAGAGAGAATGGCTGGCCTGGTGAGGGGGCTTCCACTGGGGCACTCCTTCTCTTGGTCATGTGTAGGTGTGGGTGAGTTTAAATTGATTTTGGTGAAGGTTTGAGAGTTGTCCTAGTTTTGGGGCTAAGTTTGGACTCCGAAATTGAGCTCAGCTAGGGGAAATTAGGGCTGGATTTCAGTGAGGATCAAATGCACTATGTATGGAGAATGGTCTGGAGTAATTTTGGCAGAGTTTTGTTAAGTTTTTGTTCAACACCTCCTTTGGCCGAGAGGTGGTGGTGTTTAAATAGAGGTGGCTGGAGGGCCTCCCAGGGGGAGTTGAAGGCTGGGATGAGCTGCCTTGGTCAAGAGAAGAACAGCCATGGTGACCATTAGGCATGGGACAGCTCAGTAAGGAAGAATTCAAAATTTTGGCTCACATGGAGCTCTCGGCCATGGAGTTTTCCAGCGACTGTGGTGGCTGGCCGGCCAGGATCAGGTCAGTATCTTGACCAGTGAGGTCAGGGCTGGGGTTTAGTGAAATCAATTAGGGTTGGCCATGTGTAAAGTGGCTTGATTTAAATGGCATGGGGGAAGGGTTATTTTAGGCTTGGTTTGGTCAACCCATGGAAATGGGCTTGGTGTACCCACCAAGGTCTGATTTTGGGCTGAAAGGAATCATTTGGGTCAGCCAAGAGAAGGTGGTGTGGTCTCTATCCATGGTGAGGTGGCTAAGCTTGGTTTAGAGTGTATCATAAATGGGGTTAAAAATACTTAATGAAGGCTTAAGAAAGAGCCCCCTCTTCTTGCCATTAATGGCTTGGTGAGGTGGAAAGTGGCTTCCATGGCTTGCATATGGCTTATGCATGGCTTCATGGCTCACATTTGGCTTGGAAAAAGTTGGCTTAGTTTCATAAAAAGAGATTTTAAAGGTTTTGGATAATTTGATGGAAGTTGTCATGTGGTTTGATTTAGAACAATTTGATATTTGATTAGGACTTTAGGGATGGTTTTAATTGAATGCATGATGAAGAAGTGTGTCACATGGGCTTTGGAATGAATTATGGGCTTTTTTAGATTTAGTGAAGATGGCCTTTTAAAATGCCTTAAGGGAAGTGGGCTTTTAGTTTTTAAAACAAATTGGTGGATGGAAATTTTATAAAAGATTTGGCCCAATGAGTATTGAATTTGATTTAGGAATGTTTCATGAATGGTTTGGAACCAATTTGGGGCAATTTAAAGTTGAATTGGGTTTAATTTGGGTTTTTTTGTAATGGGGCCAAAGTGGGTCAAATTGGGCTAACTTGGGTTAAGGTTGGGATAATGTTGGGTTTGATGTAAAATTAATGTTGCAAAAGGTTTATGGGAGTGTTACGAAGAGTTTTCAATTTTTGTTGGGCTTTGATTTTAGGATTTGGGCTTATTTGGATTCAAGATTGGTTTAGGCCAAATTGAGGATTTTTTATTTGGGTTAGGTTTGTGCGAAGTTTGGGTTCAAATTTTGGGCAAATCAAGTTAGTGTTTTGTTTGTGGGGATATTAGGAAGGTTTTGGAAAATATTTGGGGCTAATTGGAGTTGAATTGGGTTGGTTTGGGCTAACTTTAGGTTATGGGTCAAAATTGGGCCTTAGGCCTCAAATTGAAATTGGATCCAAATGTTCATCAAATTGGGCTTGTATTTGATCTAAATTGATATTAGGGATATGGAATTGAAGTTTAGAATTGAATTGGATCAACATTGAGATTAATTGGAGTGGTTTGGTTCTACATTGGGTTCACTTTGGATTAAAAATGGGTCAAATTGAGAGTTTAGGTAAAAGTGGGTTAAATTGGCAAAATTAGCATAAGGTGTAGTTGAAAAAAATGAAATGAGGAATGTTTGGGATTTTTTGGAATTTTTTGGGAATTTTTGGATTTTTGGGCTGAAAGGGTATTTTGGGTATTTTTGAAAATTGGAGGATATTTTTGGAAATTTTGGTGTATTTGGCTATGGATGATCAATTTGAGTGGTGGGAAATTTCTGCGATTGATGTTTATGAATTTTGGGAAATTTAGGCAATTTCGCAAATTTTGGGTTATTTCAAGGGCATTTGGTAGGTTTGGCGGGTTTAAGGCCTCGGGGGTCAAAAATTGAAATTTTGGAAAAATGAAGATTGATCAAATGTAAGTGAAATGGGATCGTTTTGGTTGAGCCATGAAGCCATATTAAGCTCACAGGAGCCGTGAGATGACTCATTTTAGGCACTCAATATGTTGTTCCTAACCCTCTTAGCCAGTGGCTTAGGGGTTGAGGACCATCCATATGGATTACCTACATGAGTCAAGAAGTCAAATTGGGTGTAGGTGTGGTTTTAGGACTTGGAATGTGTGTGTGGGAGTGTAGTGTGTGTGCAAGTCAACCCTCACCAGACCAGGCCACTAAGGGTAGTCCTAAGGCCAAAGAGTCCTATAGGAAACTTATCCTTTAAACCTCCACATTTGATCTTAACCCTCCAAGTGGCTTAGAGGTTTACAATCAGGCATGTGGGCTTTAAAGGGAGTTAAGAGGTGTTTGAATTTCTAAATGGTGGGTTCCATCTCTAATCCTCTAGGATAGTCAAAGGGAAAACCTAAGGCTAGATCCTAAGTACTAGGGAGAGAGAGAAGACCTCATAAAAAATGAGGTCAACATCTTGCCATGAAACTCTCCTGGGTCCACAGTAGTCCAAGTGGCCTCTTCATACTCCAGTTCTGCCTGTGCAAAGTCCAGGTCGAACTTGATCACAGTACAGGGCTTCACATCATCTTCATTTAGTGCAAGACTCACACTATCTATAAAGGTAAGGACCAGCCCGTCGTTCGACATCTTCCTGCAAGAACAAGGAAGAAATCTGGGGCCTAACCTAAAGGAACAAGAGCAATAAGGATTTATTTATCGATAAGTTTTCTTTTCTTTATCTTTTTTTTACATATATACATTTATCTTATTTTGAGATTTTATAAGAAAGAAAAAGATTATTTTAGAATTTAGGACTGCAAAAAGTTTTGATTTTATTATTTAAGAAAATTTCTTTTGCATTTTGACTCTTTTGATTTTTTTTATTTTATTTTTTTATATTCCCTTTTTTTATTTTAGTTTCAGACCCAGTTACACATAGTTATTATGTCGGTGCTTCTACAAGTGAAACTTTATTTCTAAGTTCGCTCTCTGAAACATCATGTCGTGTGATACTTCTTCAAGTAATGTCCGCTAATAGGAAGCATAAGTTGTTCTCCATGGAAATTCATAAATTATTAGGATCCTCTGGAGTAGAGTTTCTCGACCATAAAAAGTCCCTCCCAAGTTGGTTCAAATTTACCTCCTATTTTGCGGTGTGTATCAATAGGCCTTCTGAGAACGAGAGTCGATTCACCGACTCTAAAAGTTCTTGGGCGGGCCAGTTTGCCTTGGTTCTGAATCATCTTTGCTTAATATAATTCTAAGTTCTACTGTGTTGTAAGTAGTTTTCCTTCCAAGTTTTCCAATTCCTCTAGTCGTAATCTGGCATTCTCTTTAGTAGTGATCTTGTTGGAGATGGCAATTCGGTGTGACGAAAGTTGAACTTCCAATGCAAGACGGCTTCGGACGCATACACTAAAGCTTAAGGTGTAGATTGAGTATACGTCCTGAAAGTTGTTCTGTAGGACCATAAGGCTTCTAATAACTGCTCGTTCCAGTTCTTTTTGTTATCATCCAGAGTTTTCTTAAAGATTTGGATGAGAGTTTTATTAAAAGCATCAGCCAAGCTGTTTGCTCTTGGGTAGTAAATTGTTGAGTAATGACATTCTATCTCGTAGCTTCTAAAAAAATTGTTGATTTTTGTACTCTTTAATGCATACTCGTTGTCTGAAATGATTATATGTGGTACCCTGAAATGATAGACAACTTGATTCTTGAAAAATTGTAGTATGTGGTGCGCTTTCACCTCTCTGAGCGGTACTGCTTCTGCCCATTTCAAAATGTAGTATGTTGCTGCGAGGATGAAGCAATGCCCTTTAGAATATGGTGGTTCATTGTGACCCACTATATCTGTGCCCCAACATTCAAATGGCCACGATGCAATTGTCGGATATAGCACATTTGGAGGTTAATGTAGAACCACTCCATGCACCTGACACTGGTACAACTATTTCTTTGTTTTCCAGTCTGTGTGATTTTTATATGTCAATTTGTGATAGGAATCATCATCCCTGAATTGTCATTTCAATGGACTCTTCCTGTAGGCATGCAAATTCATTTGCAAGTCAGGCCAAAGCATCTGCAAGGGCATTCTTTCTTCTGGGAATCTTATATATTGTCACGTTAGGAATCTGCTCCAATAATTTCATTGTATATTGAAAGTATTGCTTGAGTCTGGGTTTCAAAATCTTGTACTGCCCGACGACCTGTTGTATGATCAATTGCGAGTCACCGTAGATATTAATGTCAGTTACACCCATATGAATTGTATGCTCTAATCCAGTTATAAGGGCTTCGTACTCTGCTTTGTTATTCATACACAGCTCTATTAAATGGTAGGAGTGCCTTAACATTCCTCACTATGGTGTTATAAAGATTAGTCTAATTCTAGCATTACCGATCACTATCATTTGAAATTCTTTGTCTCTTTGTGCTAATGACACTTCATTGAAGTACAATTCCCAATGTTGATGATCGAGGTCTTCTAAGCTCATTATCAGTTTATCTATCAAATCGTCATTGAGAAGTGATTCTGCAGGTAAGGGTGTGTTGCGAGAAAGCTGCTAAAACTTGTCCTTTTACATTATGAAGGGGAACAAAAGTTATATCGAATTGCATTATATCATCGACCACCTGGCTAACCTACCGAAAGAAGTTGGACGGGTCATCAAGTATTGCAATGGGTTAAACTTTGAAAAAAGGTTGACCTTATAAGAAAGCATGTAGTGCCTGAGCTTTTGACCGGCGAAGATCAAGGCTGAATAATGATTTTAAATGGGAGGATATTTCACTTCCATCAAAATTAGACAACAACTTAAGTAGTAAAGAGCATTTTCTTTACCCTCATCATTAACCTGGGCTAGCAGGGCTCTGAGGGAATAGTTTAAAGCCGTAGTGTAAAGTATCGGCGGTCTACCTGAGATTGGGGCTATTAAGACAAGAGGTGCTATTAAATACTGTTTGATGTTTTTGAAGGCATGTTGACATTTATCATCCCAAGTATAATTGGCATCATTCTTAACCAAGGCAGAAAAGGGCTAACACCTTCCTGACAAATTAGAAATAAAGCTTCAAAGATATGTCAATTTCACTTGAAATGATTGCGGTTGCCTTAAGGTATTAGGGGGTGGCATTTCTAAGATAACTTTAATCTTTTCTGGATCAATTTCAATGCTGCGATGTTGGACAAAAAATCCTAAGAATTTCCTAGAGGTGATGCCAAAGGCGCCTTTCAAGGGATTCATCTTAAGGTTGAATTATTGTAATCGTTTGAAAACAATTCTCAAATCATAGAAGTGATCTTTTTTCAATTTACTTTTTATGACTACATCGTCTACGTAACATCTTACTTGGTTGTGTATGAGGTCATCAAAGATCTTCTCATTGCTCATTGATATGTTGTTCTGGCGTTCTTCAATCCGAAAGACATCACTGTGTAGTAGTATACTCTAATTGGCTTTCTGAAGGTGTTGAGCTTTTCATCCTCTAGTGTCATCTTTATCTAATTGTAGCCCGATCAGCCATCCATGAATGAGAAGACTTCATGCGTCAATGCAATGTCGATCATTAACTCTGGAATAGGTAGTGGAAATTCGTCTTTCATGCATGCTTTGTTCAAATCTCTAAAATCCACGCAAATTTGAATTTGTCTGTTCTTCTTCCTTACTGGTGATACATTGGATAACCAAGTCGGGTATTGTTCTTCACGGACAAATTTAGCGTCTATTAGCTTTTTAACTTTAGTTATATCTTGTTTTTTGATCTCTAGATGCATTCTTCTTAGAGCTTGTTTGACTTGAATGGCGGGGTGATCGACCCCCAGCTTGTGAACTGCCACTTACGGAGCTAGTCTTAGTATTTCATCGTCACTGCAGGTGAATCAATCTTTGAATTCCATTAATAATTTAATCTCTTCTTCAAATTTTGGCGGAGCATCTTTGACTAGCAGATCTTCAAGGTCATCTTAGGCTTCCAAACAATCTTCTTCGGGATCACCAGTAACGACCAGGCAAAATTTTGTATCATCCAACGATCAAACCGTGTTGAATCCAAGACCTTATTTTGAGCTGAATGGTCGACTAGTATTACTCCATAATTTCTCAAAGAGGTTTGATCAGTCTTTTGACCACTACTTAGGCACAACACCATGTTAAATTAATTTTTGAACACAAGTAGAATACCACTCAAAAGGCAGTTCCATTAATTCATATAAAGCATTAACTTCTATTTTTACATCATTTTCAGAATTAGAAGAAGAAACACCATGGTAAAACTTAATTGGCTTACCACTGCCACCATGCACTTCTTTGACCATTAAACCCTCGACCTTACTAGGGTAGATCAACGTTAGGGCCATAGTTTGCACATAGTGGTTTATCTTGTTGTACATTGATTTGCATTTTTCATTCTTTTAATCTTCTAGGGAGATCTTGAACTGGTGCTTCTTCTAATTTATTATAATTGCTTCCTTCTTGGTTTCATTTTCTTCTTCAAAACTGTCTTCCCAATCAACATTGATAACTGGATTCATTTGTCTAACAATTCCACTATTTTTCCCTCGATCTCTTTCCCAACCTTAACCTTGGGTGTCAGTTCTGGAGAAACCTTCACCATCTCATTGAAAGGAAGTGGTGAGTAATTGTCGAACTAGAATTGGAGGATCTTTGTTGTCTTATGTTTCCTTTGTTATGTTTGGCACGACACTTCTAGATAAAACTATTTTCTCCGGAGGTGCGTAGTAAGCAGCGTCTTCGTGGACTCCCACTTTCTGTACAAAAAGTGTAAGTCACCTTTGATGCATTTTTCTTGACCTCCTTCATAGTACTTTATACACTGGTGTAAAGACGATGGTACCATCCAGTTTTCATGGATCCAAGGCCAACCCAGTAGGGAGTTGAATGATATTTCAGAATGAATTATGTGGAATTTTGCGGTTATTCTTGCCAAAAAACTGATCCTCATTGGTAGTGCTATTGATCTTAAAGGTTTTTTCTCCTGTCTCATTGAAACCCTTTAGTAACATTATATCTTCTTTGAGATCATGGGCGTTAATTTCCAAATATGCTAAAGTCCAAAAATTCATCACATCGATTGATGCTCCCGGATCAATTAACACTGTGGAGAGCAATAAATTTTTGATAGTAACTGAGATGTAAAAAGGTTGATTGTGATCTACTGTCCCAAGTAGTGCGTCATTGTCCGTGAAACTAACACCCAACTGTCCTTTTAACGAGCAAACCTTGTTTAAGAAATTATAGGCCATTTGAGCTAAGTAAATCTCTGGATCAAGTAAGGCCTTGATCAGAGTTTTTCTCATCTCCTTTGATAGGATTAGAGTGTCATAGATGCTCAATCTGGCTGGTAGCTTTTGAAGATGGGCTAGCATGTTATAATCCACTTTATTGCTTGGTTCTTCAATCTCTTCCCGAGTGGGTAATTCTTCAGCTAGGGTTGAATCTTCCTGAATAACCACTTACTTTCCTTTATCTTTCGGACCTATTCTCGGGGGTAGAAATTTTTCGCATCTTAAATAGATTTTTGTTATCTTTTTCAATCTGGTATTGAATTTTTTGGTGTCTCTTCCTGAATTGGAATGACTGGCTCTTCTGGTGTTGCTTCGAAATCTGAGAATTTGAGTTCGATTGTGATAGGGGATCCTCGGAATTCACAGACGAGTTCGTCACTTCCCGAACTATCATAACTACTTTCTTCAACATCCTCCTTATCACTGCTACTGAGGTTTTGTATGTTTTGAAAATTGTTATTAGCATCGAAATCTAGATTCAGATTAGTTCAATTTTCGTTAGTTACATAATCATTAGAAACAGTCAAAACATACCCACATCGTAACTCTTATCATTATAAGACCCTGCGGGGGCAAACAGATAATCATACAGAGTCAAAGGTCCTAGGGATTTCTCTCCTAAACAACCATCCTAGGGAATGCATCCCCTACTCTACTCTTTGGTGCCTCGATCTCCTCCTCTTCTACGGTCTTCTTCTCATTCTCCTCCTGGGGTGTCCCTTTATTTCAATCAATAGTACCGACCTAGCATGTCTTAAACTCTGAATTGAAGAGCATTTTGTAGAAATTTCAATGTGATTCAATAAATTCTTTAAAGATTTTACCCATATCATATTCCATCGACCCTTGACTATGTACGGGTCTATCGGAACAATAGGATCAACCGAAATGACATTGATAGAACTGCTTTGAGGCTCTCTCATGTACTCTTTTAGGATCGTTATGTTCCCTTTCTTGAGGTTGTTCTCTAGCCAATTCTTGAAAGTGAAGCGATCTTCAATCTTGTGTCCAAGCATTCTATGGTAAGGGCAGTACAATGGATGATCTTTCTTATCTACTTCTACTTGCTTTCTGGGTTCTGGAAACTGAAATTCATCCTTCTTGATTAAGCTACGAAACATATTTCCCACTGCTTCGTCTTTAAAGGGGTCTACTTTGTTTTTTATCTCCGTCAGGTTGCGTCTCTGCTGAGGCGATTGTTGATTATACTGCTGAGAAGGTTGTTGATTATACTGCTGAGGAGGTTAGTAACTCTATTGAGGTCACTGATAACTTTGATGAGGTCGTTCAATTTGTATTTGCATCAGTTTCTTGCCTTTTTCTACTACTGCAATGGTTCTGGATTTCTTCTTGAAGGCTTTTACCAGCTTTGGCTTATCAGACTTTTCCAAAAAACCGGCTTGTTTTGCCTCTTCTTGTAGACTCCCGACCTTGCTAAGCAGTTTCTCGAATGTTTTGATTGTAAAACCTTTAAAGAGAAACGTTATTGGGCGGTGAATACTCTTTAGAAAAATCCCAATTGCATGTTGCTCTTAGAGCTACGGTTCACACTTCATACTTAAATTTCTCCATCGCATAATGTATTTCACCAAAAGTTTCATGTGGCTTCTGTTTCTCTACCACAATATCAACGACCGTGATGTGGTGCTGAGCTCTAGCAATCCGTTTGATGAATAGGTTTTCTAATTTTGTGAAAGTCTTAACTGAACCGTTGGGCAACTCCACGTATCAGTTGAAGGCAACTTCTTAAATGCTGCTAACAGACTGACAGAACAACAAAGCAACGGTACCCTCCACGTTACAGCAACTCGCATGGAACTATGCAACATGCTGTCTGGGATTTCCCATTCCGTCAAAAATCTTGAACAGAGGTGGTACGAAGCATTTAGGGTATTGCATGGCATCAAATTCTTCGAGGTACGGTGTACCTTTCAGAATTAATGCCCGCTTTTAGATATGGTTAAGGTTTCTTACCTGCTATTCTACCATATTCTTAATGTCCTTTTCGGGTATTAGACCTTAAATGGAATCTTTCTTTGGTCGTTCATCCCCATTGATAGAGGTGATCTCCTTTTCTTCATCTACAATCTAAATAACTTCTGGAGGTACTTCCTTAGGAGCTTGAGGTTGACATTGGAGCGTAGCTATGGCGACTCTAATTTCTCCCATCCTCTTTTCCATTCAATCTATCATTTTGTCCCTCTCCTGAAGGAGCATTTTCATTATTGTCGAATCATCTCCTTCTGCAGGTTCTGTGGTCTCTCGCTGAGATGAAGATGCTGGAGTTTCAACCATGTTAACTTCAGCAAAATCCTCCTCCATATATTCTGATAATCTTCCTCATTTTCTATCTCATCCTTCCTTTCTATGGACAATTGTTGGATGTCAGTTCGTAACCTTTCCAAAATGGCTTTAAGTGACTTTCCTCTGATGGTCTTGAAGTTAACAGATGACGTTTGATGAGTTTCATCTTCAGGGGTTGCCTTTGAGATGGCAGCACTCCCTTTGGATCGGGGCTCCTCATTGGAATTTCTCATTCCAGACTGCTCTGCCGATATCGGTTCTGTAATTTTAGGTTGCCACACCATTCTTCTTGATATTGGAAGCCTAGGACTGGATGGTCTGTCAGAAGGAGATTGGAAGGTGGTGTGTTCCCTAATAAGTGGTGCAAATACTACGGTGGATAATCTCTTGTTATTACCATTCAGTTTCCTTTTTCTTGGTAGAAGTTTCTCTTGAGCAGTAGGGGAAGGCACTCTTGGTCCGAGACGAGACTTGACTGATACTCTCCCCATTCTTCTTAAAATCTCAGACACAGGGCAATTTTCTTTCTTTGCCAGTTTCTAAATTATTATTCTTAATCAGGCTAATGATGTATTATTTGTCTTTCTTTCTCTGTAATCATCATAGTAAGAGGGTCGGGGTAGTGCAATAGCGATCTTCCAAGCATCTTCTTCATCGGAGGTGGCTGAGAGCGGGTGAAACCTACTCCCTCCCAGTAGCGGTGAGATTTCTGGCAGTTCTTCTTCCTCAGAAATTTCTGTAGGAATGGTAACTTCGGTGGCTTTGATCTTCTTGATCCTAGTGATTCTCCAACTCTTGTTCCATCTTTGTGCTCTAGTTAGGGGTACGAACCTTAAATTGGACCCTATCTCGAATGCAGAAGGTATCACAGCAAAATTTGAACCCTCCGCGGTATTAGGCTCATCACTTATCAAAACTTCCTTCCGCTTCAGTTTGGCGGGAATGGGGGTAGGTGTAGTGACGATTAGACTGGAAGGGGAAATGACAATAGTCCTTGGGGTAACCTTGTTAGCTTGGATAGCTGATCTCTTACGGGCAAAGTTACTTTCCCTTGTCAAGACCCTCTTCACGGGAGGGAACTCTTGTGGAGACTTCAAGTTGAATTCAACTACATGCTTGACAAATTCTGGTACCCTGGTCTTCAGCACGACGATGGAGGAGTCTCCAAACTTGATGTTCGTTTTGTCAAATCCTTGTCCAAAGTGAATGACTGCTTCATCGGGTAGTTCGCTCTTGTTGAGTGGTAAATCCATTCCAACGGTAAAGGAAAAGATCAACCTTGGTGCGGACATTTTCTGCAGGGAGGATTTAGAGCGTTAATGTCATCCTATGCTTCCCTTTTTGTTGCAACAATTTTAGGACAAAAAAATAATTTTTAAAACATTGTTAGAGCATGTTTTTTATTTATTTCTTTTAGGTTTCGTTTGGTAAAGTTTTCAATTTTTCATTGGGTTTTACTTGTTTTGTAAAGTTTTTCGATTAGGTTTCACTTCGTTTGTAGTTTGATTAGTAGCAGAATTTTGAGAGTTGAAAGTTGTTAGCAACAAATTAGTCACAGAAGAGAAAGGTCAAAGACCCTGTCCAGAATAAAAAAGGAAGGGTGAACCTTGTAACGATCTCAATCCGACATGCCACTCTTAAACTAACACTTATTGGGGGTTCTACCTCACTTCGAGAGGTGACAAGGATTCCGGAACCTCTCTACTTAAGGGTGTTTAAGTAGTGGCTGCAAAATCAAAAAGGGATTTGATTATACCCACTCAAGTAGAAATGAGTGAGGCATGCTAACAAAAGAATGGTTGTTTAGTCCAAAAGGGACATAGATGTAATACCGTTTTATCAAAGCAAACCATCTGATCTAAAATGGAGAGAAGAACAGAACTGCCCAGCGGAGTTGCCATAAATTGTCGGTCGTTATTAAAGAGACTATTTAGATTTGGTTTTAGATTTATTATATATATATATATATATATATATATTTTTAAGAAAGGGCAATCTTATTAAAACTAAAAAAGCTTATTACATCTCAAATGAGGAATAGAGAGAAGATCCCCATAAAGTAGAAGATTAAAAGCATAGAAAAATGATGTTTTTGCCTTGGAGAGAACATAGGGACAGCACAAAGACAAATATGAGGATGAAGCATTAATAACGAAGCCGGTTAGCGAGGTTGATTGCATTCTTCGTATATATGACTCCACCTAATGGTTTGAGATGAAGCAATATGCGAAATTTTGTGAATCCATATCACAATGTACCGAGGTGTAGTAGCTTTGTTCATTTGAATGTTAATTAGGAAGGCAGAATCTGTTTCAATATGGATGTATTGATGCTTATTCAATATTGCAGCTTTTACTCCCCAATAAAAGGCAATTGCCTCAGCTTCCAGTGCATTCTTTGCAATAATTGGTGCTGCCAAAATCCATAAACATTTACCTTTGTGATCTCTCCCCAACGTACCCATACCTGCTCTGTCCTTTTTAAAACTTCCATCCACGTTAATCTTTGTCCATAGAACGAGGAGGAGACTTCCAATGAACCCACAATGTTTTAGAAACCACCTGATTTCTCTCAAGATTGAACTGTTTTCTTATCTTAGAAAGATAAGCCACAAAATTATTAATGATCAGCTGAGAAGAAAACTTCATATTTTTAAATAATAGCTCATTTCTGGAAGACCAGATGAACCAAAATATAATAAGAGGTATATAGAAATTTCCATCACATCTCCAATCCAGCCAACAAGTTTCAATAGAATTCCACAAAAAGAACTTGGCCTTAGTGTGACATTTTTCCGGCACGAATTCCAAATCAATTGACTTTCCGAACAATTCAGAAAAAGATGATAAATGGTTTCCTCATTAGAATGGCAGAACAAGCATCTAGAAGGTCCCCTTAAGCCTTTGAGCTTTAAAATATCATCGGTAGGTAAAAACTTCTCGAATAGCCTCCAACGGAAGAATGACATAGAAGGTGATAGAAATTTATTCCATATGACGAGTCCCCAGGTTAGTATCACTCCAAGAGGTACTAGATAAGTAAATAAACTTTGCAAGGCTTTGGTGAGAAGCATTTTTAGTGATTAATTTATCCTTCTTTGTAGCTTGAATGGGTACGAGATAAAATTTTATTCAAAGTCTCTTTATTAACCTCCTTCTGTAATAAATGAGCATTCCAAGCTTCATTCACCCAACTATCTGATACCTTCTGTATATTGGAAGAATGATTGCATTGATCTAACAGGGGTTCTTCAAGTCGACCTTCACCAACATCCCAAATAAACAACTTTTCTGCAAACTCTTTGACTTTCAGCATTTCCTTCCAGGATTTAGAATCACCCAATTTAACCTTAATCAGAGTGGGATGAGTATCAAAGCAATATTTGCCATGCATAAATCTAGCCCATAAAGACTTATTAGCTCTAAAGTTCACTCATTGTTTACAATAAAAAACAAAGCTTAAATGAGAAAAGCTTTTAAAACCTAAACCACCACTAGATAATGGTTTACATAGTTTTTCCCAAGAAGCCCAATGCATATTTTTATGTTGTCCTTCCCATAAGAACTTATTAAACATAATGGAGAGTAACTTTTGAGTGCTTTTCTTCATTCTAATAATTTGGAGAATATAGAGTGGGAAAGCGGTTAAGATACTTCTCGGTAAAGTAATTCTACCACCATTGGATAGAAAATAAGAAGACCAACAATTAATTTGTGAAGAGACTTTAGACACCACTTCATCAAAATGAGAAAGCTTCCTTCTTCCCTTAATTAGAGGAAAGCCAAGATATTTTAGAGGATAAGCTGCTTCTTTGAATCCAGTATAATTTGAAATCCATTTTATATGATGTATTTGCATTAGAGAACTAGGTAGAAAAGAACATTTGGATTTATTGAATACCATACCAGAAACTTCTTCAAAGGAAGCCAAAGTTTTCATAATACCCTTAATAGAGTTCTTATTGCCATTACAGAAAACAATAACATCATCTGTATAGGCAAGATGACTCACCAATAATTTAGATCTATGCTGATATTGGACATAAGGATGATTGAGCTGGAACTTGTTTAACATTCTAGACAGGTAATCAAAAACTAAAATGAAGATGTAAGGAGACAAGGGGTCTCCTTGCTTAATTCCCCTCTCAGCTTGAAAAAAACCATGACTACAACCATTAATCAATATGTTGTAGTAGTTATTTTGCATCCACCTAGAAATTAGATTGCAAAATTCGGCACCAAAGCCTCTGCTAGTCAATACCTCCAAGACAAAAGACCGAGCTTATAGAATCAAAGGCTTTGGAGAGATCTAATTTGAACATTAAATTGGAACCTCTACAAGATTTATCAATATCCATAAGTAATTCTTGTGCAAGAAGAATATTATCGGTTATGCCTCTTCCCTTAATATAAGCGGTTTGATTATCGGAGATTAGATCTTCTAAGTAAGGTTGAAGTCTATTCACAATTACCTTACTCGATAATTTTAGAAAATATAGAAGTAATACAGATTGGTCCGAAATCACTCCATCCATTCTTACACTTATCTTTAGGAATAAGTACAATTGTAGAAGAAGCAAAATATTTAGGCGGATCAACATTTTGAAAAAAAGCTTGCATGACCAAAACCACCTGTATTTTGATTATATTCCAATTTTTCTTGTAGAAATCTTGTCGGCATATTTTTAGGTTGAGTGTTGTATTTTTAAAAAGGGGGTCGCCTACAGAAGTTGTCGGCGAATTTTAAATTTTAAATTTAATTTAAATATATATATAGTTTTTAGAAAAAAAAAATTTGATTTTAAAAATAACTTTAAGTTTGAAAATTTTAAGATATGAAATCAAACCGATCTCACATCCTGAATAGTTTATATAAGCGAGCACCGCATCTCAAACCGTATATCTATTCCAAAAAATAGTCACACTTCTTGATGATGGGGCTCGGTTAAATAAACTAGAAGATTTGTGACATCCGTTTGGTCTGTGAACCAATTTTATAAGCCGACAAGTTCCCCTGCTTAATATAAATAAATTAAGCAGGGTTTATATTACTCAGGTTCTTAAAGTTCTCTATAAGGGCAAGCCCCTATAGTTAATTACATCTTAAATGACGGGGGTCATTTAAGAAAACTCTCGATAATGATCAGTGGTTTTGCTCTCAAGAATTTCAAAGTTTAAGGTTTTCAAAGGATTGCATTTTGGAAATTTCAAAAGGGAATGGACCACATTTGGAACAATTTATTTTGATAATCCAAAGGAAGAGAAGTAGGAGAAGTTGAGGATCCAAGTAGAATCTTGGCAACTTCCCAAACTATCCTATTGTTTGTCTTTGATTTGGGAATTTACTTAATATTTCAATCTTGTCAATTTTAATTAATTAGGACTTATATATGTATGACATAATCATACAAGTAGCCTCGAAGATATGAGGGTTTATGTCGTACCGAACGACTACCTCGGAGTCCTAAGACCGGTAAGGGCTTAATTTACATGACATGATTATGCAAATACCTAACGAAGAGTTGAGGATTTATGTTGCACTAGTCAAACTACCTCGAAATCCTATGGCTTTGTTATTTAATTCTAAGAAAGTTTTGCTGAAGTAGACCCGAGTTTTGTTGATGACGATAGTCGTGCTGCCCACCATGCTCCAAGCTCCTTGTTGTTGTAGAGGTTTAGTTTTAGAAGTCATAAATCGGGAGATGAGAGAAGTGTTTTGGTTTAGAGAAAATCTTAAAATCTAAGTGTTTTTAATATTTTAATTAAAACAAATCTTAAAGTTGTTTAAACAGAACCGATTAAGATCCCACGGTTCCGATCATCCCGCACCGATTATTTTCATCGAATTCACTTAGTCCAGATGAATTTGCTATACTCAACTGAATGAGTTCCACACTTTCATTTAGACCGTGGGAAATCCCGTTAGCAACACGTGGGTTACAACATCCAAGGTATTCTCGATCATTCAACGAGACGTTTTAATTTAGTTATAATTGTAGTTTTTTTGTTCTGTTTGTGATTAAATTTTGAGTTGTTTTATATTTTGGAATGTTGTGGCGGTGAATTTTATCTAGCAATGACTTTTAGTTTCATTTTAGTTTCAGTTCAGGGACTATCCTAAAAGTTTTGGTTTTCATGCAACAATCTTCTTTAACATGCAAGAAAAAGTAAAGCACAGTGCATGTAAGTAAATTGCAATAAAGTAAATTGCAATAAAATAAAAGCGTACCTTGAGGGTCTTCCCGTCATCCCAAGCTGCACTTAAAACACATGTTAAGGCATTTAAATATTTCAATAAATACCTAAGTAAAGCTAAGGGACAGGGTTTTGGTTGTCTACCAAATTCCTAGTCCTATTGTTAGTCATCTCCTATGACGTCTAAGTTTTTGGTTTGGTTTAAGGATGATTTTCTTCATCAAAGAATAATTAAATTCAATTGTTCTTCTAAAACATCCCGTCATATAGAGAAAGTGCTTAGGACGACTCCTAAACATCTTTTTAATACTTCTGGGATTATTTTGAGTCCAAGTAAATTTAATTGCACATGTGAATTAATCATCCAGGAGTTTAGTTAAACTTTGTCTCTTGCTCGGTGAACCTGGGTATTTGATTACCTGATGAATGAAGTGACATCTCACTTAATACTCTATTTAAAAGTTATAATAATTAAGGCCTTTAAGGGTAAGTTAGGTTATTGAGAATTTTAATCAATCTTAATTTAAAGTTTGAGTTAATGATTTAAAGTGATTTAATTTAATTATGAGGTTTTAGTTAATAATTTTAAGTTTGGAATAGTGTTCAAATTATTTTAGATTTAATTTAAATCTTTACACTTTTAATTATCTTAGTAATTCAGATTGATGTTTTCATTTAGGTTTGTTGTTAAGTGATTTTAATTTAATTTAATTTAATTTGATTTAATTTAATTTAATTTTAATTTTATTTTAATTTTAATTTAATTTTAATTTTAATTTAATTTTAATTTAATTTTAATTTAATTTTAATTTAATTTTAATTTAATTTCACTTAATTTAATTTTAATTTTAATTCAATAAAATTTAATTTAATTTAATTCTTAATGATTTCATTTAGGTTTGTTGTTAAGTGATTTTGATTTAATTTACTTTAATTTAATTTGATTTAATTTTAATTTTAATTTAATTTTAATTTAATTTCACTTAATTTAATTTTAATTTTAATTTAATTTTAGTTTAATTTTAATTTAATTTAATTCAATTTAATTTTAATTTAATTCAAATTTAATTTAATTTTTAGTTTTAATTTAATTTTAATTTAATTTAATTTTAGTTTCAATATTTAAATTTAACTTAATTTAATTGTTAATGTGTTAATTTAATTTAATTTAAACTTTGACTTGACTTAATTTAATTTAATTTAATTCCAAGATTTTAAATTTGATTTTAATTATTGGACCATTTAACATTTTAAGCATTAATTCATTTAAGGTTTATCTTTTTTTTAACATTTAATTTATTTAATTTGGATTATTATTTTAATTTTTAATTAAGAACTAAATATTATTGAAGTGACTTATTTAGGGATTTTTAAATTAAAAAATGATTATCCTCTTAATAATATCCATATTTTAATAATCCAAAATTAAAATATATTCTTTTCAAAATTTAAATTATTTAATTAATTAGAGTTTCAATTTGATATTTTCAAAGTGTTTAATGGGTTTCTACCCTTTAATTTCCCTAGGTTTCAATCATCAATAAGAAAGTTAAAATCAAATATTTTACCCTCCATTTTGATTAAACCTAAAGTTTTAATTAAGGGTTAAAATTCTTAATTACCTTTATGCCCTTTTAGGCTTATTTATTTCATAACTCACTAAATTGAGCTCAAATGAATTTGAAATTTTTATGCCACCTCACTCACATGTCAATTAAGACATTAGAGGAGAAAATGTGATTTTTCTGACTTTAATTTATTTATATAATTATTTTTAGTAGAAAATAGGGGTTTTCAAAGAAAATTCAACAACATGACCAAGGTAAAGTTTCTCTCCTTAAGAAAATTATGGGATGTTCCTAATGACTAGAGGACCACTTGGACCAATTTTAGTGATTTTTTTAATTATATTTTATTTATTACAATTATTTTGAGTTTTAGAGTATTAATTAATTTTAAAATAAAATAAAAATTGAAAAATAGATTTTATATTTTTCATAAATTTCTCTAACCTCAAGGAGTCTAGAGAAATAAATTTTATAATTTTTTTATTTTTATTTGATTTATTAGAATTATTTTAGTGAAAAAGGTTAAAAATTTATTTTTTAATATTAAAAATTACATTAAGCCTTTATAATTTAATATCTTATCCTTGGGACTTAGGAAAAATATTTGGTTTGTTCCTAAGTGATTAAGACTCAAAATTTGACATTTTTATGATTTTTAATATTTTTGTGATTTTTATTATTTTTTAATTATTAAAATATTACAATATTGTGAAAAATAAATTTTTTTTAGAAAATTCTAATTTTAATTTTCCTAAACTCTTCTGAAATTAGAGAAGCTCCAAAACCATTTTTGTGAATTTTTTTAAAGTATTTTTGGAGTTATGAATTTTTAAAGTTCTATTTTGCTTATGAGGCTTAACCAATCCATTTGGTGGGGTTAATCAAGTCCAATTGATTTCAAAATTTTATGTAAGGTTCTTCTGACCCTAAAGAGCAATGGAGAATTATTTTCAAGTTAATTTGGTGTGTGGTTAACCCTAATTAATTCAAATTCAATTTTGGGAGTTTAGGCCAATTAGGGTTATTATGAATGAATTGACTCAAAATATATTTTTTATAGGGTCCCCTGGTCCTAAGAAACACCACCAAATTTTCCTAGAATTTATTTTACAACATGCTAATTATTGGAATTAAAATACCTAAAATAGTGACATGAACTTGAAAAATCAATAACTCTTTACAGAGATGGTCTCTGACCTTGAAACATTCAGGGAATGTTCCCAAGATCAGAGGCTTCAAAAGTCCTATGGTCTCATGCAATGATGAATTGTTTATGCAAATGGAGAATCAAAACATTGGAAACAGTAAATAAATTATTAAAAATAAAATACTCATCTAATTAACTTGATTTCTTTTCCACATTATTCTCCTCTGTTCACTTAGCAAGAGGGCATTTTTATTTTATTTTTGTAATTTTTCTATGCAAAGATATGAATTTTTGAAGTTCTGGTATTTAAATAAATCCAAAAAATCCTAATTTTCTACTTATCCTACTCGGCGCCGCGTCATCCTCGTCCGGATCGAAAGCCCACGCGTCGCTCTGTGATTCAGCGCCGCCATCTGACTCAGCGCTCCAGGGGCCCGCGGTTCAGCTAACATTCCTGGTCCGGCGCAATCTGAACTGTCTGCTAGATACACGTGCGATCCAACGGCTCTTGGTTATCGTCTACAACTGGTGTGCACCCGTGACCGTCCACACTCAAACCCTAATATCTCTCTCGATTCTCAATGGATTTTCAAGTTCTTATACTCTATGGATTCATCTTGAAGAGACGAACACATCCATACAGTTTATAAGCTATGAAATTAACCCAAACAAAATGGAGAATTGCTAAAAGCTCGGGAGGAAGAGTGAGTTCATACCTTTGCTCTAAGAAGTGAAGCTTTGATCTAAGAGTTGTGTCACCTTCAATTGAGTCCAAGCAAGCTCCAGATGAAGTCTCTAGCTCTGGGGAATTGTCTAAGTATGAAAGTGGCCAGACCCGATTTCAAAGCTTGGAGGCTGGAGCAACTAGGTGGCCTGGAGAGGGGGCTTTCACTAGGGAACTCCTTCTCTTGGTCCTGTGCAGGTGTGGGTGAGTTTAATTTGGATTTGGTGGAGGTTCCAGAGATGTCCTGGTTTTTAGTTGGATTTTCAACTCAGGAATTGAGCTCTGTTAATGGGGTTTAGGGCAAAGGAACGCTGGGGATCAACTGCTATGGGTTAGGAGAAGGTCCTGGAGCAATTTTGGTAGAATTTCCTTAAGGTCTGGTTCATCACCTTGTTTGGCCGAGAGGTGAGTGGGTTTAAATAGAGATGGCTGGAGGGCCTCCTAGGGGGGTTTAATGGCTTGGATCAACTGCCTTGGCCAAGGGAAGAAAAACCACAGTGGCCATTTAGGTTGGGACAAGTCAGCTAATTCAAATTAAATTTTTTTTTCAAATTAAGCCTCCCGGCCTGGTGGTTTCCGATGGCTGTGGTGCCTGGCCGGCCAGGCATGGGTCACCCTCAGGGTCAGGGAGGTCAGGGCTTGAGTTTGGTGCCAACAATTGGCTTTGGACATGTGTAAAGGAGTTGAATTGAAATGGCATGGGGAGAAGGTTATTTTGGGTTCAAAAGGGTCAACCCATGGTTTTGGGCTTGGTGCACCACCCAAGGCCTGGATCTAGGCTGAAAAGATTCATTTGGGTCAGCCAAGAGGAAATGGAGTAGTCTCCATGAAGGATTAGGTGGCTAACTTGGTTTAGTGTGTATCATGGATGAGGTTAAAAAAGCTTAAGGAAGGCTTAAGAAAGGGACCACTCCATTTGCCATAAATGACATGGTGAGGTGTCAAAACCCTCATAGCTTCATATGGCTTGCAAATGGCTCACATTTGGCTTACATTTGGCTTGGAAAAGGTTGGAATGTTTCATGAAAAAGGATTTTAAGGATTTTTGGTATTTAGGGGTAATTTGGCACATGGCTTAGTTTAGAAAAATTCAATGATGAATTTGAAACATAGGGAGTGATTTAATTAAATGGATGATGAGATGAAAGTGTCATGTAGGCTTTGGATTGATTTTGGGCTTTTTAAAATCATTTTGGATGGGCGTTTAAAGTGGTTTAAGGAAGTGGGATTTTGGATTTAAAGTAAATTTAGGATGAAACTTTTGTAAAGGATTGTGCCAAATAAATGTTGCAATTGGTTTAGGCATGTGTCATGAGTGGTTTGGAATCAATTTGGTGTGATTTAGAGTAGAATTGGTTTGAATTTGGGCTTTTTTGGTAAAGGGGCCAAGGTGGGCCAAATTGGGCTAACTTGGGCTAAGGTTGGGCTAAGGTTGAATTTGGTGTAAAATTAATGTTGAAAAATGTTTATGGGAGTGTTACAAAGAGTTTTCAACTTGTGTTGGGTTCTAATTTTGGGATTTGGGCCCATTTGGGTTAGGTTTGGGCTTAGGTCAATGTAAGGGATTTTAATTTTAGGTTAGGTTTAGGTGGAGTTTAGGTTCAAATTTTGGGCAAGTCAATTTAGTTTTTTTGTTTTTGGGGATGATAGGAAGGCTTTAGAAAAGATTTGGGGCCAATTGGGGTTGAGTTGGGTTGGTTTGGGCTAGGTTTAGGTCATGGGCCAAAATTGGGCCTTAGGCTTCAAATTGAAATTGGGCCCAAATGTCAATCAAATTGGTCTTGGATTTGGTCTAATTGATATTGGGGATATTTAATTGAAGTTTAGAATTGAATTGGACCAAAATTGAGGTCAATCGTGGTGGTTTGGTTTGACATTGGGTTCACTTGGGTTAAAAAATGGGTCAAATTGGGGGTTTTGATAAAAGTGGGGTAAATTGGCAAAATTAGCCCATAGTGTAGTTGAACAAAATAAAATTAGGAATATTTTGGATGTTTTGGAATTTTCTGGGAATTTTTGGAATTTATGGAATTTTTGGTTAAGAAGGGTATTTTGGGTATTTGGAGGGTATTGGGGGGTATTTTTGGTATAGTTGGCTAAGGATGATCAATTTGAGTGGGGGGAAATGTTTAGGATTGGTTTTGAGGAATTTTGGGTAATTTAGGCAATTTTGCAAATTTTGGATAGCTTCAAGGACATTTTGTAGGTTTAGCGGGTGTAGAGCCCCAGGGGTCAAAAATTGAAATTTTGAAAAAATGAAGATTGGTCAAGTTTGAGCATAATGGAATCACTTTGGTTAAGCCATGAAGTCATATCAAGCCCATAAGAGCCATGAGAGGACTCATTTGAGGCATTCACTATGTTGTTCCTAACCCTCTTAACCAGGGGTTTAGGGGTTAAGGTCCATCCATATGAATTACCTACATGAGTCAGGAATTCAAGCTAGGTATGAATGGTTTTAAGATTTGGAATGTGTGTGAAAGTATAATGTATGTGCAAGTCAACCCTCACCAGACCAGGCCATCCAGGGTATTCCTAAGACTAAAAAGTCCTATAGGGAACTCATCCTTTAAACCTCCACATTTGGTTTCAACCCTCTAGGTGATTAAGGGTCTACAATCAAGCTTGTGGGGTTTGCAGGGAGTTAAGAAGTAGTTTGAATTTCTAAATGGTGGGTTCCATTTCTAGTCCTCTAAGATTAGTCAAAGGAAAATCCTAAGGCTAGATCCTAAGAAGTAAGGTGAGAGAAGAGAAAAGATTTCATCAAAAATGAGGTCAACAAATGGACCCCCAATAGGTGTGGTGTGCTAACCAAGCACACCGCGCGTATTGGCGTTGACCGAAGAGATCAACAAAACCAACACAGACGTATAAGTGAAACACTTAGAACAGAGTAGAAATAAATTTCCGCTGGGGAGTATTAGGTATATTTCCAAGACTGGAGATTCCTGAACTCTCGCTGGGGAATGGAGAAGGAGGTGAACTCCAAATCACAAGATCTAGGGAAATCGATTTAGATTTCATTTTACTTTTAAATTTCAAGTTTCAATGTGTGAGTTTAGACTTTGATTTGTTCTGAGTTTCAATTTCGATTGAAGTTTTAATTTAAAATCAATTTAAGGAAATTTTGAATTTGAAATTTGGATTTGAAATGAAAATTGAAACCTGGGTTTCAACCTCGAGATTGCAAAGAGAACCAGAATTTAGGTACCAGCCTCAGAGTGAGAATCAGAGTTTATGTATCGACGGAAAAAAGGATGAGAATCAAAATTTAGGTACTAATCTCGAGAGAGTGAGATTTGAAATTTAAGTATCAAACCTGAAGGAGAATCAAAATTTAGGTATCGATCTCGGAAAGAGAGTCAGAATTTGGTACAGACCTCGAAAGGAGAGGACTGGAATTTAGGTACCAATCTCGAAAGTTGTGAATCGAAATTTAGGTATCAATTCGGATGAGAGTCAGAATTTAAGTACCGACCTCAAAAGAAGAGAACTGGAATTTGGTACCAGTATCGAAAGAGAGGATTGAAATTTTGTATCAACCTCGAAAGAGAATCGAAATTTAGGTATCGATCTCGAAGGAAGAGAACTGGAATTTGGTACCAGTCTCGAAAATTTAGAATTGAAATTTAGGTATCAATTTGAATGAGAGTTGGAATTTAGGTACCGACCTCGAAGGAAGAGAACTGGAATTCGGTACCAGTCTCAGAAGAGAGGATTGAAATTTGGTATCAACCTCGAAAGAGAATCGATATTTAGGTATCGATCTCGGAAAGAGAGTTAGAATTTGGTACCGACCTCAAAATGAGAGAACTGGAATTTGGTACCAGTCTCAGAGATTTAGAATTGAAATTTATGTATCAATTCGAATGAGAGTCAGAATTTGGTACCGACCTCGAAGGAAGAGAACTGGAATTTGGTACCAGTCTCGGAAATTTAGAATTGAAATTTAGGTATCAATTCGGATGAGAGTCAGAATTTGGTACCGACCTTGAAGGAAGAGAACTGGAATTTGGTACCAGTCTCGAAGATTTAGAATTAAAATTTAGGTATCAATTTGGATGAGAGTCGGAGTTCGGTACCAACCTCGAAGGAAGAGAACTGGAATTTGGTATCAGTCTCAGAAATTTAGAATTGAAATTTAGGTATCAATTCAGATGAGAGTCGAAATTTGGTACCTACCTCGAAGGAAGAGAACTGGAATTTGGTACCAGTCTCGAAGATTTATCTGTATTAAGTGGGACCCAATCCCATGCCATTAGAACCAAATCAAACAAAGTTCGCGGCTCCGTGTCAATAGAACTAGTCGATCCTCTAAGACACAGAAGAAAGAGAATTGAAAGGAGATGGTAAGCATACCAAGCTAAAGAGACTTGACTTAACGACAAGTCAAAGAGAATATTCAAATTTCAAAAGAGTTTCCAACAGATTTCTATTGAGGAAAGAACTGAAAGGTTCGAATCAGAGGTTTCAGATCGGAATTCAATTTGAGATTTAGATTCATTTTGTTTGTCCTTTAACGATCCCATTTTATTTTTTTTCTTGTTGTTTACTTAGTGTTCATGTGAATTTAAAGTTCATTTTAATATTCAAATTTTTAGGAAAAGTTATCATTTATTTTCTTTTTCTTTTATGTTCTTCGTTCATTTAACTCTAATGGTGTTTCCTAGTCAATTTGCAAAAAAAGAGGTGAAGGCAAAATATGACGTAGTCATTTTCATTCCAACTTGCTGAAAGTACATCATACAACTTAATCTAATCATGATGACATTTTCCTTGGAAATTTAATGTCTCATACAATCCATGTAAATCTAAAATGGATTGTGTAAGATTCTTGTTGATCCATCCAAAAGCGTCTGTCAAAAATCCATGTCCGAATAGTAAGAAACATAGGCAATAACATCACCTTACAAGCCACCCTTAGCAGGAACGTCGCATGGATGTGTATTGGAGGTGTGTTATTTCCCATGTAACTCACAGCTCATAAGGCCGGAGACTCTCCAATTCTGGATCTGGCTGAAAGTGGTAAGGCATTTTTATGTTGTCCATTCTTCTAAAAATAACTGAGATCCTCTCCACAGGCACTCCTGGAATGCAATTCTTCGCAACGTCTGCTCCGTTTCCTTTTAACACCAGGACGGAACCTACCGGAAGTGGTATCTCCACCGGCCCTCGGAACTCACCGGGGCCTACAATCCGGAGCTTAGATCCGAACATGATGTTGCACTGGTTGATGAATGACACTATGCAGAAGGGTCTAGCAAAGTCATGATGGTCTATATGTGGAGGTATGCAGTCGCCTTCCTTGTAGATGTTAATAATGCAGCTGTTGAAAATGCAATCTGTAGGCAATACCCTCCATGTTATCATCCTTTTCACCATCCTCTTAATGATTCTTGGCATCGAATCCACGTCACTGCAACGGAGTATCCCTGGTGGATTTACTTTTCTGTCTATGGCAAAATTGTAGCAACTTCCGCATTGGATTGTAACTCTTCCTTTTTCTGGCATCCATCTTAGGGGTTCTGAATATGTCTTTTCTCTCAGGCGGCCAGCTCGGCCCATTTTCTGTAATTCGAGGATGCAGTCTACAATTTGTTGTTTCTCATAATCTGAGAATACATTTGTATGCAGCTCGAGGCCTTCCAAGATGTTGACCCTCTTGTCTCCAATTCTTTCAAAGTATTCAAAGTTTTTCTTCTCAACTAGTTGCATTTTCTCGAGCTCGTATTCCAAGATTATCTGAAGTCCTCGGTTTCTAGTAACATAATGCAGGATGTATGGCTCAACCCCAGCATGTTCTTCTGCATGTCTCGGCTCCTCGGGGATAGTCTCTGTAGGGACATCCTCCGGGGTTGCTTTCACAACAAGACTCTTCGGATCTGGTATATCTGCTCGGCGTCAAGGTACTGACTCTATTTCTGTTTTCTTGGTATTTCTTTTATCTGTTTCGACTTTCTTGGAGTTGAATTTCTTCTTTCCGGTTCCTGACGAACCGGTCTCCTTGGAGCATTTGTACTAACGGTATCCACTGTCTATTTATATTGATCTTCTGCTAACTTGGTCAACATTTTGCGAATGTGACGATTCTTATTTCTTCGCTGGGTAGTAGTGAGAGTAGCTCTCCTTACCCCTTAAATTTCTGCGGGTGCGGCGCTGACAAGCCTACCCTCTGTTGTGGCAACCACGGACTTAACTTTCTTATCTTCTCCGGTTGCATGTGTGGCGTTTTCTTTTCTTTTCTTGCTGCTGGATTGGTGGCTTGGGCCACCCAATTTCATCACTGTCTTGTTGTGAAGTTTTTCTCGATCAACTGGGATCCAATCATTTTCTTCGTATTGTAAGTCGGCTGGTGTGAAGTCTGAGTCAATCTCTATCACTGCTCCATCCCTCACCATCTTTTCATCAAGTGCTAGACTCACGACATTTTTAAAGTTTAGAACCAACCGCCCGTTAGACATTTCCCTGCGAAAAAATAAGGAAAGGATCAGGGGCTGTACTAAGAACAAGAACAATAAGAAAAGCACTTAAAAAATCTTATTCACTTCTTTTAAATTTAAAGGAAGTAGGAAGAGATGAGAAAATATCAGGAATGAATGGATTTAAAAGGAAAGATTGACATTTTATTATTACGATTTCCCATGTTTTATTTTTAACATTTTCATTGATGAGATTTTTTTATCATCCATTTTATTTTGTTTTGTGTTTGGACCCAGTCACAAAGTGATTATTCACTCGTGTTTCTAGGGATAAAATTCTACTTTAGAGGTCACCCTTCAAAACATCAGGTTGCGTAATACTTCTTTAAATACTGTCCATTTATTGGAAGCATGGGTCGTTCTCCATGGCAATTCACCAGTTGGTAGGAACATCCTGAGTTGACTGTCTCGACCATGAATGGCCCTTCCCATGTTGGTTCAAATTTACCTCCTATCTTGCGATGTGCAAGAATAGGTCTCTTGAGAACAAGAACTAAGTCGCCGACTTTGAAAGTTCTGGGACGGACTAATTTATCATGGGCCTGGATCATCTTGGCTTGATGCAGTTCCAAATTCTTCTGCGCGGAAATTCTTTTCCCTTCCAAGCTTTCCAATTCTTACAGTCGTAGTCTGGCATTTTCTTCTGTAGTGATCTTTTTTGCAACTGCAATTCGGAGTGACGGAAGTTGAACTTCTAAGGGTAGAACGGCCTCGGACCCGTACACTAAGGCGTAAGGCATAGACTGGGTAGGAGTTCTGAAAGTCGTCGTGTAGGCCCATAGGGCTTCTAACAACTTCTCGTGCCAATTTCTCTTATTGTCGTCCAAAGTTTTCTTTAGGATTTGGACGAGAGTTTTATTAAAAGCCTCGGCCAAGCCGTTCGCTCTTGGGTAGTAGATCGTTGAGTATCGCCAATCAATCTCGTGTCTTCTGACAAAATTGTTGATCTTTGTACTTTTGAATGCAGACCCATTATCTGAGATAATTCTACGCGGTACCCCAAAACGGTAGATGACTTGGTTCTTGAAAAACTATAGCACATGGTGTGCATTCACTTCTCTGAGTGGTATAGTTTCTGCCCATTTAGAAAAGTAGTCTGTAGCTGCAAGAATGAAGTGATGTCCTCTTGAAGAAGGCGGTTCTATCGGACCCACAATATCTATGCCCCAACACTCAAATGGCCACGACGCGATTGTCGGATGTAGCACATTTGGAGGTTGGTGTAGAACCACTCCGTGCACTTGGCACTGGTGACAGCTTTTGGCAACTTTCATACAGTCGGTCATCATTGAGGGCCAGTAATACCCTAGTCTTTTAATCTTCATTTTCATTTTTGGACCCGACTGATGAGCGCCACAAAGTCCTGAATGTACTTCTTTAACGATTTCACGAGCCTCGGACCTGCTCAGGCACCTTAGCCACATCTGATCAAAAGATCTTCTGTATAGTGTATTGTTTATTAATGCGTAAGACAGAGTTCTTTTCTTGATTTGATGGGCTAACGACTTATCGTCAGGCAGGTTTCATGTCTACAAGTAGTCTATTAATGGCTGCCGCCAATCTTTCGTATTTTCACGTCCTTCTTCGCAATTGTTTCTTCTGCTCTTTCTGCTATTTGTGTATTGTATCCATGTCATGCTGTGAGAGAACTTGACGTCCCTAAACTGACACTTCAACTAACTCATCATATAAGCAGACAAATTCTTTTGCAAGTCGAGCTAGCGCATCTGCCAGAGCATTTTCTCTTCTAGGAATCTTGTAGATCCTTACGTTTTGAAATTGTTCCAACAATTTCATTGCATACTGAAAGTACTGCTCGAGCCTTGGCTTTAAAATTCTGTACTGTTCAGCGACCTGTTGAATTATCAACTGGAAATCTCCATAGATGTTGATGTCTGTTATTCCCATCTGAATGGTTAATTTCAGTCCAGTTATGAGGGCTTCGTATTCTGCCTCGTTGTTTGTACACGGTTCTGTTAAGTGGTAGGAGTACCTGCTCCAGTTTTATAAAGATTAGTCTTATTCCTACCTTACCGGGCACTATCATTTGCAATTCTCTGTCTTTTTGTGCTGATGACGCACCGTCAAAATATAGTTCCCAACATCGATCATCAGGATCTTCTAGGCTCATTATTTGCTCGTCAGGCAAATCATCGTCGAGAGGCAAATCCGCCGGCGAAGGGTGTGCTGCGAGGAAGTCTGCTAAGACTTGTCCCTTTATGGCGCGAAGAGGAACGAAAGTTATGTCGAATTGCAATAGTATCATTGACCACCTGGCAAGTCTGCCAGAAAGCGTCGGTCGGGTCATCAAGTATTGTAACGGATTAACTCTCGAAATATGGTTGACCTTATGAGAAAGCATGTAATGCCTAGCGGTGAAGATTAGGGCCAAACAATGCTTCTCAATCGAAGGATACTTTATTTTTGTCGGGATTAGACGACGGCTTAGGTAGTAGATAGCATTTTCTTTTCCCTCATCATTGACCTGGGCTAGCAGGGCTCCGAGAGAATCGTCTAAAGCCACGGTATAAAGTATCAACAGACCTACCCGAGGCCGGGGTCGCTAAGACAGGGAGGTGTCATTAGATATCGCTTAATGTCCTCGAAGGCCCGCTGGCGTTTTTCTTCCCAAATGAATTTGGCTTCCTTTTTAACCAATGCCGAGAAGGGCTGACACCTACCTGACAAGTTCCAGATAAAGCGTCGAAGATATGCCAACTTCCCTTGAAAGGATCGTAGTTATTTCAAAGTTTTGGGAGGAAGCATTTCTAAAATAGTTTTAATCTTCTCCAGATCGATTTCAATACTGCGATGTCGGACAACAAATCCTAAGAATTTCCTGGAGGTGATGCCGAAGGCGCATTTTAAGGGATTCATCTTAAAGTTAAATTGTCTTAGTCACTCGAAAACAATTCTCAAATCATATAGGTGATCTTCCTTCAGTTTACTTTTGATGACCACATCATCCATGTAGCACTCGACTTGGTTGTGAATGAGATCATCAAAAAACTTCGTCATCGCTCTTTGGTATGTTGCTCCTGCGTTCTTTAGTCCGAATGGCATTACTGTGTAGCAATACACTCCGATCGACGTTCTGAATGTCATGAGCTTTTCGTCTTCTGGTGCCATCTTTATCTGATTGTATCCTGATGATCCATCCATAAAAGAGAAAATTTCATGTGTTGAAGCAATATCGATCATCAGTTCTGGGATTGGTAGTGGAAATTCATCATTTGGACATGCTTTATTCAAATCTCTAAAGTCCATGCAGATTCTGATCTGACCATTCTTCTTTCTGACTAGTACCACATTGGCTAACCAAGTTGGGTATTGTTCTTCACAGACAAATTTAGCGTATATTAGCTTCTTGACTATAGCTATTACTTGTTGCTCAGTTTCTAGACGCATTCTTCTCGGAGCTTGTCTAACTAGAACGGCAGTGGGATCCACTCCTAACTTGTGAACTGCGACTTCTGGAGCTAATCCTGGCATTTTGTCATAACTCCAAGCAAAACAGTCCTTGAATTCCATTAGTAGCTTGATTATGTCTTCGGAGACTTCTTTGTTGAGTAAGGAGCTAACAAAGGTAGGCCTAGGCTCTTCACTAGTACCTAAGTTAACTTCCATTAACTCGTCTATAGTAGATTTAATTTATTCTTCGAAATCTGGTGGAGCATCACCGATTGATAGATCTTTGAGGTCTTCTGAAGCTTCCAAGCAGTCTTCATTAGGCTCGCAAGTGACAACCAAGCAAAATCTCGTATCATCAACTGATCCTACTGTGCTGAATTTGAGACCATGTTTTGAATTGGGAGACCGACCAGCATTATTCCATAATTTTTCAAAGTGTTGTGATCATCCTTTTGTCCAGTGTCAAGGTAAGATACCGCGTTGAATTAAATTTTGAACACAGGGAGAGTACCACTCAAAAGGTAGTTCCGTTAATTCGGAAGAAGTAACATCTTCAAATTGTACATCACTTTCAGTTTTGGAAGAAGAAGAACCACGGTAAAATTTAATCGGCTTAGCACCACCACCATGCACTTCCTTGACCACCATACCCTCGATCTTATTAGAATGGATCAGGGTCAGGGTCATAGTATGTACATACTGGTTAATCTTCTCGTACATTGATTTATATTCTTCATTGTTTTCTTCTTCAAGAGAGATCTTGAATTGTGGTTCCTTCTCACTTATTGTCGCTGCTTCTTTCTTAATTTCTTCTTCTTCTTCAGAATTGTTCTCCCAATCAACATCGATGACCGATTTCTTTTGTCCAACTGTTCCAACGTTTCTTCCACGTCCCCGTCCCCGGCCTCAACCTCGGGTGCGAGTTCTGGAGAAATCTTCACCATCTCGCCGTAAGGGAGTGGTGAGTAACTGTTGGACTAGAACTTCAAGTTCTTCATCATCTCAAATTTCTTTTGCTTCATTTGGTATGGTATTTCTGGAAAAGATTGTTTTCTTCGGATGCGCGTAGTAGGCCGCATCTTCATGAATTCTGATTTCGTGCACGGAGAACTGTTGCAAATCACCTTTGATGCACTGTTCCCCTCCTTCGTAATACTTTATGCACTGGTGTAGAGACGACGGTACCATCCAGTTTTGCATGGATCCATGGTCGACCCAGTAGAGCGTTGAACAATGTCTCAGAATCAATTATGTGGAATTTTTCGGTTGTCTCTGCTAAATCACCGGTCTTCATTAGTTGTTATCGATCCAAGAGCTCTTTCTCCTTTTTGATTAAAGCCTCTTAATAACATCTTGTCTACTTCAAGCTCGCGAACATCAATTTTCAAATATGCTAGCGTCAGAAGATTCATTATGTTGATTGATGCTCCCGGATCAACCAACACTCTGGAGAGCGTAAACTTTCCAATAGTGACTGAAATGTACAACGGTCGGTTGTGATCAGCTGTTCCCAGTAATAGATCATTGTCCGTGAAGGTAACACCTCGTTGTTCTCTTAACGAGCAAACCTCATCGCAGAAATTGGCCATTTGAGCTAAACAAATCTCCGGATCAATTAAAACCTTGATCAAAGCTTCCCTCATCTCCTTTGACAGAATCAGAGCGTCGCATATTCTTAGTTTGGCTGGTAGCTTCCTAAGATGGGCTAGCACGTTGTAGTCCACTTTATTACCATGTTCCTCATTTTCTTCTCGAATAGGTAGTTCCTCTGATGGGGTTGGCTCCTCCTGAGCAACCACCTGCTTTCCTTTATCCTTTGGACCCATTCTCGGAGGTAGAACTTTTCCACTTCTTAAATTAACTTCAGTTATTTCTTCTGAATTTGGTGTTGAATCTGCCGGTGTATCCTCTTGAATTGGAATGTCTGGCTCTTCTGGTGTTGCTTCGAAATCTAATAGTTCTAACTCTATTGTGATCGGAACTCCTCAGAATTCATAAATGGACTCGTTGCTTGTCAAGCTTTCGTAGCCTCCTTTGTGAACATCTTCTTCGTCGTGGTCATCGAGGTTGTGTATGATTTGAGAATCATTATTTTTATTGGAATCGAGATTCGGATTAAGCTGGTTGTTGCTAGTTACGTAATCGTTAGAAACAGTCAAAAAGTAGCTAACGCCATAACCCTTATCATTATAAGATCCCGCCTGGGCGAGCAGATAATCATATAGAGTCAGGAGTTCGAGGGATTTCTCCCCTGAATCGGAAACAACCATTCTAGGATAAGCAGCCCCTAGTCTACCCTTCGGAGCCTCGATCTTCTTTTCTTCCACGATCTTCTCCTCCTTCTGGGGCGGTTCTTCAATCACAAGTGATAGTGCCAGCTCGAAAGGTTTCAAACTCTGAGTTGAAGCGTGTACCGAAGCGGTCTGGATGTGATCCAAAATTTTCTTCGATGATTTTGTCCAGACGGTACTCCATCCATCATCGGTTGTATACGGGTTTATCGGAACAATGGGATCCGTTGAAATAACATTGACGGAACCTCCTTTATGGGGTTCCTTCATGTATTCCTTTAGGATCGTTATGTTCCCTTTCCAGAGATTGTCATCAAGCCAACTCTTGAAAGTGATGCAATCCTCTATCTTGTGTTCGAGCATCTGGTGGTAAGGGCAATAGTTCGGATGATCTTTCTTATTGACTTCCTCTAGCCTATTGGGCTCTGGTAGCTAAAAATTTGGTGTCTTTATTAAGCTACGGAACATCTTCGCTATTGCTTCAGTCTTGAATGAATATTCTCTATTTAGAAGTTCTCTTAAGGTACACGATGAATGAGGCGGTTGTTCATAATGCTGAGGTGACTAATAGCTTAGTCGAGGCTGTTGGTAGCCCTGTTGAGGTTACTAATAGATCTATGGTGGTTGTTGGTAAGTCTGTTGTGGTGGTTGATAATTGGGCTGTGGTCGTTCTGGCGGTATCTGCATTGGCTGCTTGCCCTTATCTACTACCGCGACGATTCCAGATTTCTTTTCGAATGTTTTCACGGGCTTTTTCTTATCGGTCTTGTCCACGAAACTTAATTGCTTTGCCTCCTCTTGCAAGCTCCCGGCCTTGCTAAGCAACTTCTCGAAAGACTTGATTGTAAATTCTTTAAGGAGAAGTGCTATCAGGCCATAGATACTCTTAAGTAGGATGCCAACTACCTGTTGTTCTTGAAGCTGTGGTTCACACTTCATGCTTAAATTCCTCCATCGAAGTATGTAATCCACTAAAGTCTCGTTCGGTTTCTGTTGCTCCACCACTAGATCACCGATAGTGATGTGGTGCTGAGCCCCGACAAACCGCTTAATGAAGACATTCTCTAGTTCTGAAAAGGTCTTTACTGAACCGTTCAACAATTCTACGTACCAGTCAAAGGCAATCCCTGAAAAACTGCTGACAAACTGATGGAAGAGTAGAGCGTCACTCCCACCGGCATTGCAGCAACTAGCACGAAAATGTGCGACATGCTGCCGGGGGTTTTTCCATTCCATCAAAAGTCTTAAACAGAGGTGGTATGAAGCCTTTCGGGTATTGGTCTGCATCGAACTCTTGGGGGTAAGGTCTACCTATCCGAATAGATGCTCTACTCTTAGATTGTGCTAGGGCTTCTCCACCTGCTGTTCTACCATGTTTTTATGTCCTTTTCTGGGATCATGCTTTGTGTAGAATCATTCTTTGGTGGCTCGTCTCCGTTGACGGATGTGATCTCTTTTCCTCCAGCTGCGATATGGATGATCTCTGGGGGTGTTTCTTTCTGATGTACCTGACTATGGAGAGTGGCTAAGGCAGCGGCCATCTCTTCCATCCTCTTTGCCATCTGGGAAATTGTATCATCTCTTTCCCGAAGCTATGCCCTCATTACTTCCGGTTCATCTCTTTCTGCAGCTGCCGGAGCACCTTGCAAAGCTGATGATGCCCGCGTCTCAACCATGTTGATTTCAGCATACTCGTCATTCATAAATTCTAATGAATTAACTTCATCTTCTAGTTTTTCTTCTCTTTCTTTTGCTAACCGTCGGATGTCGGTCCTTAACTTGTCCATGGCATCCTCTAGTGGCCTTTTCCGCACGGTCTCGTAGTTGTCACGTGACGGTTGTTGAACTTCCTTTCCAGGAGTCCCCTTTATTGCAGTAGCGCTTTCTTCTGATTCAAGTCTCTTAACGAGACTTTTCTTCTCAGGACATTGTTTTGGTCTTAGCTCGCCAGTAGTAGGTCGCCATATCATCCTTCTTGCAGCCGGAAGCCTGGGACCGGATGGCCTGTCGGCTATATGCTGGAAGGTGGTATACTCCCTAATTTGAAGTCCCGATACAACAACGGGTGAACTAGTTTTTATCTTCTTCTTTGGTTTCTCTATGGCAGCAATAGGCTCTATTCGCAGTCCGAGGTGGGATTTAGCTGGCACCGGTCTCATCCTTCATAAGATTTCTGACACAGGTGTCGGCATATTTTTAGGTTGCGTGTTTTATTTTGAAAAAAAGGGGTCGCCTAACAGAAGTTGTCGGCGAATTTTTAATTTAATTTAAATAAATAATTTTGAAAAGTAGTATTTGATTTTGAAAATAATTTTAAATTTGAAGGTTTTAAGATATGAGATTAAACCGATCTCACATCCCAAATAGTTTATATAAACGAGCACCGCACCACAAACCGTGTATCTATCCCTAAGGATAGACACATCGCTTGACGGTGGGGCTCGATTAAGTAAACTAGAAGATTTGTGACATCCGTTTGGTACTGCGAACCAATTTTATAAGCCGACAAATTCCCCGCTTAATATGAAAGCATTAAACAGGGTTTATATTACTCGGGTTCTTGAAAATTCCCTATAAGGGCAAGCCACTATAGTTAATTACATCTTAAGTGACGGGAATCACCTAAGAAAACTCTCGATAATAATCAATAATTCTGCTCTCAAGAATTTCAAAGTTTAAGTCTTCAAGGGATTGAATTTTGGAATTTCAATAGGGAATGGATCAGGTTTGGAACATTTTGTTTTGTGAATCCAAAGGAAGAAAAGTAGGAGAAATCACAGATTCGAAGTGAACTTCGGTAATTTCCCGACTATCCTATTGTTTTGCTTGGATTTAAGAAAGTCCTACTATTTATTTAAATGTTTTGATTTTGCCAATTTTAATTAATTAGGACTTATATTTATATGATAGAATCATACAAATAGCCTTGAAGATGTGAGGGTTTATTGTCGTACCGGACGACTACCTCGGAATCCTAAGACCGGTTAGGGCTTAATTTGCAATGCAAGCGCTAACGAAGAATTGAGGATTTATGTTGCACTTAGGCAAACTACCTCGAAGTCCTATGGCTTTGTTATTTAATTCTAGGAAAGTTTTGCTGAAGTAGACTCAGGTTTTGCTGATGACGATGGCCGTGCTGCCCACCATGCTCTGAGCTCCTTATTGTTGCAGAGGTTTAGTTTTGGAAATCATAAATCAGGAGATGAGAAAAGTGTTTTGGTTTAGAGAAGTCTTAATTTTCCAAGTGTTTTTTGTGTTTTAATTAAAACAAATCTTAAAGTTGATTATAACGACACCGGTTAAGATCCCACGGTTCCATCCTTCCGGCATCATTATTTTTATCGGATTCACTTAGTCCGGATGAATTTGCTAAACTCAACCGAATGAGTTCCACACTTTCATTTAGACCGTGGGAAATCCCGTTAGCAACACGTAGGTTACATCATCCGAGGTATTCCCGATCATCCAACGAGGACGTTTTAATTTAGTTGCAATTGTAGTTTTGTGTTTTGTTTGTGATTAAATTTTGAGTTGTTTTATATTTTGAAATGTTGTGGCGGTGAATTTTATCTTGCAATGACTTTTAACTTAATTTTGGTTTCAGTTTTAGGGTCTATCCTAAAGGTGTGAGTTTTCATGCAACAGTTGTTTATCATACAAGAAAAGTAAATGCAATGCAGTTAAATAAATTGCAATAATGTAAATTGCAAGAAAGTAAATTGCAATAAAATAAAAGCGTACTCGGAGGGTCTTCCCGTCATCCCAAGCTACACTTAAAACACAATTAGAATATTTAAGCAAGTTCCCTGGTAAAGCTAAGGGAAAGGTTATGGTTTTCTACCAAATTCCTAATCCTATAGCTAGTCATCTCCTATGACGTCTAGGTTCTTTGTGTTTTGGTTTAAGGACGATTTTCTTCATCAAAGAACAATTAAGTCCAATTGTTCTTATAAATGTCCTATCATATTGAGGAAGTGCTTAAGAATAATCTTAAACATCTTTTCAATATTTTCTAGGATTGTTTTAAGTCCAAATGGGTTTAATTGTACAAATGAATTAATCGTCCGAGAATTCAAGCTTTGTTGTTATCTTGCTCAGTGAACTAGGACATTTGAATATCCTATAAGTGAAGTAACATTTCATTTAATGTTCTGTTTAGGAGTTATGATAACTAAAACTTTTGAGGGTAAATTGGTGTTCAAATGGTTTGTGATTTAGTTTAATTTCCATTAATGAGTTTAAATTTAGAATAGTGTTCAATTTATTTTAGATTTATTTTGAATTCTTTATGTCTTTGGTGATGTTATATCTAATTCAATTTAATTTAATTTAATTGAGTTTTAATTTAATTTAATTCAATTGAGTTTGATTTGATGTTAAATTAATTTAATTTGATTTGATTTAATTTTAATTCAATTTGATTTAATTTAATTTAATTTAATTTTAATTTAATTTAATTTAATTTAATTTAATTTTTAATTTGGTTTAACTTAATTTAATTTGGTTTTATTTATTCAATTTAATTTAATTTAATTTGTTTATTTAATTTAATTTAATTTAATTTAATTCAACTTTTAATTTTAATTTAATTTAATTTAATTTAATTTAATTTAATTTAATTTATTTTAAATTTATTTTATTTAATTTAATTTAACTTAATTTAATTTGATTTTATTTATTTAATTTAATTTAATTTAATTTATTCATTTAATTTAATTTAATTTGTTTATTTAATTTAATTTAATCTTTAATTTAATCCAGCTTTTTTAATTTAATTTTATTTTTAATTTTAATTGAAATTTTAAAAGAGTTTAATAATTTAATTTTAGTTTAATGATTAAGTCTTTTAATATTTTGAATTTGAGTTATCATTTTTAATTAGAAATTAAATATTATTGAAATGATTAATTTAGGGATTTTTAAATTAAAGAATAAATCTCTTCCTAATAATATCCCTATTTTAATAATTCCAATTTTATTATTCTTCCAAATTTAATCCATTATTTAATTAAAGTTTAAACATTTTAAAATTGCTTAATGGGTTTCTACCCTTTAATTATTTAAATTTCAATCATCCAAATTAGATTAGGATCAAATATTTTACTTGTTAATTTTTTTATTAAACCTAAAGTTTTAATTAAGGATTAAAATTTTAATTACTATTTTACCCTTTAAACTTAATAATTTCATAACTCACTAAATTGAACTCAAATGAACTTGAAATTTTTATGAGACTTCACTCATGTGTCAATAAAGACATGAGAGGAGAAAATGTGATTTTTCTGTATTTAATTTATTTATATAATTATTTTTGGTAGAAAATAGAGATTTTCAAGGAAAATTTAATAACATGACCAAGGGAAAGTTTCTGTCCTTAAGAAAATTAGGGGATATTCCTAATGACCATAGGACCACTTGGACCAATTTTGGTTATTTTTTGAATTATATTATTTTTGTTATAATTATTTTAAGTTTTGGAGTGTTAATTAATTTAAAAATAAAATAAATGTTGAAAAATGGATTTTATAATTTTCAAAAATCTCTCTGATATCAAGGAAATTAGAGAAGCAAATTTTGCAATTTTCTGATTTTTCTATAATTTATTATAATTATTTTAGTGAAAATGCTAGAAAATACATTTTTTTTAATTTTAAAATTACCTTAAAGCTTTAAAATTTAATATCTCACCAAATAGACCTAAGAAAAATGTGGGATTTGTTCCTATGTGATTAAAATTCAAAATGTGACATTTTGGTGAATTTTATTATTTTTGTGATTTTTATTATTTTTTAATTATTAAAAATATTAAAATATGATTAAAAATCAACTTTTTTAGAAAATTGAAATTTTAATTTTCTTAGGTTCCCCTGATATCAGAGAGGCTCCAAAACCAATTTGGTGAATTTTTGAAAGGTATTTTGAAAGTTATGAATTTTTTAAGTTTAAAATGACTAAATGGCTTAATCAACCCAATTAGTGGGGCTAACCAAGTCCAATTGACCTCAAATTTTTATGGTGGGTTCCTATGATCCTAAAGGTTAGTGGAGAATTGATTTCAAGTCAATTTGATGCATGGTTAACTTTAATTAATTAAAGACCTATTTTGGGTTTTTAAGCCAATTAGGGTTGTTTTAAATGAACTAAGTCAAAACCTATTTTTCCTAAGGTTCTCTGGTCATAAGAAACATCACCAAATTTTCCTAGAATTTATTTCACAACATGCTATTTATTGGAATTAAAATACTCAAAACAGTAACTTGAATTTGAAAAATCAATAACTTTTCATAGGGATGGCCTCTGACTTTGGAAAATTCAGGGAATGTTCCCAAATTCAGAGGCTTCAAAAGCCCTATGGTCTCATGCCATGGTGAATTGTATGCATGCATGGAGAATTAAAATAATGCAGAGAGTAAATAAATTATAAAAAATAAAATACTTGATGAAATTAAATTATTTCTTTTCCACATTATTCTCCTCTGTTCACTGAGCAAGAGGGTATTTTTATTTTATTTTTCTGATTTTTCTACACAGAGATATGAATTTTTGAAGTTTAGGGAATTAAATAAATAGAAAAATATCCTAATTTTCTATTTATCCACGCGGCGCCGCGTCAACCTCGGCAGCTCCGAACGCACACGCGTCGCGCTCCCATTCGACGACGCCACCCGAGTCGGCGGCCGGGCCCCGTGGTTCTCGTACCGTCTCCCGGTCCGACGCCATCCGAGCCGTTCGTCCGCGCGTGTGTTGAATGAACGGCATCCGTTCATCGTCCCCGAGCGTCCTCACCCGAGAGCCGTCCACACTAAATCTCTAAGATCTCACTCGATACTCAATGGATTTTTATGTTCTTATGCTCTATGGATTCGTCTTGAAGAGACGAACACATCTATACGGTTAACATGCATTGAAATTAAGGCATTTGAAATGGAGAATCTATAGAAGCTCGGGATAAAGAATTAGCTCATACCTTTGCTCAGAGAAGTGTGGCTTCAATCTGAGAGTTGTTGCACCTTCGATTGGATCCCAGCAAGCTCCAGATGAAGTCTCCTAGTCTGGTGAATTGTCTGGATGTGATTTCGACCAAGCCCGATCACAAAGCTTAGAGGCTGGAGCAACTGGGTGGCCTGGAGATGGGGCTTTTACTGGTGGACACCTTCCCTTGGTCTGGTGAAGGTGTAGAACCAATCAATTTGGGAATTAGCTCACTATGGAGAAGTGTCCTGGTTTTGGGTGGAATTTCAACTCTGAAATTGAGCTCACAGAGGAGAAATGGCAGGGGGATCTCACTGGGGATCAAGTGCTCTGTGTATGGGGAGGAGTCTGGAACAATTTTGGCAGAGTTTTGGCAAGGTTTGTGCTTTTTTTTCTCTCATGGCCGAGAGAGGTGGAGTTTAAATAGGAGAGGGTGGAGGGCCTCCCAGGGAGAGTTAGGGCTTGGGATCAGCTGCTCTTGGCAAGAGAAGAACAGCTACAATGGCCACTGGGGATGGGGCAGCTCAGCAGGTGAGAATTTCAAAGTTGGCTCACATGTGAGCTTTCGGCCATGGTGTTTTCCGGCGGCCTGGTGGCCGGCCGGCCAGGCATGGGTCACCCTCAAGGTCAGGTTAGTCAGGGCTGGGGCTTGGTGCAAGCAATTGGCCATTGTCATGTGTAAAGGCTTTGATTCAAAGTAGAATGGGGCATGGCTAGTTTTGAGTCTAAATGGGTCAATCCACCCATTTGGGCTTGGTGCACCCTTCAAGGTGGCTTTGGATGCTTGTGGGGGATCAAAGGGATCAGCTGGTTTGGCATGGAGAAGTCTCCATCCAAATATATTTGGATTAAATTTAAGTTTAGGTGAAACATGATTAAGGCTAATGAGCTTTATGGATTAAGGAAAGCCCTCCCTCTTCTTACCCAATATGGCATGGTGGAGTGTCCAAAGCTCTCATGGCTCACATGTGGCTCATGCATGGCTTCATGGCTCACCTTTGGCTTGGCAAAAAGTTTGGTCAATTTCATAAAAAAGGATTTTAAGGATTTTGGATAATTTGGTGGAAATTTGGATGAAGCTTGATTTGGAATAATTTGATGGTGAATTTAGGACTTAGGTAATGGATTTAATTAAGTGGATGACAAATGGAGATGTCATGTGGGCTTTAGGGTAGATTTTGGGCCTTTGGATGTGGTGAAGTGGGCTTTTAGGAAAGTTTAAGGGAAATGGGCTTTTGATTTTAGGATGGGTATTTGGATAAAAATTTTGTGAAGAACTTTGTCAAATAAATGTCATAATTGGTTTAGGGATGTTCTATGAAGGGCTTGGAATTAATTTGATGTGATTTGGAGTTGAATTGGTTTGAATTTGGGTTTATTTGGTAAGTGGGCCTATGTAGGTCCAAGTGGGCCAAGTTGGGCTAATGTTGGGCTAGAGTTGAAATTGATGTAAAATCAATGTTGAGAAATGTTTATGGGGGTGTTTCAAAGAGGTTTTGGCTTTGTTTGGGCTTTGATTTTGGGGTTTGGGCTCATTTGGGTTAGGTTTGGGTTTAGGTCAAAAATGGGCCTTTAACCTTGGGTTGAGTTTGAGTGGGGTTTGGGTCTAAATTTTGGGCAAATCATGTTAGTATTTTGTTTGTGGGAATTTTAAGGAATATTTAGAAAAGATTTGGGGTTAATTGGAATTGAGTTGGGTGAGTTTGGGTTAAGTTTAGGTCATGGGTCCAAATTGGGCTTTAAGGCCAAAAGTGAGATTGAATCCAAATGTCAATCAAATTGGGCTTAAATTTGGTCTAGATTGGTATTGGGGATGTTGAATTGAAGTTTAGAATTTAATTGGACCAAAATTGGGGTCAATTAGGTAGGTTTGGTTTGACATTGGGTTCACTTAGGGTTAAAATGGGTCAAATTGGGGGTTTTGACAAACGTAGGGTAAATTGACAAAATTGGCCCATGGTGTAGTTGGACAAAATAAAATTGGGAATATTTGGGATTTTCTGGAATTTTCTGGGAATTTTCTGATTTTTTGGATTTTTAGGCCAAGAGGGGTATTTTGGGTATTTGGAGGGTATTGGGAGGTATTTTTAGAATTTTTGGTATTTTTGGGTATGGATGATCAGTTTAAGTGATGTGGAAATGTTTGGGAATTATTTTGGAGAATTTTGGGTAATTTGGAAATTTTTGAGAAATTTGGGTAATTTTAAGGGTTTTGGGTAGGTTTAGTAGGTGTAGGGTCCCGGGGGTCAAAAATTGAAAATTTAGGAAATTGAAGTTTGGGTAAATTTGGGTGGAAAGAAGTCATTTTGGTTGAGCCATGAAGCCATATCAAGCCCACATGAGCCATGAAGGTACTCACTTGAGGCATTCACTATGTTGTTCCTAACCCTCTTGCGCCAAGGGCTTAGGGGTTAAGGATCATCCATGTGGATCACCTACATGAGTCAGGAGGTCAAGTTAGGTATGGGTGTGGTTTTATGAGGTATGTGGAAGTGTAGTGTGTAGGTGTAGTGTATAAGTGTGGTGTGTGTAAGTCAGCCCCTTCACCGGACCAGGCCACCCAGGGCAGTCCTAAGGCCAAAGAGTCCTATAGGAACTCATCCTTTAAACTTCCACATTTGATTTCAACCCTCTAGGTGATTAGGGGTCTATAGTCAAGTTTGTAGAGTTTGCAGGGAGTTAAGAAGTGGTTTGAATTTCTAAAAGGTGGGTCCCAATTCTAGTCCTCTAAGATAGTCAAAGGAAAAGCTTAAGGCTAGATCCTAAGTACTAAAGAGAAGAAGAGAAGACCTCATCAAAAATGAGGTCAACAAATGGACCCCCAATAGGTGTGGTGAGCTGACGGAGCACACCGCGCGTATTGGCGTTGACCGAAACGATCAACAAAACCAACACAGATGTCCAAGTGAAACCGGAGATTCCTGAACTCTCGCTGGGGAAAGGAAAAGGAGGTAAACTCCAAATCACATGACCTGGGGGAATTTCGATTTGGATTTTATTTTGTCTCAATTTAAGTTTCGATGTGTGAGTTTAGATTTCAATTTGGAGTTTTAATTTAAATTGGAGTTTGTCAAAATTAATTTGAAGGATTTGATTTGAAATGAAAATTGGAATTCTGAGGTTTTAGATGTAACATCTTCAACCTCGAAAGAAAATTGGATTGATTAGATTGAATCGTTGCAATGAGAAGAGATCTCAGAGTAATGCGGTGTTGGATGTAAAATCCTTAACCTCAAGAGTTTGATTTTGATGTATTTCAGTGCAATAGGAAAAGAATCCTAAAGCAGTGCAGTCTTGGATGTAAAATCCTCGACCCAAAAGGTTTGAATTTGATGTATTTCAGTGCAATAGGAAAGAATCCTAAAGCAGTGCAGTCTTGGATATAAAATCCTCGACCCAAAAGTTTGAATTTGATGTATTTCGAGTGCAATAGGGAAGAATCCTAAAGCGATGCGAGTCTTGGATGTAAAATCCTCGACCCAAAAGTTTGAATTTGATGTATTTCAGTGCAATAGGAAAGAATCCTAAAGCAGTGCAGTCTTGGATATAAAATCCTCGACCAAAAAGTTTGAATTTGATGTATTTCAGTGCAATAGGAAAGAATCCTAAAGCAGTGCAGTCTTGGATGTAAAATCCTCGACCCAAAAGTTTGAATTTGATGTATTTCAGTGCAATAGGAAAGAATCCTAAAGCAAGTACGAGTCTTGGATATAAAATCCTCGACCCAAAAGTTTGAATTTGATGTATTTCGAGTGCAATAGGGGAAGAATCCTAAAGCGAGTGCAGTCTTGGATGTAAAATCCTCGACCCAAAAGTTTGAATTTGATGTATTTCAGTGCAATAGGAAAGAATCCTAAAGCAGTGCAGTCTTGGATATAAAATCCTCGACCCAAAAGTTTGAATTTGATGTATTTCAGTGCAATAGGAAAGAATCCTAAAGCAGTGCGAGTCTTGGATGTAAAATCCTCGACCCAAAAGTTTGAATTTGATGTATTTCGAGTGCAATAGGGAAGAATCCTAAAGCGAGTGCGGTCTTGGATGTAAAATCCTCGACCCAAAAGTTTGAATTTGATGTATTTCAGGTGCGATAGGAAAAGAATCCTAAAGCGATGCGGTCTTGGATGTAAAATCCTCGACCCAAATGGTTGAATTTGATGTATTTCAAGGGCAATAGGAAAAGAATCCTAAAGCAAGTGCAGTCTTGGATATAAAATCCTCGACCCAAAAGGTTGAATTTGATGTACTTCAGTGCAATAGGAAAGAATCCTAAAGCAGTGCAGTCTTGGATATAAAATCCTCGACCCAAAAGTTTGAATTTGATGTATTTCAGTGCAATAGGAAAGAATCCTAAAGTAGTGCAGTCTTGGATGTAAAATCCTCGACCCAAAAGGTTTGAACTTGATGTATTTCAGTGCAATAGGAAAAGAATCCTAAAGCAGTGCAGTCTTGGATGTAAAATCCTCGACCCAAAAGTTTGAATTTGATGTATTTCAGTGCAATAGGAAAGAATCCTAAAGCAATGCAGTCTTGGATGTAAAATCCTCGACCCAAAATGGTTGAATTTGATGTATTTCAGTGCAATAGGAAAAGAATCCTAAAGCAGTGCAGTCTTGGATATAAAATCCTCGACCCAAAAGGTTGAATTTGATGTACTTCAGTGCAATAGGAAAGAATCCTAAAGCAGTGCAGTCTTGGATATAAAATCCTCGACCCAAAAGGTTGAATTTGATGTACTTCAGTGCAATAGGAAAGAATCCTAAAGCAGTGCGGTCTTGGATATAAAATCCTCGACCCAAAAGGTTGAATTTGATGTACTTCAGTGCAATAGGAAAGAATCCTAAAGCAGTGCAGTCTTGGATATAAAATCCTCGACCCAAAAGGTTGAATTTGATTGAGATTTGAAATCTGGAAAGATTGAATATGAAATTTGATTTGAAATTTGTAAGATCAAATTTGAAATTTGATCGAGATTGGATTTGAAATTTGATTGAGAATTTGATTTGAGATTTGAAAAGATCAAATTTGAAATTTGATCGAGAGTGGATTTGGAATTTGATTGAGAATTTGATTTGAGATTTGAAAAGATTGAAATTTGATTTGGAATTTGGAAAGATTGAATTTGAAATTTGATTGAGAATTTGCTTTGTGATTTGATTTATCATTCATGTTGATTTCGTTTATCTTTTAATGATTCAAATTTTATTTTATCGTTCATTTAATGTTCACGTGAATTTGGTGTTCGTCATTTTTAGATTTTTAAAGAAAGTTTTCTTTTATTCTCTTTTTTATTTCTTTTTTGTTCTTTGTTCGAAGTTCATTTAACTTTAATGGCGTTTCCCAATCAATTTGCACAAAAGAGGTGAAGGCCAAAAACGTGACATGGTCACTTTCATTCCAATCATGTTGAAAATACATCATACAACTCGATCTGGAATACATTTCATACAATCCATGTAGACTCAAAACGGACGGTGTATGATCTTTGTTGGTCCATAAAAAGAAGCATTTGTCAAAAATCCATGTCTGAATAGTGGGGTACATGGTTAATAACATCACCTTCCAAGCCATCCTTGGCAAGGATGCCTACTGGATGTACGTTGGAGGTGTGATATTTCCCATGTAACCTCGCGGCTCGTAAGGTCGGGAGGTTCTCTAGCTCCGGGTCCGGTTGGAAATGGTAAGGTATCTTGCTCGTCGTCCATTCTCCCGAAAGTAACCGAGATCCGCTCCACCGGCACTCCCGGTATGCAATGCTTAGCGATATCCGCTCCGTTGCCGTTCGGCATCATGACGGAACCCACCGGTAAAGGTATCTTTACCGGCCCTCGGAACTCACCCGGGCCTGCTATCCGGAGGTCGGATCCGAACATGATGTCACACTCGTTCAAGAAAGAGACTGTGCGAGAAGGTCCGACGAAGTCGTGGTGATCTATATGTGGGGGTATGCGATACCTTCGTTTGTAGATGTTGATAATGCGGCTATTGGGTATGCAATCTGCTGGCAGTACCCTCCATGTTATCAATCTTTTTACCATTCTCCTGATGACTAATGGCATCGGATCTACTTGCCCATGACGGAGTATCCCCGGTGGGTTTCCCTTTCTGTCTTCAGCAAAGTTGTAGCAGCATCCGCATTGTATTGTGATTCTTCCTTTCCACGGCATCCATCTCCGGGGTTCCGAGTATGTGTTTTCCCTCGGGCGGCTCGCTCGGCCCATTCTTTTCAAATCCCGGATACAATCCACGATTCGTCGTTGTTCATACTCGGAGAATACGTCGGTATGTAGCTCGAGGCCCTCTAGTATATTGATTCTTCTACCTTTAATTCTCTCGAAGTATTCAAAGGTTTTCTTTTCAACATTCCGCATTCTCTCCGACTCGTATTCCGAATGATCCGCAAATGGCGAGGCCTCGTGACATATTGTGGGATATATGGTTCAATCCCTTCGCGTTCTCCCCGCATACCTCGGCTCCTCGGGGATGATGCCCGTCGGGACATCCCCCGGGTTGCTTCGCAACAAGGTCATGCATCACTTGTGGTTCTATCCGATGGGCGTGGTAGCCTTCTTTCTTCGATCTTCCGGGGATTTCCCCGGTCCTTTCACGTCATCCTAGGAGCCGGCCTCCTTTCTTCGGGTTCCCGGTGAACCGGTGTCCTCGAAGTGTATGTGCTCGGCATTAGCAATTGTCTCGTCGCGCTGGTCCGCGGCTAGTTTTGTTAACATCTTACGGATACGGCGATTCTTATTTCTTCGTTGCGTGGTCGTGAGAGTAGCCCTTCGAACTTCATGAATCTCCGTGGGCGCGGCGCCGACAAGCCCGCCCTCGCCGTAGCGACTACGGACTTCATTTTCTTATCTTCTTCGGTGTTTGCTTTTCTTTTCTTGTTGTTGGATTGGTGGCTTGGGCCACCCACTTTCATCACTCGTCCGCCCGGGTAGTTCTTCTCGGTTAACCGGGACCCGGTCACTTTCCTTGTCATCGTAGGGCTCCGCCGGTGCGAAATCCGAGTCGATCTCGATTATCGCTCCATCTTTCACCCTCTTTTCATCGAGTGCAAGGCTTACGCCATTCTTAAAGTTCAGGACCAACCGCCCGTTCGACATTTCCCTGCGAAAAGACAAGGAAAAAGATCAGGGGCTGTACTAAGAACAAGAACATTAAGAAAATGTTTATTAAAGACATTTTTTTTTATTACTTCTTGTATATTTTTTTTTTAAACTTAACAGGAATGAAGTAGGATAATATCAGGGAAGAGATTTTGATTTGGAAAGGAAAACAAGGAAAATTTTATTATCATGATTTTATTTATCTTAGCACATTTTATTATTTTTGGATTCGGACCCAATCATAAGTAATTACTTCGCCCGTGTTTCTTAGGGATGAAGAATTCATTCCTTCGAAACATCAGGTAGCGTAATACTTTTTCGAGTATCGTCCGTTGATCGGAAGCATATGTCGTTCTCCCCGGCAATTCACTAGCCGGTAGGAACCTCCCTGAGTATACTGCTTCAACCACAAACGGTCCTTCCCAAGTGGGTTCAAATTTTCCTCCTATCTTGCGGTGTGCAAGAATAGGTCTCTTGAGAACGAGAACTAAGTCACCAACTTTGAAGGTTCTTGGGCGAACCAGTTTGTCATGGGCTTGAACCATCTTAGCTTGGTATAGTTCTAAATTCCGTTGCGCCGCAAGTCTTTTCCCTTCCAAGCTTTCTAATTCTTCGAGTCGTAATTTGGCGTTTTCTTCGTCATGATCTTGTTTGCAACTCGCAATTCGAGTGAAGGAAGCCGAACCTCTAAAGGTAACACTCGCCTCGGACCCATACACTGGAGCGTAAGGTGTAGCTTCGAGTAGGAGTTCTGAAGGTTGTCCGGTAGGCCCATAAGGCTTCTAACAATTTCTCGTGCCAATTTCTCTTATTATCGTCCAAAGTTTTCTTTAAAATTTGAACGAGAGTTTTATTAAAAGCCTCAGCGAGACCGTTTGCTCTTGGGTAGTAAATTGTTGAGTATCGCCAGTCGATTCTGTGTCTTCGACAAAATTGTTGATTTGCGTGCTTCGAATGCCGACCCATTATCCGAGATGATCTCGCGCGGCACTCCGAAACGGTAGACAACTTGGTTCTTGAAAAGCCGTAGCACGTGGTGTGCTTTCACTTCTCTAAGTGGAACCGCTTCGCCCACTTGGAAAAGTAATCTGTAGCCGCAAGAATGAAGCAATGTCCTTTTGAAGATGGTGGTTCTATCGGACCCACTATATCTATGCCCCAACATTCAAATGGCCACGACGCAATTGTCGGGTGCGGCACATTCGGAGGTTGGTGTAGAACCACTCCGTGCACTTGGCATTGGTGACGGCTCTTGGCGATTTTCATGCGGTAGGTCATCATCGAGGGCCGGTAGTACCCTAGTCTTTTAATTTTCATTTTCATCTTCGGACCCGACCGGTGAGCGCCACGGAGTCCCGAATGCACCTCTTTAACAATTTCACGGGCCTTGGACCCGCTTAGGCACCTTAGCCACATTTGATCAAAAGACCTTCCGTACAATGTGTTGTTTATTAATGCGTAAGACGAGTTCTTTTCTTGATCCGATGGGCTAGCGACCTATCGTCCGGTAGCTTTCTGTTTGCGTGTGTAGTCTATCAATGGCTGTCGCCAATCTTCCGTGTTTTCTCGTCACCGTCTGCAATCGTTTCTTTTTCTTTTCGATTTGTGTATTGTGTCTATGTCGAGCTGTGATAGGACCCGACGTCCGTGAACCGACACTTCCACCGATTCATCTTGCAAACGAGCAAATTCTTTTGCGAGACGGGCTAAAGCATCTCGCTAAAGCATTCTCTTTTCTAGGAATTTTGTAGATTGTCACATTTGGAATCCGTTCTAACAATCGTATGGCATACCGGAAGTATTGTTCGAGTCTTGGTTTAAAAATTTTGTATTGTCCGGCCATCTCGTTGAATGATTAACCGTGAATCCCCGTAGATGTTGATGTCCGTTATCCCCATTTGAATAGCTAATTCCGATCCCGTTATGAGGGCTTCGTATTCTGCTTCGTTGTTTGTACACGGTTCGTCAAGTGGTAAGAGTATCTTAACATCCCCCGCTCCGTGTTATAAAGATTAGCCCGATTCCCGCCTTACCGGCACTATCACTTGCGATTCTTCGTCTTTGTGTGCTGAAGATGTTCCGTCGAAATATAATTCCCAACGTCGATCATCAGGGCCTTCTAGGTTCATTATTTGTTCATCTGGCAAATCATCATTGAGAGGAGATTCTGCCGGCAAAGGGTGCACTGCGAGGAAGTCCGCTAAGACTTGTCCCTTTACGGCACGCAGAGGCACGAAAGTTATATCGAATTGCAATAATATCATCGACCATCCGGCAAGTCCGCCGGAAAGTGTTGGACGAGTCATCAAGTATTGCAATGGATTAAACTTCGAGATCAAGGTTGACCTTATGAGAAAGCATGTAGTGCCCGAGCTTTTGAGCGGCGAAGATCGGGGCCAAACAATGCTTTTCAATTGCGGGATACCTTACTTCCGTCGGAAGTAAACGACGGCTTAAGTAGTAAAGAGCATTTTCTTTACCCTCATCATTGACCCAGGCTAACGGGGCTCGAGAGAGTCGTCTAAAGCCGCGGTGTAAAGTATCGGCGGTCTACCCGAGACCGGGGTCGCTAAGACGGGAGGTGTCATTAAATATTGTTTAATGTCTTCGAAGGCCTTCCGGCATTTCTCTTCCCAAATAAATTTGGCGTCCTTTTTAACTAGTGCCGAGAAAGGCCGACACCTACTCGACAGGTTCGAGATAAAGCGTCGAAGATATGCCGGCTTCCTTGAAAAGATCGTAGTTGTTTTAAGGTTTTGGGAGGCGGCATTTCTAAGATAGCTTTAATCTTCTCCGGGTCGATTTCAATTCCACGATGTCGGACAACGAATCCTAAGAATTTCCGGAGGTGACGCCGAAGGCGCATTTTAAGGGATTCATCTTAAGGTTAAATTGTCTTAATCGTTCGAAAACAATTCTCAAATCATACAGGTGGTTTTCCTTTACTTTGCTTTTGATGACCACATCGTCCACGTAGCATTCGACTTGATTGTGGATGAGATCGTCAAAAATTCTTGTCATTGCTCTCTGGTAGGTTGCTCCTGCGTTCTTCAGTCCGAATGGCATCACTGTGTAGCAAAATACTCCGATCGGCGTTCGAATGCTCGTAAGCTTTTCATCTTCTGGAGCCATTTTTATCTGGTTGTATCCTGAAGATCCATCCATGAATGAAAATATTTCATGTGTTGAAGCAATGTCGATCATTAATTCTGGGATCGGTAGAGGGAATTCATCTTTTGGACATGCCTTGTTTAAATCTCTGAAGTCCACACAGATTCTGATCTGACCATTCTTCTTTCTGACTGGCACTACATTGGCTAACCAAGTCGGGTATTGTTCTTCACGGACAAATTTAGCGTCTATTAGCTTTTTAACTTCGGCTATGACTTGTTGTTCGATTTCTAGACGCATTCTTCTGGGACCTTGTCTGACTGGGACAGAAGTAGGATCCACTCCTAACTTATGAACTGCGACCTCTGGAGCTAATCCCGGCATTTCATCGTAGCTCCAAGTAAAACAGATCTTTAAATTCCATTAATAATTTGATTATTTCTTCGGAGTCTTCTCTCGTTGAGTAAGGAGCTAACAAAGGTAGGTCTAGGCTCTTTGCTAGTACCTAAGTTAACTTCCGTTAAATCATCTATCGTGGATTTAATTTCTTCTTCGAATTCCGGTGGAGCGTCTCCAATTTGCAAATCTTCGAGTTCGTCTCGTAGTTTCCATGCGGTTTTCATTGGACTTGCAAGTGACAACCAAGCAAAATTCGAGTATCGTCAATCGACCCTACTCGTGCCGAATCCGAGTCCATGCTTTGAATTGGGTGGACGACCGGAGTTATTCCATAATTTTTCAAAATGTTGTGATTGGTCTTTTGTCCATTGTCGAGGTAAGAAACCACGTTGAATTAAATTTTGAACACAGGGAGAGTACCACTCAAAAGGTAATTCCATTAATTCTGATGAAGTGACATCTTCGAATTGTACATTATTTTCAGCTTTGGAGGAAGAAGCACCACGGTAGAATTTGATTGGCTTTGCACCGCCGCTATGTACCTCTTTGACCACCATACCCTCGATCTTATTAGAATGGATCGGGGTTAGGGTCATAGTATGTACGTAGTGGTTAATCTTCTCGTACATCGATTTATATTCTTCGTTCTTTTCATCTTCGAGGAGATCTTGAATTGCGGCTTCTTTCGACTTATTGTTGCCGCTTCTTGCTTGATTTCCTTTTCTTCTTCGTAACTATCATTCCAATCAACATTGATGGCTGGTTTCCTCCGTCCAACTCGTCCTAACGTCTCTACCACGACCTCGTCCCCGGCCTAGACCTCGGATGCGAGTTGTGGAGAAACCTTCACCATCTCGCCGCAAGGGAGTGGTGAGTGACTCGTTGGACTAGAACCTCGGTGTTCTTCGTTGTCCCGAACTTTCTTTGCTTCATTTGTTACGGTATCTCCGGAGAAGATCGTCTTCTTTGGCGGTGCATAATAAGTCGCATCTTCATGGATTCCAATCTCATGTACGGAGAATGGTTGCAAGTCGCCTTTGATGCACTCGTTCCCCTCCATCATAGTATTTGATGCACCGGTGCGTAGATGATGGTACCATCCTGTTTTCATGTATCCATGGTCGGCCCAGTAAAGCGTTGAACGACGTTTCTGAATCGATTATATGAAATTTCGCGGTTGTCTTTGCTAAGTCACCGGTCTTTATCAGTAGCGTTATTGACCCGAGGGCTCTTTCTCCTTTCTGTTTGAATCCTCTTAATAACATTTTGTCTGCTTCGAGCTCGCGAGCATCAATTTCCAAGTATGCTAGTGTTCGAAGACTCATTATATTGATTGATGCTCCCGGATCCACCAATACTCCGGAGAGCGTAAACTTCCCGATTGTAACCGAAATGTACAACGGTCGGTTGTGATCTCGTCGTCCCAAGTAGTAGGTCATTGTCCGTGAAGGTAACGCCTCGTTGTTCCTTTAACGAGCAAACCTCATCTAAGGAATCTCCGGCCATTTGAGCTAAGCAAATTTCTGGATCAAGTAAGGCTTTGATCAGAGCTTCTCTCATCTCCTTTGATAAGATGAGAGCATCGTAAATACTCAGTTTGGCCGGTAGTTTCCTAAGATGGGCTAGCACGTTGTAGTCCACTTTGTTCTCATGCGTCTCGGCTTCTTCTCAAATGGGTATTTCTTCTGCCGGGGTTGGTTCTTCTTGAACAACCACCTGCTTTCCTTTGTCTTTTGGACCCATTCTTGGAGGTAGAACTTTTCCACTTCTCAAGTTGACTTCCGTAATTTCTTCGAATCTAGTGTTGAACTTGCCGGTGTCTCCTCCCGAATCGGAATGACGAGCTCTTCCGGATTATCTTCAAAATCCGAAGGCTCTAACTCTATCGTAACCGGAGCTCTTCGAAACTCATCGGATAGATCCGTTGCTTGTTGAACTCTCGTAGCCTCCTTGATGGATGTCTTCTTCGTCATTTTGATTGTCGAGATCGTGTATGATTTGAGAATTGTTGTTGGCATCGAAGTCGATGTCCGGATTGTCGCTAGTTACGTAATCGTTAGAAACGATCAAAACGTAGCCAACGCCATCACCCTTATCATTATATGATCCCACCGAAGTGAGCGAGATAATCATACAAAATCGGAGGTTCGAGGGATTTCTCCCCCGAATCGGAAACAACTATCCTAGGATAAGCGGCCCCTAGTCCAGCCTTAGGAGTCTCGGTCCCCTCTTCTTCGTCAATCTTCTTCTTTTCTTCGATCGTCTCCTGTCGAGGTGGCTCTTCTATCGCAAGTGATAGTACCGGCTTAACGAGTCTCGAACTCGAATTGAAGCTCGCACCGAGGTGGTTCGGATGTTGTCTAAAATCTTCTTCGAAGACCTCGTCCAGGCGGTAGTCCATCCATCGTCGAGCTGCATAGGGATTTATCGGAATGACGGGATCGGCTGAGATAACATCGACGGAACCTCCTTTCTGGGGTTCCTTCATGTACTCCTTCGGGATTGTTATATTCCCTTTCCGAAGGTTGTCGTTGAGCCAACTTTTAAAGGTAATGCAATCTTCTATCTTGTGCCCAAGCATCCGATGGTAGGGGCAAAAGTTGGGATCACCGTTCTTGTTGACTTCCTCTGGTCTTTTGGGCTCTGGCACTGGAAATCGGAGTTTTCATTAGGCTACGGAACATCTTCGAGTATCGCTTCATTTTTGAACGGATATTCTCTCGCTCGAAGCTCCCTCAATGTACGTTGCGGACGAGGCGGTTGTTCATACCGCGGAGACGACCGATAGCCGGACCGGGTTGTCGGTAGTTCCGTTGTGGTTGCTCGCGGCCGTTCGGTGGTATTTGCATCGGTTGCTTGCCTTTATCAACTGCTGCAATGATCCCGAATTTCTTTTTGAAAGTCTTCACCGGCTTCTGCTTGTCCGTCTTATCGGCAAAACTTAATTGCTTCGCCTCTTCTTGCAAGCTTTCGGCCTTGCTTAACAAATTCTCAAAAGTCTTAATAGTGAATCCTTTGAGGAGAAGTGCTATCGGGCCGTGAATGCTTTTAAGCAAGATGCCGATCGCATGTTGTTCTTGCGAGTTGTGGTTCACACTTCATGCTTAAGTTTCTCCATCGAAGTATGTAATCCACCAAAGTTTCATTCGGCCTTTGTTTCTCTACCACTAAATCACCTATAGTGATGTGGTGCCGAGCTCCGGCAAATCGCTCGATGAAGAGGCTCTCTAGCTCCGAGAATGTCTTCACCGAGCCATTGGGTAATTCCCCGCATACCGGTCGAAGGCGATTCCCGATGGACCGTCGACGAACCGTCGGAAGAGTAATGCATCGCTCCCGCCGGCATTGCAACAACCGGCACGAAAGTGTGCAACATGTCGTCGGGGTTCCTGTTCCGTCGAATGTCTCGAACGGAGGTGGTACGAAGCCTTTCGGTATTGGACGTCGTCGAATTCTTCCGGGTAAGGTCTACCCGTCCGAATGGATGTCCCGTTCTTCGATTGTGCTAAGGCTTCTCGCACTCGTCGTTCTACCAAGTTCTTGATATCCTTTTCGGGGATCATACTTTGTGTCGTATCCTTTCACTGGTCATCCCCATTGACGGATGTAATCTCCTTTCCTCCGTCTACAATGTGAATGACCTCTCGGGGGTGTCTCTCTATGTGGTTGTACTTGACTCGGAGAGTGGCCGAGCTACGGCCATCTCTTCCATCCTTTTCGCCATTTGAGCGATCGTGTCGTCCTTTTCCCGAAGCCGTCTTCTCATCGCTTCCGGCTCCTCTCTTCGCGGCCGCAGGAGCACCTTGTGAAGCTGATGAAGCTCGTGTCTCAACCATATTGATTTTTGCATATTCGTCGTCCATGAACTCCGATGAATCGATCTCATCTCCGAACTTTTCTTCTTTTTCTTTTGCCAACCGTCGGATGTCGGTTCTCAACTTTTCCATGGCATCTTCTAGCGGAGCTTTCTGTGTGTCTTTGCGGTTGTCATGCGATAGTTGTCGGGTCCCTTTTTCACGAGTCCCCTTTATCGCAGTAGCGCTTTCTTCAGATTCCAGCCTTCTGGCGAGACTTTCTTTTTCGGGCTGCTGTTTCAATCTCAACTGCCCAGTAGTGGGACGCCACACCATCCTTCTAGCAGCAGAAGGTCTAGGACCAGATGGTCGGTCGGCCAAATGCTGGAAGGTGGTATCCTCCTTAATCCGTAATCCCGAGACTACGACGAGCGGGCTAGCCTTCATTCTTTTGCTTGGCTTTTCCGTCATGATGGCGGGTTCTACTCGGGGTCCAAGACGGGATTTGACCAGGCACCCGCCCTATCCTTCGTAGAATTTCCGATACGGGCGCGTTTTCCTTCCTTGATAACTTTTCTACCAAAGTTTGCAGTCGAGCAAACGGCGTAGTTCTAGTTCTTTTCTTGCGGCTATCGTTGTAGTATGCGGGCCGAGGTAATGTGGCAACGAATCTTGCGAACATTCTCCTCATCCTCCGCGGCGGAGAGGGGATGGAACCCGCTTCCTCCCAAAAGTGGTATGTAGTCGAGCGGCAGGTGTATATTCCGGTAGCGGTGTATATCTCTGGCGACTCTCGGAATTTCCTCCGGAAAGCAATTTCAGCAGCTACGGCTTCTCTGGCGATCCTTCTACTTCGTTTCTTCTTTGGGTCTTCGTCGGTGACGGAATCTTTGAACCGGACCCGATTTCGAAAACGAAGGTCTTACGAGAAGATCCGTACCCTCCACGAGAATGGAGTTTACCATAGTTCGGATTTCTTTCCCCTTTGATTTGCGTGAAGTCGGGGTAGGTGCGAAACAACTAGACCAAGTGGGGGTAGTAAGAACGGTCCTCCCGTGGACGACAAGTACTCCTCCTAGTCGGGATCCTTTGCGTGGGAGGAAACTCTTGGGTCGACCTAAGGTTGAACTCAAGCAGTGGTTCCTCAGCTTCAGATACCTTGTTCGTCAGTGCAAAGAGAGAGACGTCAGTAACCTTGACATTCGTGTTTTCAAATCCTTGTCCGAATCGGATGATCCCATTGTCGGGCAGCTCATCCTTATAGACAGCGAAGTCCAGTCCGTTGGTGAAGGAGAAAATCAGTTTCGGGGCTTCCATTTCGCGAGGTAGATTTTGGTTGTCGATCCCAAGTTATGCTTCTTTCCTTAGGACGAAAAGAAAGGAATTGAAAAGAGTCCGAACTCGTTTTTTGTTCATGTATTTATAAGAGGGAATCATTTGTTAAAAGAGTCACTTATTAGAGGGTTTGTTTATTTAGAACGGAATGTTCAAAGGTATAGAGAAGGTAAGGAATCTGATTCAGAGTTGGAAAGAAAAAGAAAGTCTTAAGCAAGACTTCTCGACTCGAAGGATCATTCCTAAACTGACACCTATCGGGGTCCACCCCACCTCGTAAATGAGGTAAAAGGATCTCGGAACCTCTCTGTTTAGGGGTGTCTAAACAAGTGGCTCCTAAATCCGAGAGAATGTTGGCTATACTCATTCAAGATAGAAATGAACATAGTATTCCAACGGAAAGAAGGGTAGTTTGATCCACAAGGGACATGGATACACTTCCGATTTTTGAAAGCGCAATTATCGATTATAATGGAGAGAGGAATTTTCCCCAAGTGAGTCGCCGTAAATTGTCGGCATATTTTTAGGTTGCGTGTTTTATTTTGAAAAAGGGGGTCGCCTAACAGAAGTTGTCGGCGAATTTTTAATTTAATTTAAATAAATAATTTTGAAAAGTAGTATTTGATTTTGAAAATAATTTTAAATTTGAAGGTTTTAAGATATGAGATTAAACCGATCTCACATCCCAAATAGTTTATATAAACGAGCACCGCACCACAAACCGTGTATCTATCCCTAAGGATAGACACACTTCTTGACGGTGGGGCTCGATTAAGTAAACTAGAAGATTTGTGACATCCGTGTGGTCTGCGAACCAATTTTATAAGCCGACAAATTCCCCTGCTTAATATGAAAGCATTAAACAGGGTTTATATTACCTGGGTTCTTTAAAATTCCCTATAAGGGCAAGCCCCTATAGTTAATTACATCTTAAGTGACGGGTATCACCTAAGAAAACTCTCGATAATAATCAATAATTCTGCTCTCAAGAATTTCAAAGTTTAAGTCTTCAAGGGATTGAATTTTGGAATTTCAATAGGGAATGGATCAGGTTTGGAACATTTTGTTTTGTGAATCCAAAGGAAGAAAAGTAGGAGAAATCACAGATTCGAAGTGAACTTCGGTAATTTCCCGACTATCCTATTGTTTGGCTTGGATTTAAGAAAGTCCTACTATTTATTTAAATGTTTTGATTTTGCCAATTTTAATTAATTAGGACTTATATTTATATGATAGAATCATACAAATAGCCTCGAAGATGTGAGGGTTTATTGTCGTACCGGACGACTACCTCGGAATCCTAAGACCGGTTAGGGCTTAATTTACATTGCAAGCGCCTAACGAAGAATCGAGGATTTATGTCGCACTGTGCAAACTACCTCGAAGTCCTATGGCTTTGTTATTTAATTCTAGGAAAGTTTTGTTGAAGTAGACTCGAGTTTTGTCGATGACGATGGCCGTGCCGCCCACCATGCTCGAGCTCCTTATCGTTGCAGAGGTTTAGTTTTGGAAATCATAAATCAGGAGATGAGAAAAGTGTTTTGGTTTAGAGAAGTCTTAATTTTCCAAGTGTTTTTTGTGTTTTAATTAAAACAAATCTTAAAGTTGATTATAACGACACCGGTTAAGATCCCACGGTTCCATCCTTCCGGCATCATTATTTTTATCGGATTCACTTAGTCCAGTATGAATTTGCTAAACTCAACCGAATGAGTTCCACACTTTCATTTAGACCGTGGGAAATCCCGTAAGCAACACGTATGTTACATCATCCGAGGTATTCCCGATCATCCAACAAGACGTTTTAATTTAGTTGCAATTGTAGTTTTGTGTTCTGTTTGTGATTAAATTTTGAGTTATTTTATATTTTGAAATGTCGTGGTGGTGAATTTTATCTTGCAATGACTTTTAACTTAATTTTGGTTTCAGCTTTAGGGACTATCCTAAAGGTGTGAGTTTTCATGCAACAGTTGTTTATCATGCAAGAAAAGTAAATGCAATGCGAGTAAATAAATTGCAACAATGTAAATTGCAAGAAAGTAAATTCGCAATAAAATAAAAGCGTACTCGGAGGGTCTTCCCGTCATCCCAAGCTACACTTAAAACACAATTAGAATATTTAAGCAAGTTCCTAGGTAAAGCTAAGGGAAAGGTTATGGTTTTCTACAAAATTCCTAATCCTATATCTAGTCATCTCCTATGACGTCTTTTTTCTTTGTGTTTTGGTTTAAGGACGTTTTTCTTCATCAAAGAACAATTAAGTCCAATCGTTCTTATAAATGTCCTATCATATTGAGGAAGTGCTTAAGAATAATCTTAAACATCTTTTCAATATTTTCTAGGATTGTTTTAAGTCCAAATGGGTTTAATTGTACAAATGAATTAATCGTCCGAGAATTCAAGCTTTGTTGTTATCTTGCTCAGTGAACTAGGACATTTGAATATCCTATAAGTGAAGTGACATTTCATTTAATGTTTTGTTTAGGAGTTATGATAACTAAAACTTTTGAGGGTAAATTGGTGTTCAAATGGTTTGTGATTTAGTTTAATTTCCACTAATGAGTTTAAATTTAGAATAGTGTTCAAGTTATTTTAGATTTATTTTGAATTCTTTATGTCTTTGGTGATGTTATATCTAATTCAATTTAATTTAATTTAATTGAGTTTTAATTTAATTTAATTCAATTGAGTTTGATTTGATGTTAAATTAATTTAATTTGATTTGATTTAATTTTAATTCAATTTGATTTAATTTAATTTAATTTAATTTTAATTTAATTTAATTTAATTTAATTTAATTTTTAATTTGGTTTAACTTAATTTAATTTGGTTTTATTTATTCAATTTAATTTAATTTAATTTGTTTATTTAATTTAATTTAATTTAATTTAATTTCATTCAACTTTTAATTTTAATTTAATTTAATTTAATTTAATTTAATTTATTTTAAATTTATTTTATTTTATTTAATTTAACTTAATTTAATTTGATTTTATTTATTTAATTTAATTTAATTTAATTTATTCATTTAATTTAATTTAATTTGTTTATTTAATTTAATTTAATCTTTAATTTAATCCAACTTTTTTAATTTAATTTTATTTTTAATTTTAATTGAAATTTTAAAAGAGTTTAATAATTTAATTTTAGTTTAATGATTAAGTCTTTTAATATTTTGAATTTGAGTTATCATTTTTAATTAGAAATTAAATATTATTAAAATGATTAATTTAGGGATTTTTAAATTAAAGAATAAATCTCTTCCTAATAATATCCCTATTTTAATAATTCCAATTTTATTATTCTTCCAAATTTAATCCATTATTTAATTAAAGTTTAAACATTTTAAAATTGCTTAATGGGTTTCTACCCTTTAATTATTTAAATTTCAATCATCCAAATTAGATTAGGATCAAATATTTTACTTGTTAATTTTTTTATTAAACCTAAAGTTTTAATTAAGGATTAAAATTTTAATTACTATTTTACCCTTTAAACTTAATAATTTCATAACTCACTAAATTGAACTCAAATGAACTTGAAATTTTTATGTGACTTCACTCATGTGTCAATAAAGACATGAGAGGAGAAAATGTGATTTTTCTGTATTTAATTTATTTATATAATTATTTTTGGTAGAAAATAGAGATTTTCAAGGAAAATTTAATAACATGACCAAGGGAAAGTTTCTGTCCTTAAGAAAATTAGGGGACATTCCTAATGACCAGAGGACCACTTGGACCAATTTTGGTGATTTTTTGAATTATATTATTTTTGTTATAATTATTTTAAGTTTTGGAGTGTTAATTAATTTAAAAATAAAATAAATGTTGAAAAATGGATTTTATAATTTTCAAAAATCTCTCTGATATCAAGGAAATTAGAGAAGCAAATTTTGCAATTTTCTGATTTTTCTATAATTTATTATAATTATTTTAGTGAAAATGCTAGAAAATACATTTTTTTTAATTTTAAAATTACCTTAAAGCTTTAAAATTTAATATCTCACCAAATAGACCTAAGAAAAATGTGGGATTTGTTCCTATGTGATTAAAATTCAAAATGTGACATTTTGGTTAATTTTATTATTTTTGTGATTTTTATTATTTTTTAATTATTAAAAATATTAAAATATGATTAAAAATCAACTTTTTTAGAAAATTGAAATTTTAATTTTCTTAGGTTCCCCTGATATCAGAGAGGCTCCAAAACCAATTTGGTGAATTTTTGAATGGTATTTTGAAAGTTATGAATTTTTTAAGTTTAAAATGACTAAATGGCTTAATCAACCCAATTAGTGGGGCTAACCAAGTCCAATTGACCTCAAATTTTTATGGTGGGTTCCTATGATCCTAAAGGTCAGTGGAGAATTGATTTCAAGTCAATTTGATGCATGGTTAACTTTAATTAATTAAAGACCTATTTTGGGTTTTTAAGCCAATTAGGGTTGTTTTAAATGAACTAAGTCAAAACCTATTTTTCCTAAGGTTCTCTGGTCATAAAAAACATCACCAAATTTTCCTAGAATTTATTTCACAACATCCTATTTATTGGAATTAAAATACTCAAAACAAGTAACTTGAATTTGAAAAATCAATAACTTTTCATAGGGATGGCCTCGACTTTGGAAAATTCGAGGGAATGTTCCCAAATTCGGAGGCTTCAAAAGCCCTATGGTCTCATGCCATGGTGAATTGTATGCATGCATGGAGAATTAAAATAATGCAGAGAGTAAATAAATTATAAAAAATAAAATACTTGATGAAATTAAATTATTTTTTTTCCACATTATTCTCCTCTGTTCACTGAGCAAGAGGGTATTTTTATTTTATTTTTCCGATTTTTCTACACGAGAGATATGAATTTTTGAAGTTTAGGGAATTAAATAAATAGAAAAATATCCTAATTTTCGTTTATCCACGCGGCGCCGCGTCAGCCTCGGCGGCTCCGAACGCACACGCGTCGCGCTCCCATTCGACGCCGCCACCCGAGTCGGCGGCCGGGCCCCGCGGTTCTCGTACCGTCTCCCGGTCCGACGCCATCCGAGCCGTTCGTCCGCTCGTGTATTGAATGGACGGCATCCGTTCATCGTCCCCGAGCGTCCTCACCCGAGAGCCGTCCACACCTAAATCTCTAAGATCTCACTCGATACTCGATGGATTTTTATGTTCTTATGCTCTATGGATTCGTCTTGAAGAGAAGAACACATCTATACGGTTAACATGCATTGAAATTAAGGCATTTGAAATGGAGAATCTCCGAAGCTCGGGATAAAGAATTAGCTCATACCTTTGCTCGGAGAAGTGTGGCTTCGATCGAGAGTTGTTGCACCTTCGATTGGATCCCGGCGAAGCTCCGGATGAAGTCTCTCGGTCGCAGTGAATTGTCCGGATGTGATTTTGACAAAGCCCGATCACAAAGCTTGGAGGCTGGAGCAACCTGGGTGGCCTGGAGATGGGGCTTTTTCGGTGGACACCTTCCCTGGTCCGGTGAAGGTGTAGAACCAATCAATTTGGGAATTGGCTCACTATGGAGAAGTGTCCGGGTTTTGGGTGGAATTTCGACTCCGAAATTGAGCTCGCGGAAGGAGAAATGGCGGGGGATCTCACTTGGGGATCAAGTGCTCTGTGTATGGGGAGGAGTCTGGAACAATTTTGGCAGAGTTTTGGCAAGGTTTATGCTTTTTTTTCTCTCATGTACGAGAGAGGTGGAGTTTAAATAGTAGAGGGTGGAGGGCCTCCCAGGGAGAGTTAGGGCTTGGGATCGAGCTTGCTCTTGGCAAGAGAAGAACGACTACGATGGCCACTGGGGATGGGGCGGCTCGAGCGGGTGAGAATTTCAAAGTTGGCTCACATGTGAGCTTTCGGCCATGGTGTTTTCCGGCGGCACGAGTGGCCGGCCGGCCGAGCATGGGTCACCCTCGAGGTCGGGTGGGTCGGGGCGGGGCTTGGTGCAAGCAATTGGCCATTGCCATGTGTAAAGGCTTTGATTCAAAGTAGAATGGGGCATGGCTAGTTTTGAGTCTAAATGGGTCAATCTACCCATTTGGGCTTGGTGCACCCTTCGAGGTGGCTTTGGATGCTGTGGGGGATCAAAGGGATCAGCTGGTTTGGCATGGAGAAGTCTCCATCCAAATATATTTGGATTAAATTTAAGTTTAGGTGAAACATGATTAAGGCTAATGAGCTTTAGGGATTAAGGAAAGCCCCCCTCTTCTTACCCAATATGGCATGGTGGAGTGTCCAAAGCTCTCATGGCTCACATGTGGCTCATGCATGGCTTCATGGCTCACCTTTGGCTTGGCAAAAAGTTTGGTCGATTTCATAAAAAAGGATTTTAAGGATTTTGGATAATTTGGTGGAAATTTGGATGAAGCTTGATTTGGAATAATTTGATGGTGAATTTAGGACTTAGGTAATGGATTTAATTAAGTGGATGACAAATGGAGATGTCATGTGGGCTTTAGGGTAGATTTTGGGCCTTTGGATGTGGTGAAGTGGGCTTTTAGGAAAGTTTAAGGGAAATGGGCTTTTGATTTTAGGATGGGTATTTGGATAAAAATTTTGTGAAGAACTTTGTCAAATAAATGTCATAATTGGTTTAGGGATGTTCTATGAAGGGCTTGGAATTAATTTGATGTGATTTGGAGTTGAATTGGTTTGAATTTGGGTTTATTTGGTAAGTGGGCCTATGTAGGTCCAAGTGGGCCAAGTTGGGCTAATGTTGGGCTAGAGTTGAAATTGATGTAAAATCAATGTTGAGAAATGTTTATGGGGGTGTTTCAAAGAGGTTTTGGCTTTGGTTGGGCTTTGATTTTGGGGTTTGGGCTCATTTGGGTTAGGTTTGGGTTTAGGTCAAAAATGGGCCTTTAACCTTGGGTTGAGTTTGAGTGGGGTTTGGGTCTAAATTTTGGGCAAATCATGTTAGTATTTTTTTTGTGGGAATGTTAAGGAAGATTTAGAAAAGATTTGGGGTTAATTGGAATTGAGTTGGGTGAGTTTGGGTTAAGTTTAGGTCATGGGTCCAAATTGGGCTTTAAGGCCAAAAGTGAGATTGGATCCAAATGTCAATCAAATTGGGCTTTAATTTGGTCTAGATTGGTATTGGGGATGTTGAATTGATGTTTAGAATTGAATTGGACCAAAATTGGGGTCAATTGGGTAGGTTTGGTTTGACATTGGGTTCACTTAGGGTTAAAATGGGTCAAATTTGGGGTTTTGACAAAAGTAGGGTAAATTGACAAAATTGGCCCATGGTGTAGTTGGACAAAATGAAATTGGTAATATTTGGGATTTTCTGGAATTTTCTGGGAATTTTCTGAATTTTTTGATTTTTAGGCCAAGAGGGGTATTTTGGGTATTTGGAGGGTATTTGGAGGTATTTTTGGAATTTTTGGTATTTTTGGGTATGGATGATCAGTTTAAGTGATGTGGAAATGTTTGGGAATGATTTTGGAGAATTTTGGGTAATTTGGAAATTTTTGAGAAATTTGGGTAATTTTAAGGGTTTTGGGTAGGTTTAGTAGGTGTAGGGTCCCGGGGTCAAAAATTGAAAATTTGGGAAATTGAAGATTGGGTGAATTTGGGTGGAAAGAAGTCATTTTGGTTGAGCCATGAAGCCATATCAAGCCCACATGAGCCATGAAGGGACTCACTTGAGGCATTCATCTATGTTGTTCCTAACCCTCTTGCGAGGGCTTAGGGGTTAAGGATCATCCATGTGGATCACCTACATGAGTCGGGAGGTCAAGTTAGGTATGGGTGTGGTTTTATGAGGTATGTGGAAGTGTAGTGTGTAGGTGTAGTGTATAAGTGTGGTGTGTGTAAGTCGGCCCCTTCACCGGACCGAGCCACTGCGGGCGATCCTAAGGCCAAAGAGTCCTATAGGAACTCATCCTTTAAACTTCCACATTTGATTTCAACCCTCTAGGTGATTAGGGGTCTATAGTCAAGTTTGTAGAGTTTGCGGGAGTTAAGAAGTGGTTTGAATTTCTAAAAGGTGGGTCCCAATTCTAGTCCTCTAAGATAGTCAAAGGAAAAGCCTAAGGCTAGATCCTAAGTACTAAAGAGAAGAAGAGAAGACCTCATCAAAAATGAGGTCAACAACAGGGCATCTTTCTTTCTTTGCCAATCTTTCTATCATAGCTTGCAGTCGAGCAAATGGCATAGTCTTATCCCTTTTCCTTTTGTAATTGTTGTAGTATGTAGGTTGGGGTAATGCAGCGACGATCCTACGGACATCCTCTTCAGCTGATGAGACAGAGAGAGGGTGAAACCTGCTTCCTTCCAATAGAGGTATATACTCAGGCAGTTCTTCTCTTTCCTCAGGAATTTCTTCTAGAAAAGTAACTTCAGCAGCTTTGGCTTTCTCGATCTTGGCGATCTTTACGCCTCTATTTCTTCTTTGAGTCCGAGTTAGGGGTGCGACTCTTGAGCCGGACCCGATCTCAAAAACGAGATGGTGTTGTAGCAAAATTTGTACCCTCCATGGTGACGGGCTCATCACGGACTTGGATTTCCTTCCCCTTCGGTTTGGCGAAGTCGGGGTAGGTGCGGAGATGACTAGACCGGTGGGGGTAGAGACAACGGTCCTCCTACAAACGAGTAGTACTTCTTTCGAGTTGGAACCCTTTGCGGGGAGGGAATTCCTGAGCCGACTTCAAGTTGAACTCAATCAGGGGTTTCTCAGTTTCTGACACTTTGTCCATTAGTGCGAAGAGAGTGACGTCGGTGAACTTGATATCTGTGTTGCCGAATCCTTGTCCAAAACAGACGATTCCATTGTCGGGCAGCTCATCCTTGTAAACAGCGAAGTCCATTCCATTGGTGAAGGAGAAGATTAACTTTGGGGCAGTCATTTTCTGCAGGGCAGATTTCGAATGTCAGTCCTGAATTATACTTCCTTTCATCGTAAAGTTCAGGACAAAAAAGAAAGAGTCCGAACACATTTTTGTTTATCTTAGTGTATTTATGATTTTTAAAAGAGGTTGTTTTTTTAGAAGGTTGTTTATTAGCGGGTTCATTTGTTAGAAATAAAACGATCAAAGGAAAAAAGGTTATAGAAAAGGTAAAGGGCCTGATTTAGGATTGGAAAGGAAGAGAAAGTCTTATGTAAGACTTCTCGACTCGAAGGACCGCTCCTAAACTAACACCTATTGGGGGTCCACCCAACCTCAGAAAAGCGGTAAAAGGATCTCGGAACCTCTCCCTTTAGAGGTGTCTAAATAGTGGCTCCTAAATCCGAGAGGAGTTGGCTATACTCGTTCAAGACAGAAATGAACGGGGTATTCCAACGGAAGAATGGTAGTTTGCTCCACTAGGGACATGGATACACTACCGATTTATGAAAGCAAAACCATCTGATTAAAATGGAGAGAGGAATTAGTCCCCAGCAGAGTCGCCAGAAATTGTCGACATATTTTTAGGTTGAGTGTTGTATTTTTAAAAGGGGGGTCGCCTACAGAAGTTGTCGGTGAATTTTAAATTTTAAATTTAATTTAAATATATATATAGTTTTTAGAAAGAAACATTTGATTTTAAAAATAACTTTAAGTTTGAAAATTTTAAGATATGAAATCAAACTGATCTCACATCCTGAATAGTTTATATAAATGAGCACCGCATCACAAACTGTATATCTATTCCGAAGAATAGACACACTGCTTGATGATGGGGCTCGGTTTAATAAACTAGAAGATTTGTGACATCTGTTTGGTCCACGAACCAATTTTATAAGCCGACAAGTTCCCCTGCTTAATATAAAGAAATTAAGCAGGGTTTATATTACCTGTGTTCTTAAAGTTCCCTATAAGGGCAAGCCCCTATAGTTAATTACATCTTAAATGACGGGAGTCATTTAAGAAAACTCTCAATAATGATCAGTGGTTTTTCTCTTAAGAATTTAAAAGTTTAAGGTTTTCAAAGGATTGGATTTTGGAAATTTCCAAAGGGAATGCACCAAATTTGGAACAATTTATTTTGAGAATCTAAAGGAAGAGAAGTAGGAGAAGTTGAGGATCCAAGTAGAATCTTGGCAACTTCCCAAACTATCCTATTGTTTGGCTTAGATTTGGGAATTTACTTAATGTTTCAATCTTGTCAATTTTAATTAATTAGGACTTATATTTGTATGACATAATCATACAAGTAGCCTCTAAGATATGAGGGTTTATGTCGTTCCGAACGACTACCTCGGAGTCCTAAGACCGGTTAGGTCTTAATTTACATGACATGATCATGCAAATACCTAACGAAGAGTTCAGGATTTATGTTGCGCCAGGCAAACTACCTCGAAATCCTATGGCTTTGTTATTTAATTCTAAGAAAGTTTTGTTGAAGTAGACCCGAGTTTTACTGATGACGATGTCTGTGCTGCCCACCATGCTCCAAGCTCCTTGTTGTTGTAAAAGTTTAGTTTTAGAAGTCATAAATCGGGAGATGAGAGAAGTGTTTTGATTTAGAGAAAATCTTAAAATCCAAGTGTTTTTAATATTTTAACTAAAACAAATCTTAAAGTTGTTTAAACAAAACCAATTAAGATCCCACGGTTCTGTCATTCCTGCACTGTTATTTTCATCGAATTCACTTAGTCTAGATGAATTTGCTAAACTCAACTGAATGAGTTCCACACTTTCATTTAGACCGTGGGAAATCCCGTTAGCAACACGTGGGTTACATCATCTAAGGTATTTCCGATCATTCAATGAGACATTTTAATTTAGTTATAATTGTGGTTTTGTTGTTCTGTTTGTGATTAAATTTTGGGTTGTTTTATATTTTGGAATGTTGTGGCGGTGAATTTTATCTTGCAATGACTTTTAGTTTAGTTTTGGTTTCAGTTCAGGGACTATCCTAAAGGTTTTGGTTTTCATGCAACAATCTTCTTTAACATGCAAGAAAAAGTAAAGCACAGTGCATGTAAGTAAATTGCAATAAAGTAAATTGCAATAAAATAAAAGCGTACCTGGAGGGTCTTCCCGTCATCCCAAGCTGCACTTAAAACACATGTTAAGGCATTTAAATATTTCAATAAATACCTAAGTAAAGCTAAGGGACAAGGTTTTGGTTATCTACCAAATTTCTAGTCCTATTGCTAGTCATCTCCTATGATGTCTAGGTTCTTGGTTTGGTTTAAGGATGATTTTCTTCATCAAAGAAGAATTAAATTCAATTGTTCTTCTAAAACATCCTGTCATATTGAGAAAGTGCTTAGAACGAGTCCTAAACATCTTTTCAATACTTCTGGAATTATTTTGAGTCCAAGTAAATTTAATTGCACAGGTGAATTAATCATCCAGGAGTTTAGTTAAACTTTGTCTCTTGCTCAGTGAACCTGGGTATTTGATTACCTGATGAATGAAGTGGCATCTCACTTAATAGTCTATTTAAGAGTTATAATAATTAAGGCCTTTAAGGGTAAGTTAGGTTATTGAGAATTTTAATCATTCTTAATTTAAAGTTTGAGTTAACGATTTAAAGTGATTTAATTTAATTATGAGGTTTTAGTTAATAATTTTAAGTTTGGAATATTGTTCAAATTATTTTAGATTTAATTTAAATCTTTACACTTTCAATTATCTTAGTATTTCAGATTGATGTTTATGTTTTAGATTTACTTAGATAGAAAGAGGTGTTGAAATTACTGATATGTTTTGATTTAATTCTTAACGAATTCATTTAGGTTTGTTGTTAAGTGATTTTAATTTAATTTAATTTAATTTAATTTGATTTAATTTAATTTAATTTTAATTTTAATTTAATTTTAATTTTATTTCACTTAATTTAATTTTAATTTTAATTTAATTTTAATTTAATTTAATTTAATTTAATTTTAATTTAAGCTGTAATTTAATTTAATTTTAGTTTAAATTTAATTTTAATTTAATTTAATTTTAGTTTCAATATTTAAATTTAACTTAATTTACTTTTTAAGGTGTTAATTTAATTTAATTTAAACTTTGACTTGACTTAATTTAATTTAATTTAATTTAATTCCAGGATTTTAAATTTTATTTTAATTATTGGACCATTTAACATTTTAAGCATTAATTCATTTAAGGGTTATCTTTTTTTTTTTAATTTTTAATTTATTTAATTTGGATTATTATTTTAATTTTTAGTTAAGAACTAAATATTATTGAAGTGACTTATTTAGGGATTTTTAAATTAAAGAATGAATATCCTCTTAATAATATCCCTATTTTAATAATCCAAATTTAAAATATATTCTTTCCAAAATTTAAATTATTTAATTAATTAGAGTTTCATTTTGATATTTTCAAAGTGTTTAATGGGTTTCTGCCCTTTAATTTCCCTAAGTTTCAATCATCTAAGGGAAAGTTAAAATCAAATATTTTACCCTCCATTTTGATTAAACCTAAAGTTTTAATTAAGGGTTAAAATTCTTAATTACCTTTATGCCTTTTTAGGCTTATTTATTTCATAACTCACTAAATTGAGCTCAAATGAATTTAAAATTTTTATGTCACCTCACTCACATGTCAATTAAGACATCAGAAGAGAAAATGTGATTTTTCTGACTTTAATTAGTTTGTATAATTATTTTTAGTAGAAAATAGGGGTTTTCAAAGAAAATTCAACAACATGACCAAGGTAAAGTTTCTGTCCTTAAGAAAATTATGGGATATTCCTAATGATCGAGAGGACCACTTGGATCAATTTTGGTGATTTTTTAAATTATATTTTATTTATTATAATTATTTTGAGTTTTAGAGTATTAATTAATTTTAAATTAAAATAAAAATTGAAAAATAGATTTTATATTTTTCTTAAATTTCTCTGACCTCAAGGAGTCTAGAGAAATAAAGTTTCTAATTTTCTAATTTTTATTTGATTTATTATAATTATTTTAGTAAAAAAGGTTAAAAGTTCATTTTTTAATATTAAAAATTACATTAAGCCTTCAAATTTCAATAACTTATCCTAGGGACTTAGGAAAAATATTTGGTTTATTCCTAAGTGATTAAGAGTCAAAATGTGACATTTTTATGATTTTTAATATTTTTGTGATTTTTATTATTTTTTAATTATTAAAATATCAAAATATTGTGAAAAATCAACTTTTTTTAGAAAATTCTAATTTTAATTTTCTTGAACTCTCCTGATATCAGAGAAGCTCCAAAACCATTTTTGTGAATTTTTGAAAAGTATTTTTGGAGTTATGAATTTTTAATGTTCTATTTTGCTTATGAGGCTTAATCAATCCATTTGGTGGGGTTAATCAAGTCCAATTGATTTCAAAATTTTATGTAAGGTTCTTCTGACTCTAAAGAGCAAAGGAGAATTGATTTCAAGTCAATTTAGTGTGTGGTTAACTCTAATTAATTCAAATTTAATTTTGAGAGTTTAGGCCAATTAGGGTTATTATGAATGAATTGACTCAAAATATATTTTTCATAGGGTCCCCTGGTCCTAAGAAACACCACCAAATTTTCCTAGAATTTATTTTACAACATGCTAATTATTGGAATTAAAATACCTAAAACAATAACATGAACTTGAAAAATCAATAACTCTTCACAGAGATGGCCTCTGACCTTGAAAAATTCAGGGAATGTTCCCAAGATTAGAGGCTTCAAAAGCCCTATGGTCTCATGCCATGATGAATTGTTTATGCAAATGGAGAATTAGAACATTGGAAATAGTAAATAAATTATTAAAAATAAAATACTCATCCAATTAACTTGATTTCTTTCCTCATTATTCTCCTCTGTTCACTGAGCAAGAGGGTATTTTTATTTTATTTTTGTGATTTTTCTTTGCAAAGATATGAATTTTTGAAGTTCTGGTATTTAAATAAATCCAAAAAATTCTTATTTTCTACTTATCCGACTCAGTGCCGCGTCATCCTCGTCCTGATCGAAAGCCCATAAGTCGCTCTGCGATTCGGCGCCGCCATCTGACTCAGTGCTCCAGGGGCCCGCGGTTCACGTAACATTCCCCGGCGCAATCTGAACCGTCTGCTCGATACACGCGCGATCCAACAGCTCCTGGTCATCGTCTACGACTGGTGTGTTCCCGTGACCGTCCACACTCAAACCCTAATATCTCTCCTGATTCTCAATGGATTTTTGAGTTCCTATACTCTATGGATTCGTCTTGAAGAGAAGAACACATCCATTTAGTTTATAAGATATGAAATTAACCCCAGAAAAATGGAGAATTGCTGGAAGCTCGGGAGGAAGAGTGAGTTCGTACCTTTGCTCAGAGAAGTGAAGCTTCGATCTGAGATTTGTGTCACCTTCGATTGAGTCCAAGCAAGCTCCAGATGAAGTCTCTAGCTCTGGGGAATTGTCTAAGTATGAAAGTGATCAGACCCGATTTCAAAGCTTGGAGGCTAGAGCAACTGGATGGCCTGGAGAAGGGGCTTTCACTGGGGAACTCCTTCTCTTGGTCCTGTGCAGGTGTGGGTGAGTTTAATTTAGATTTGGTGGAGGTTCCAGAGATGTCCTGGTTTTTGTTTGGATTTTCAACTTAGGAATTGAGCTCTGTTAATGGGGTTTAGGGCAAAGGAACACTGGGGATCAACTGCTCTGGGTTAGGAGAAGTTCCTGGAGCAATTTTGGCAGAATTTCCTTAAGGTTTGGTTCATCACCATGTTTGGCTGAGAGGTGAGTGGGTTTAAATAGAGGTGGGTGGAGGGCCTCCCAGGTGGGTTTAATGGCTTGGATCAACTGCCTTGGCCAAGGGAAGAACAACCATAGTGGCCATTTAGGTTGGGACAAGTCAGCTAATTCAAATTTAATTTTTTATTCAAATTAAGCCTCCCAGCCTGGTGGTTTCCGGCGGCTGTGGTGGCTGGCCAGCCAGGCATGGGTCACCCTCAGGGTCAGGGAGGTCAGGGCTTGAGTTTGGTGCCAACAATTAGCTTTGGACATGTGTAAAGGAGTTGGATTGAAATGGCATGGGGAGAAGGTTATTTTGGGTTCAAAAGGGTCAACCCATGGTTTTGGGCTTGGTGCATCACCCAAGGCCTGGATCTAGGCTGAAAAGATTCATTTGGGTCAGCCAAGAGGAAATGGTGTAGTCTCCATGAAGGATTAGGTGGCTAACTTGGTTTAGTGTGTATCATGGATGAGGTTAAAAAAGCTTAAGGAAGGCTTAAGAAAGGGACCCCTCCATTTTCCATAAATGACATGGTGAGGTGTCAAAACCCTCATGGCTTCATATGGCTTGCAAATGGCTCACATTTGGCTTACATTTGGCTTGGAAAAGGTTGGCTTGTTTCATGAAAAAGGATTTTAAGGATTTTTGGTATTTAGGGGTAATTTGGAACATGGCTTAGTTTAGAAAAATTCAATGATGAATTTGAAACATAGGGAGTGATTTAATTAAATGGATGATGAGATGAAAGTGTCATGTAGGCTTTGGATTGATTTTGGGCTTTTTGAAATCATTTTGGATGGGTTTTTAAAGTGGTTTAAGGAAGTGGGATTTTGGATTTAAAGTAAATTTAGGATGAAAATTTTATAAAGGATTGTGCCAAATAAATGTTGCAATTGGTTTAGGCATGTGTCATGAGTGGTTTGGAATCAATTTGGTGTGGTTTAAAGTAGAATTGGGTTGAATTTGGGCTTTTTTGGTAAAGGGGCCAAGGTGGGCCAAATTGGGCTAACTTGGGCTAAGGTTGGGCTAAGGTTGAATTTGGTGTAAAATTAATGTTGAAAAATGTTTATGGGAGTGTTACAAAGAGTTTTCAACTTGTGTTGGGTTCTAATTTTGGGATTTGGGCCCATTTGGGTTAGGTTTGGGCTTAGGTCAATTTAAGGGATTTTAATTTTAGGTTAGGTTTAGGTGGAGTTTAGGTTGAAATTTTAGGCAAGTCAATTTATTTTTTTGTTTTTGGGGATGTTAGGAAGGCTTTAGAAAAGATTTGGGGCCAATTGGGGTTGAGTTGGGTTGGTTTGGGCTAGGTTTAGGTCATGGGCCAACATTGGGCCTTAGGCTTCAAATTGAAATTGGGCCCAAATTTCAATCAAATTGGGCTTGGATTTGGTCTAATTGATATTGGGGATATTTAATTGAAGTTTAGAATTGAATTGGACCAAAATTGAGGTCAATCGGGGTGGTTTGGTTTGACATTGGGTTCACTTGGGTTAAAAAATGGGTCAGATTGGGTGTTTTGGTAAAAGTGGGGTAAATTGGCAAAATTAGCCCATTATGTAGTTGAACAAAATGAAATTGGGAATATTTGGGATTTTTTGGAATTTTCTGGGAATTTTTGGAATTTATGGAATTTTTAGTTAAGAAGGGTATTTTGGGTATTTGGAGGGTATTAGGGGGTATTTTTAGTATAGTGGGCTAAGGATGATCAATTTGAGTGGGGGGAAATGTTTAGGATTGGTTTTGAGGAATTTTGGGTAATTTAGGCAATTTTGCAAATTTTGGATAGCTTCAAGGACATTTTGTAGGTTTAGCGGGTGTTGGGCCCCGGGGGTCAAAAATTGAAATTTTGAAAAAATGAAGATTAGTCAAGTTTGAGTAAAATGGAATCACTTTGGTTAAGCCATGAATCCATATCAAGCCCATAAGAGCCATGAGAGGACTCATTTGAGGCATTCACTATGTTGTTCCTAACCCTCTTAACCAGGGGTTTAGGGGTTAAGGTCCATCCATATGAATTACCTACATGAGTCAGGAAGTCAAGCTAGGTATGAATGGTTTTAAGATTTGGAATGTGTGTGAAATTATAATGTATGTGCAAGTCAACCCTCACCAGACTGGGCCATCCAGGGTATTCCTAAGGCCAAAATGTCCTATAGGGAACTCATCCTTTAAACCTCCACATTTTATTTCAACCCTCTAGGTGATTAGGGGTCTAAAATCAAGCTTGTGGGGTTCGCAGGGAGTTAAGAAGTAGTTTAAATTTCTAAATGATGGGTTCCATTTCTAGTCCTCTAAGATTAGTCAAAGGAAAAGCCTAAGGCTATATCCTAAGAACTAAGGAGAGAGAACAGAAAAGACCTCATCAAAAATGAGGTCAATATATATATATATATATATATATATATATATATATATATATATAATTTTGGAAAGTATCATTTTAATCTAAAAATATGAAATCAAACAGATCTCATATATGCAATAGTTTAGATAAATGAGTGCAATATCACAAGAAATGCATGTCTCTGGAGGAATAGACACTACTTGATGATATGGCTTGATTAAATGAACTACAAAAATTATGACATGTTTGGTCTGCGAACCATTTATATTGGCCAACAAATTCCCCTATATAATACAAAAGATTAAATAGGGTTTATATGACCTAGGTTCTAAAGTTCCTTATATAGGCAAGCCTTATAGTTAATTACATCCTAAATGACTGAAGTCACTTGAAAAAATCTCGATAATGATCAGTGGTTTCGCTCTCAAGAATTTCAAAGTTTAAGATTTCAAGGATGTACCTGGAAATATCAAATGGGATGGGATCAATTCGGAACAATTATTTTGAAATCCAAGGATGTGAGACGTAGTGGACGTCAAGGACTCGAGGGAGAACCTCTGCCGACTTCCCACACTACCCTATTATTTAGCTTTGATTTTGGAAATTATTCATTGTTTTAATCCTACCAATTTTATTTGTTTATGACTTATGTTTGTAAGATATAATCATACAAATATCCTGGAAGATAGGAGGGTTTATATCGTGACAGACGACAACCTCGAGATCCTAAAAAAGAGTTAGGGCTTAAATTACACAACATGATTATGCAAAGACCTAAAGATAAGGTGAGGAATTATATTTTATTAAGTAAACAACCTCTAAATCATATTGCTTGTTGTTCACTTCTAAGGAATGTTTAGTTTATGTAGATTTATTTTGCTGTTGAAGATCAATTTACTCTCTCGAAGGTGTTCTTGCTACCTATTTTGCTTGCTCTGAGCTCCTCATTGCAGTAGGTTTGGTCCTAAAAATGTTAAATTGTAGAGATTAGAGAAGTGTCAAGATTTTAGAGTTCAAGTTTTCTAGTATGTCAAATTTAATACTTAAATTTTACTAGGGAGGATTTTAAGTTGATTATAGCGACACCGATTAGGATCTCACGGTTCCCTCATTCCGGCACCACTATTTTCTTTGGATTCATTTAATCTGGATGAATTTACCAAATTCAAGTAAATGAATTCAATACTTTCATTTAGACAGTGCAAATCTTGTTAGTAGTCGTAGGTTGCATCATCTAAGGGATTCGCGATCATCCAATAGAGGGTGTATTAATTTAGTTGTGATTGTAGCTTTGGTTGTTTGGTTTATGATTAAATTTTGAGTTGTCTCATATTTTGACTGTTGTGAATCGATTCTTGGTTTTGTTTTTGCTATTATGGCTATCCTAAAAGTTTCAGTTTTGACATGCAAGTAGGAGTAAAGCATTAAATGAAGCAGTGTAAATTGCAATAAATAAAGGTGTACCTAGAAGTCTTCAAGTACATCTGTTGAAGAATTTTACAGCAGTATAAAAGTATCAATTAAAATTTAGTGATTTAAATTCAGTGAGGGAACCTATTTCATAACTTGGTGGGTCCTAAGGTGTGTTAAGGATGATTTTGTTGATCAACGAACAATGAAATCTAATTGTCCTTCTAAAATATCACATTAGATTGAGGAAGTGCTCGGGGCATAACCCTGAACATCTTTTCAAAACTTTTTGGATCATTTAGAGTTCACTTAGTTTCATCATAATGTCCAATCAAATCACCCGTACTCAATTAGGGTTTGTTAAAATGCTTTAATTCTTGCTCAATTAACTTAGATGCTTTGATTATCCCTTGAGTTGGGTACATTCATTTGATGTTTCATTTATGGGTTATGTGAGTAAAAGCCTTTGGGGGAAAAGTTGAATTGCTAAGGAACTTAGCCATTTAGATTAAGGTGGGGCTACTACTGTTTTAAAAATGTTTGTAAATGATTGTGTTCTCTTTTCTAAACCTCATTAACCATAGTTAATATTAAACCTCATTCACTACCTAGCCCTTAAGCTTTTATGAGTAGATTTATAATTTAAACGAATATTGAATTAAGTAACATTTAATCTTTATTAAAGATTGGACTACCATTCAAACATTGATTAAGGGCTTTAGATTAGTGAGTTATAATCTTTCTAGATCAAATCCCCTCACTTTAGGATCGTCAAATTTGATTAACCTCCAAATTTCAATTAATTTAAGAAAATACAACTTTTCCCTTAATATGGAAATGTGGTGAGTTTGTTTCTACCTATTAGTCCCTTATATTTCAATAAACTAAGAAGGTCAATTAAGATTGTTCATTACCCATTTAACCTTTGATTAGGGCTAAATGTTAATTAAGGCTTAAATTTTATAATTAACATTTTGCCCTTTTAAGCTTGTTTACTTCATAATTCTTTAAATAAAAGTCAAATGACTTTGAAATTTTTATTGTACCCCACTCATAGGTCAATTAAAATATCAGAGGAGAAAATGTGATTTTCTGATGTTTATTTTATTTTTAGACTTATTTTTAATGCTAAATAGGGATTTTTCAAGTAATTAAATAACTTAATCAATATTAACTATCTAACCTTAGGAAATTTATGGGAAGCTCATCTAGCTTAGAGGATAACTTGGACCAAATTTCATGATATTTTGAGCTTTAATTTAATTAATATAATTATTTTAAATTATGGAGTATTAATTAAATAAAAAATATTTATTAAAGTTGAAAATTAAGTTTTATATTTTTCTTAAATCTCTCTAAGTCCAAGGAGTCCAGAGAAATAGATTTCATATTTTTGTGATTTATATTTTAATTATTGGAATTAATTTAGTGAGAAATTTTTAAAAATTCATTTTTAGCCTTTAAAAATAATTTCAAACTTTGGAAATCACTATCTTTACTTATAAAATTAAAAAAATTAGTCTAATTTCTCCCAAGTGATTAGAGGACAATTTAAAACATTTTGGTGACTTTTAATATTATCATAATTTTTACAATTTTTTAATTATTTAAATATTTAAAATATGTTCAAAAATGCAAATTTTATGAAAATTCCTATTTTATTTTTTAGGTTCCTCCGATCACAGAGAAACTCCAAAACCAATTTGGTGATTTTTGTACTCGTATTTTAATTATTATAATTATTTGAATCCCAAAAACACAATTTAACTTGGAAAATTAAATTAGGTGATCAAATTAACTCCAAATAATTTAAAATTTTTATAGGTAGTTCCTTTGACTCTAAATTACAATGTGGAATAAATTTGTATATATTTTCTAATTTTAGTTTAATTATTTAATTTCCTTTAAGTTTTAATGAGTAATTACATTTAGGGGGTTCCATAATTATTATAATTCATTTTATATTTTTCTTAGGTCCCTCTGACCACAGTGAACTCCCTAAAATAATTTTTACAATTTTTTGTTAAATATTTTAATCACAATTTTTTTATCAAAACATTGCTCATTCACTTGAAAATCAAGCTAGTAGATTTATCTTTTATTTTTATTCCTCCTACATTTTATGGAATTAATTGCAAAATATTTTAAAATTCAAGTTTGGGGGGGATAAAAAATGAATTTTGAAAAACTTAAATTTTATTTGTCCTAAAAAAATGCTATAAATAAATTTGATTTTTGATTGAAAACTAATTATGTGTATGAAGTTATATTAGGGCAATAAAATTTTAAATATAGAAATGAGTAAGAGAATTTAGTTAAAATTTATAGTAGTGATGAAAAATTTAAAGTTAAATTTTTTAGTGAAGAAATGATAAGTATTGTGTAACCATCTTTAGTAAGAAAAGTTATATTTTTAGAAAAATAGAAGGATTAGAATTTTGTTTTCAATATTTAAATTTTTTTTATTGAAAACTAATTTTCAAAACTGTTATTATATTTCTAAGTAAAAGATATATCTACCTTATACTTTAGGAAAGGAATGGTGGAATTCAAAATTATTAAAGGCCTATCCAGACATAGTAATCCTTGCCTGGAAAAAAAAGGAATATTAAAAAAGGAAGTAGAAAGAACAGAAAAAGAAAAGTTTAGTATGTGAAAAAGGAAGGAGAAGTTTGAGGATTAAAGGGCCTAATCAAAAATTGGTTCCACACTTGAGCTTTTTAAAGTATAAGATTTTAGAAAATCTTAAGCTTAAAAATATAATATAGTTAGTATAATTATTTCTAATAAAGGTTTTTAAGTAAAGAAAATAAAATGCCTAACCCCTATATTTTGAAAAATTTACAAGTATTTTTGAATTAGATAGCAACACATATTTTCATACTCTTTCATCTAAGAGATTTCTAAACTTCAAATTGATCTCATTTACTAAAATTTTTTCTAAATTTGACTACTACATTTCTAGAACAAAATTTTAAAAACTCCTAAAGAAACTCATACACATGATTTTCTTATGTGGTTTTATATGATTATAGTGTTACTTGAGGACAAGTAACGCTTAAGTTTGGGGGAATTTGATCCACTTAAAAATTACCTATTTTTAGTGTCCATTTCATGCCCACTTTATGCACATTTTTTAATGATATTACTCTTTAAAGAAAGGTATCTTGCATATTTTTGTCTTCAAGTATAAAAATATGATTTTTAGAGAAAATGAAGCAAAAACTATGAAATTTTAAGCCAAAATGAGCAAGGAAGAAAATTTTGACTTGGCACATATCAATATGTCATTCAATGCTTAATATATTTTATATTTCTCACATGTTTTTGAATGAAATTATACTTTTAAGAAAGATTATTTTTATATCTATCTTGTAGGTGAAGATATTAGGAACGCAACGCAACTGAAATGGGGCGAAACGGAGTTAAAACGGAGCCAAACAGAGCAAAATAGTGGAGTTGCGTGCAGGATGGCGCCTAGGTGCCAAACCCGGCGCCCAGGCGCCAGTGAAGAAGAGAAAACGGCGCCTAGGCGCTAGAATTATCCAGAAATGGTTATTGGACGAATTTTTAACAACTTCGGGAGTTATTTTGATGGTGTTAAGTAGTTTCTAGACCTTCAAGAAGACTGGAAGTTATTCCTAATATATAGGACATGTCATAGAATGAATCTAGACACATTGGAGCGGTTTAAATCACGAAGAGGTGCGAACCAAAGTGAAGGGGTGCGACTGTTTTGGGCATGGAGTCCAGCGCCCAGGCGCCAGAACCTGGCATCTAGGCGCCATAATTGTTTCTAGAAGATTCAATGTATCTAGACTGAATTTTGAAGAGGTGCCTAAAGCAACCCTTAGTCATTTTCAAAGCTCTATAAATAGGGACCAATTCTACAGCAAGGGAGTGACTCTTCTTTTTGCTTCTCTCTCTCTCTCTCTCTCTCTCTCTCTCTCTCTTCTTTAGTCATTTTAGAGTCATGAAGATTTAGATTTCTAAATCTTATAGAGAGATTGGTGAGGGATTTTGAGATATTTATGTATGGGATGTACGAGCGGCGCATGGATCAGTGGGAGATTTTAGTGGAAAGATCTTCTTTCCTTCAGAGGGAAAAAGCTAAGTATTGTGTTCTTCATTCTCTTGTAATTGTTGTAAACACTTTCTAGTAGATTTTAACTATATTAGACTGAGTTTTCTGTCGTAATTTATCCATGCTTCGTAAGTGATTTTCTTTACTCTTTCTTTTAATATGAAGTAGTGGCATGTGTAGGAAAATTATTTTTATGATGGAATTATCTATTAAATGCTTCTAGGTGACAGATAGTTGCATAAATATAATAGAATACTAATGAAATAAGTTCCTTGTTGGCACTTAATTTATTACACAATTCTATCAAGTCTTTTTCATCTTATGCTATTATTTTCATTTACTTTTGTTTTGTAATGAAATAGATGTGTGTTTAGGAATTAAGATTTTCTTAGATATTCTCTTATTAAATTATGGTGATGATATTCATACTGGATCTTCATTTACTTTACAAATTGATCACTTGTATTATTAAAACCCGTTGAAGAATTCTGAGACCTATCCGGAGATGAGTTCTTAACTAGTATATATCACATGAATCCTTGGGTAATCGAAGGCTTTATGCGGGTTATTCAAGGTGAAGTGCAAATAAATAGGAAGATATTATTTATTGAGCGCATAATTGATTAGTTTTTAGAGTGACAGTCTAAATTCTAATAATTTGGTCTATAGAAAGGGAACGGGTCACTGGTAAGGCCGACCATAGCCACCCTTGGACATCTAGTAGTGTGAGCCTAGATTAACTCATTCTACTAATAAAACATCTTAAACTGATCTATAGATTAGCCAATGTTCTTCACACCTAGACCAAAGGATAAAGAACAGTATTGCTTCTATTTGGCGCTACAACATAAAATTCTAAGAATTTCTTTCCTACACATTATCTATGTAATTGCAAGACAAAGGTAGTCTTTAACATCTCAAAATTCTCCAAAACAATTTATCCCTAAGTTATCTTTCTATTTAAGAACTTTATTTAAGATTAGTTATTAAAAAAGAACCTTTTTAATCAAAATTCCAAATTTAGGCCTTATAGAAATAGACTGGAATTAGCCTAAAGGATTACTTACCTCTCTTCTCTATGGGATCGATACTGGGGTTATAAAAGAAACCCTATATTACTTGAAACGATATGTATACTTTCGTAGTATCTCTAGTGTGTAAAATATTTTTTAAAATTTTACAAAATTTTGATTTTATAGACTAGCCGCTATTTAAAAATTGGATTAAGTTTTTTGCCATCTTTTGGAAGCAGAAATTACTGCGTTATTGCAGGTAAGGTCAAGTTTTTGGGGCCATTGCCAGCGAAGCTTCGGTAAGAACTTTAGGAGAAATTTAGTTGAAATAATTAGGTTTAGACTTGGAATACTGTAGTGTCGTAAAAACTATTTTTGTGTGAAAACGTGTTTTGTTATATGAAAAAGTGTTGTAAAAAAACAAAAAAAAATTGTTTGTGTGAAAAATAAGGTGTTCGTGAAAATTTTTTGTTGTGTTGAATATATTTCATCTATTATTTGTTTAATTTTTAATGTATTATTTGTTGTGCTATGTATGTGAAACAAAGAATCTGCAAGACTTATGCCTTATGATCCCGAGTTTGAAAAAAATAAAAAGTAAAAATACAAAAAGGACTCGAAAAACTATAAATGGAAATGGAAAACTTTCAAGATAATAACTTGGAAAATCTTCATACTTCATTGAGGAATTACGTAAATCCTACAACAGATGAAATTCACTCAAGTATACAAAAACCTGTCATAGAAGTTGACTCGTTTGAAATAAATCCTGAGATTATCCAACTGGTGTAGAACAATCAGTTTGGGGAAACTCCTTTGGAGGATCCCTATTTACACTTATCTAGTTTTCTAGAACTTTGTGCTACATTTTGTAATAACGGTATGTCAGAAGATGTTGTTCAGCTAAGGCTTTTTCCTTTCTCACTACGGGATAAGGCTAAAATATGGTTATACTCATTAGCGCATGGCTCTATTAAAAATTGGGAGGAGTTAACTCAGAAATTCCTAGCTAAGTATTTTCCACCTTCAAGGACTACTAAACTTAGAAATGATATTATCTCATTTTGTCAATATGAAGGAGAAACAATATACGAAGCCTGGGAAAGATTTAAGGAACTCCTAAGAAAGTGTCCACATTATGCTCTGCGATTGGTTAATCATTCAAACTTTTTATAATGAGTTAGTAGGATCCCTTAGGTCTATAATTGATGCTACTGTTGGTGGTTCATTACTGTCAAAATCAATTAATGAAGCGTATGCATTAATTGAAAAAATGGCTACAAAAGAAGTTTAATGGCCCTCTGTAAGGGTAAATCATAAAAATATAACTAGCGTTCATGATACAGATGTGAATACAATTCTTGCATCTCAGGTTGCCGCAATATCAAGGAAGTTAGACCAATTTGGAATGAACCAGCCTCAATTTACTTCTGTAAGTGAGGAAATTTCATTAGGGCATATAATTGATTCTAACTTATCATATGAAGCTTTAAATACCATAAACAACCCATATTCTAACTTTTACAACCCGTGTTGGGAGAACCATCCTAAATTTAACTGGAATCATACTACTGATGGTGGAAACCAAAAATGGGAAAATAATCATGTGAATCCTAATGGAAGTTGGAATAATCAGGGGAACACAAACTATATACCTTCATATCCACCGGACTCTAACAATGATCAACAATTTGAGGATAAGAAGATGTCTATGGAAGGAGTGGTATTGAAAATGGGAAACCAGTTGCAAAGTCAAAATGCTGCGATTAAAAATATAGAGAATCAACTGGGACAAATGGCTAATTCACTTAGAAATAGACCCCAAGGAACACTTCATAGAACCATTGAGATCAACCCTAAGGAGAACACTAATGAACAAGTAGAAGCTGTCCAATTAAAAGTGGAAGAGAGATAGAGGATGTGGTTAGAAAAGAGAAAGATGTTGTGAGAGAAACAAAGGAAACTAAAAGACCTGCAAAACAAGTTTCGAAGGATCTGGAAAAATTAATTTCTCTAACTAAAATCAGTTGGGATAGACCACCACCTCCATTTTCTCAAAGACTTAGACAGCATGAGTTGGATAAAAATTTTTCAAAGTTCATGAAAGTACTTAAGAAGTTAACGATAAATATTCCTTTCTCTGAAGCTTTGGAATAGATGCCAAGTTATGTAAAGTTTATGAAGGAGATATTAAATAAGAAAAGGAAATTTAGGGATTACAAGACAGTTGCACTAAGTGAGGAGTTCAGCACTATACTTCAGAAAAATTTTCCTCAAAAATTTAAAGATCCTTGTAGTTATACAATTCCGTGTGCAATTGGAAAAATATTATGTGTAAAAGCTTTTTGTGATTTAGGAGTAAGCATTAATGTGATGCCTCTATCTATAATTAGGTTTAGTCAATATTTCTCCCACTACTATAACCCTTATGTTAGATGATCGATCTATCATTTATCCAAAAGGAGTTATAGAAGATGTGCTTATTAAAGTGGATAAATTTATCTTTCCTTTGGACTTTATTGTATTAGATATGGAGGAAGATAAAGAAGTTCTAATTATTTTAGGGGGACCTTTCCTTGTTACTAGACAAGCTATGATAGATGTGCAAAAAGGAGAGTTGATTATGAATATTAATGACCAGAAAGTCACTTGTGATGTATTAAAGACTATGAAATATCCAGCTGAGAGAAAAAATGATGATTGTTTTTGGATTGATGAAATTGATTATCTAAGTAAAGACCATTTCCAAGAAAGTTTTGAGAGTAAGATAACAGATGAGATTGAAATGGATTTTCATGAATTTAAAAACGTTATTTAAAGAAGACTGTATGTATGTTAAAGAGAGGTGTGAAATGATGGACGTCACTGAAAATAGTAAAATTTTAATTCCATCTGTTAAAAATCTCATGAACATAGGATGAATGTACCACACACAATTTTAAAGCCTACCTATTTAGGGAATTCATCTACACCACCAGTCTTTATATCTTCAGGTTTGACTCAATCACAAGGAAAACCTGAATTGAATGATGAATATGATAAAGTTATTGAACTAGGACTTGGAAGAGAATTTGAGAATATATTTCAAAAGAACTTTGAGTTGAGAAAAGAGGATAAGGATATTGGAAGACCATTGGAAAAAATTCCTAAGAAATTAGAAAAACTGATTTCCTCAACTATGATAGATCCTCCATCATTTAATAATTATAAAGGGGAAGAATTGGAAGATAATTTGAAACAGAAGAGTAACATAGAGGATACTGATCCAGAATCTGAGTTATCTAAAGAGAATCTGATCCAAAATTTGGGAGATATTGAAGTATCTTATAAAGATACATCTATTATAAATTTCAAGGATAATATTAATATGCAAATTCATAAAATCAATAGAAGAATATTGGATCTAGAAAGAAATATGAGGAATAATGATATAAATCAAACTGAAAATGAAGAGCTGAGTGAAAATTTAAAATTTGAGGATTTTATAGGAATCCCTAGATCTGAAAATGATTGGGCGATTGATCAAGGATTACTTAATTGGAATTTTTATCCAGGAGGAATCATATTTTGGGCCCGCGACGTTAAAACCAAGCGCTTTATGGGAGGCAACCCATAGTTATCAGTGTGCTTTGATTTAGTGTGCTTGTGAGTCATGATTGTTTATGTGTTGTTTTGTGTTTTCTTTAGTGCAGAATAGATTAATGTTGTGAGGTTAAGCCTTGGTCTTGACTAAATTTGTACATGACTTCGAGTAGTAAGCGAGTCGACGAGTCCGTTATAACTCGCTTATCAACCGGAGCTGAGCATTACCTTGAATCATGTAGAGTTTAGACTTGGACCACTCCATGTCAACTCTATTACTTCCTTTATCTGACTTTGTTTTCACTAAGAAAGGTCATGAAATTGCTTAATGAACAACATATGAATGAACTACACTATTTTTATTTATCAAATTATAATTATTAGTGTAGTTTATTTCGTTAGAAATTGAAAGTAAGGAGGGAAAATGTGAGTAGAAAGGAGATCAAATTAACCTCAATTGATATTTCTTTATGAATCTGTGAGTCTAGGTATTTTAGTTTGTGTGTTTGTGTTTGTGTTCGTGTTACAACAATTAAGAGATTTGAATAACACTTAAATATATATTCCTATGACGATACATGTCTTGCTTAATTAACCTATCTTTAGTTTAATTTTATTCTAGCAAGTTTAGTTTAGATTTACTTTATATTGCAAATTGTTATCTCCTGATGAATATTTGTAGATATTTTTGACAAACATTTGTGATAGATAGAATTTCTAAACTATTTTTCTTGCTGCTATATTTTCTGTACTGAATGTTATACATGTTCAAATTCAAGTTTGGGGGTAGGAAGAAAAATATATTTTAAAGTTAATATACTTCCTTTAAATTTAATATTATAAAAAGCATGTTTTAGAGCTAGATTTACTTTCTTCGCAATCATTCTATCCCGATTATGCATGTATATAAATTTGATAGGATGTTGTAGTAGTTAGTAGATTTATCTTTTATTTTTCTTCCTCCTAAATTTTATGGAATTAATTGCAAAATATTTTAAAATTCAAGTTTGGGGGGATGAAAAATGAATTTTGAAAAAATTAAATTTTATTTGTCCTTAAAAAAATATAAATAAATTTTATTTTTGATTGAAAAATAATTATGTGTATGAAGTTATATTAGGGAAATAAAATTTTGAATATAGAAATGAGTAAGAGAATTTAGTTAAAATTTATAGTAGTGATGAAAATTTTAAAGTTAAATTTTTCTTAGTGATGAAATGATAAGTATTGTGTAACCATCTTTAGTAAGAAAAGTTGTATTTTTAGAAAATTAGAAGGATTAGACTTTTGTTTTCAATATTTAAATTCCTTTTATTGAAAATTAATTTTCAAAACTATTATTATATTTCTAAATAAAAGATATATATCTACCTTATGCTTTAGGAAAGGAAGGGTGGAATTCAAAATTATTAAAGGCCTATCCAGGTATAGTAATCCTTGCCTGAAAAAAAAAAAGAAAATTAAAAAAGGAAGTAGAAAGAAAAGAAAAAGAAAAAGAAAAAGAAAAGAAAAGTATAGTATGTGAAAAAGGAAGGAGAAGCTTGAGGATTAAAGGGCCTAATCAAAAATTGGTTCCACACCTGAGCTTTTTAAAATATAAGATTTGAGAAAATCATAAACTTAAAAATATAATATAGTTAGTATAATTATTTTTAATAAAGGTTTTTAATTAAAGAAAATAAAATTCCTAACCCCTATATTTTGAAAAATCTACTAGTATTTCTGAATTAGATAGCAACAAATATTTTCATACTCTTTCATCTAAGAGATTTATAAACTTCAAATTGGTCTCATTTACTAAAATTTTTTCTAAATTGGACTACTATATTTCTAGAATAAAATTTTAGAAACTCCTATAGAAACTCATACACATGATTTGCTTATGTGGTTTTACTTGATTATAGTGTTACGTAAGGACAAGTAAAGCTTAAGTTTGGGGGAATTTGATCCACTTAAAAATTACCTATTTTTAGTGTTCATTTCATGCCTACTTTATGCACAATTTTAATGATATTTCACTTTAAAGGATGGTATTTTGCATATTTTTGTCTTCAAGTATAAAAATATGATTTTAGAGAAAATGAAGCAAAAAGTATGAAATTTTGAGCCAAAATGAGCAAGGAAGAAAATTCTGACTTGGCACATATCAATATGTCTTTCTATGCTTAATATCTTTTATATTTCTAACATGTTTTTGAATAAAATTATACTTTTGAGAAATGTTGTTTTTATTTCTATCTTGTAGGTGAAGATGTTTGGAATGCAACGCAACTAAAATGGGACGAAATGGAGTTGAAAAGGAGCCAAACGGAGCAAAACAGTGGAGCTGCGCACAGGGTGGCGCCCAGGTGCCAAACCCGGCGCCCAGGTGCCAAACCCGGCGCCCAGGCTCTAGTGATGAAGCGAAAATGGCACCTAGGTGTCAGAATCAAGGCCTAGGCGCCAGAATCATCCAGAAACGGTTATTGGATGGATTTTTGACAACTTTGGGTGTTATTTTGACAGTGTTAAGTAGCTTCTAGACCTTCTAGAAGACTGGAAGTTATTCCTAATATATAGGACATGTCATACAATGAATCTAGACACATTGGAGCGGTTTAAATCACGAAGAGGTACGAACCAAAGTGAAGGGGTGCGACTGTTTTGGGCACGGAGTCTAGCGCCTAAGCGCCAGAATTGTTTCTAGAAGATTCAATGTATCTAGACTGAATTTTAAAGAGGTGCCTAAAGCAACCCTTGGTCATTTTCAAAACTCTATAAATAGGGACCAATGCTACATCAAGGGGGTGTCTCTTCTTTTTGCCTCTCTCTCTCTCTCTCTCTCTAGTCATTTTAGAGTCATGAAGATTTAGATTTCTACATATTATGGAAAGATTGGTGAGGGATTTTGAGATATTTATGTATGGGATGTACGAGCGGCGCATGGATCGGTGGGAGACTTTGGTGGAGAGATCTTATTCTTTCCTTCAGAGGGAAAAAGCTAAGTATTGTGTTCTTCATTCTCTTGTTACTTTCTAGTAGATTTTATTTATTTTAAACTGAGTTTTTTGTCGTAATTTATCCATGCTTCGTAAGTGATTTTCTTTACTCTTTCTTTTAATATGAAGTAGTGGCATATGTAGGAAAATTATTTTTATGATGGAATTATCTATTAAATGCTTCTAGGTGACAGATAGTTGCATAAATATAATAGAATACTAATGAAATAAGTTCCTTGTTGACACTTTATTTATTACATAATTTTATCAAGTCTTTTACTTCTTATGTTATTATTTTCATTTACTTTTGTTTTATAATGAAATAGATGTATGTTTAGGAATTAAGATTTGCTTAGATATTCTCTTATTAAATTATGGTGATGATATTCATACCGGATCTTCATTTACTTTACAAATTGATCACTTGTATTGTTAAAACCTGTTGAAGAATTCTAAGACCTATCCGAAGATGAGTTCTTACCCAGTAGATATCACATGAATCCTTGGGTAATCGAAGGCTTTATGCGGGTTATTCAAGGTGAAGTGCAAATAAATAGGAAGATATTATTTATTGGGCACAGAATTGATTAGTTTTTAGAGTGACAGACTAAATTCTAATAATTTGGTCTATAGCTGTGTAGGACCTCCTCCTAAAGCTGAGAAACTTGACAAGGAAGTTCACTACAAAGGATCTAGTTAATGGGGATTTCACTAGAAAGCTTCCTTTTTAGCTCTGGTGAAGCTTAGGAGCACTTTAATTCAGGGTTTTATGGACTGTGGAAAAGTGTCATGTTTTTTACCCAGAAATTGAGCTGAGAAATTGAGCTCAGACAAAGGCAGTTAAGGCAAGAAAACAGTAGGGATTGACTGCTTAGGATTGTAGTAGGAGTTTGACATCAAATTGACAGAGTTTTGATAAGCTTGGTGCAACAACCCTTCAAGCCGTGGAGGAGGGCTATTTAATTAACCATGGCTATGGCTGCTCTTTGAGCTAATTAGGGGGCACGATCAACTGCTCTGGTGAGGAGAAGAAGAGCCCTAATGGCCAATGGCAATGGGACAACTCAGCAAAGTTCATTTTTAATTATAAGTCTTTTTTTTGGTCTTCTCGATCTGGTGTTTTCTGCTGACTGGGGTGGCCCGACCGGCTAGGGCCAGGTCACCTCTGAGTTCAGTGATGTCAGAGGGGTTGAGTGGTGGAGTCAATCTGGACTTTAGGTGGCTCCAAGGTGGAGATTCAAAAGGTACTTGGATTTTGTCTAGGTTGGCTAGGTTGTGTCTAAACCCTTGGTCACATGGCTAAATCATTTCCCAAAGTATTTAGAGCTGGTTTTAAGTCCCTTGAGCAAGTTTAGGTGAGGTCCAATGGTTGCCTTGGGAGTTTGAGCAAGAGTTTTAATTGTTATAAAAAGGGTAAAGTCCAAGTGAAAAGGGGAGAGGGAATGGTCACTTTCCTTTGCTAATTTTGGTGAAATTGACCTTGGGATGTACAGGGGATGGTTCATGAGATGTGCCATGATATGCATGATATCATGGAGGTGTTTCATGCAAAAAGGAATTTATGAATTTATGAATTTATGAATTTAAATGAGAGAAAGTCAATATGCCTAATTTGGGTAAGGTGTTATGTCAATGCATGATATGCTTGGTATGATGCCATGATAAAAATGATTTAAATTCCATGGAATGATAGTGGAAGGATTAATAGCCATGTGGGCTCAAATTGGACTTTTTAATTTCATGAAATGGGTATTTGGGAAATCCTCATGGACATGGGCCTTTTAACATGCAAAAACTGATTTTGATTTTTTTTTTTAAATAATCATGGGGTGACCAAATTGAATTAGGATTGATTAAAATTGGATGTGGTCATGTTGAATTTTATTAGGAATTTGAAATTGCATGATTCGATTGACCATGAGGTTCAATTTGGGGAAATTGGTATTTTGGGTCAAAATTGGCGGTTTTGATTTGGATTGAGTTTAAGCTTGGGTCTAGCCCAAATTATTGCTAAATTTTGTCTAGGGGAATGTCATAAAGAGTTTATAATTCAAAATTAAGGAAATTTGGTTGATCATAGAACTCCATTTAATGGATTTTGAAGATTGGGTCAAATTGTGGATTTTTGGCTAAGGTTAAAATTAGGGTTTGAAGTTAATTAGATTGTGCCTCGAAATGGTTCCAATTGAGATTGGAGATGTTCAATTTGATTTTGGGGTTGAAATTATAGAATTTTGGAATCAACATGAAGGAAATTGGGGTTGATTTGAGGATCTTGTCATTTAGGGGTAAAATTCGGATTTTTGTCAAAATTGGTCAATCTGGTCAAAATTAGTCAAATTGAGGCAATTGGATGGCATGGGGAAGCTTCAAATAACTTTTAGGATTTGACTAGATAAAATTTGGATTTTTGGAATTTTGGGCATTTGAAGGGTATTTTCGTAATTTGGCTAATTTTGGTATGTTTGACTGCAATTGGGCCAAATGGTGATCTGATCCACCTGATATTTATACTTACAATTATGATATGAAAATTAGCAATGGCGCCAAAAATTTGACTCTGTTGGATATATATTCTTATGATTTTGATATGAAAATTTTGATTTATAATGTGGATACTACGCAAGTATACGTATCGTTTATCAAGTAATATAGGACTTTCTGATTAAGCCCCGAGATATTGAACACACAGGGAAAGTGAAAAATCTTTAAAGAAATAAGAAAATTGTCTTTTTACTTTTTTAATTTTCTTTTGAAAGTATGTTTTGATTTTGAAAAGTTTGATAGTTGATTTCACTCTTTAAATTTTCTTATAAAAGTCAAACAAGAAATTAAAATGATAATAACTGTAAACACGATATGAAAAACACTATTAACTAGAATATCTTTTTCTTTCATTTATAAAGTAGTAATAATTATGAAAGTATTGTTGAGGAAGTATTTAAATTTTTTGTGATGAATAGAAGCAAATGTATTCCTTACCCTTACTTGGTTCTATAAAGAACATTAGTTAATTTTAAATTTTATCATTTTGAATATGGTTAGGCAGGGAAGATACCAGCTCTCACTCTAGAGTTCCCTCAATTCCCTCCACCTGGGGCTAACTTCTCATAACAAAATTCAAAACTTCAAACAAAATTAGGTGCTTTTAGCCTGTCACACTAAAAATCCTGTAATTTTACTCCCCTTTAAAACATCTTCTAATATATTGCATTCAATTATATAAACTACAATTTTCACCCATATATTTGCATGTGATTCTTACTTACTTTTATGAGACAATACCGCATTGGATCTTACATAAACTTACCACAAATTTTACATCTTAACATGCCAAATTAAGAAGTAAATAAAGTTTATAGAATCAATCTTCACAACTTCTTCCAACTTTAAACACATATACATCCCACAACAATTCTTCATGAATTACTTACTTCTTCATTTAAGAAAGAAAAAGATAAAGTAAACTACTCAGAATGCATTGAGAAAATACAAAAACTCCTTGATTTAAAATTAAAAACCATAAGAAAAACAACAAACACAACAAGTATTAATTAAAAACTAAATGTAAGAACAAAAGTAAACACTTATTTGAAAATCCTCTCCACAAGACTCAGGAAGTTCCTCTAAAAGTTTGACTCTTCACTAAACTACTCCTCAGAGCAAGTCTCCTGACTCCGATGACTCAGAAATAGATTTCAGACTTCAATATAAACTAAACTAAAGGAAAGAAAAGTAGTGGGTACCCTTTTCTCTTTTCTACTCTCTACTCCTACTCCTAATTAAAATTCTGTAAAAACTCTCTTTAAAATGCAATGGAAGAAAGAAAGAAAGAAAGAAAGAACCCTTCAAAATGCAAAGGAAGAGCCAAAAATATTTCCTAAGACTCTCTTTAAATATTAAACCAAAAGGTGCCTTTGTGTCTCTTCAATATGTGTCTGGATTCGATGTATCCACCAAAGAGTGCACCCCTTCATTCAAACTTGCCGCCCAAAGGAAGTTATGGAAGTTACCACCAAGAGTTGCATCCCATCCCCTTTGAAAATGGCGCCAAGTTCAAGTTAATCTCAATTTTTAACTGTGATGGCTAAGCGTCGGCCCAACAACGCTTAGCCGCCAGTGCCCAAATTTTCATTTTATATTTTTTTGCTCCAAATTTGATCCAACTTTGCTCATTTCATTAAAATCTCTCATTTTGATCATATCTGCAAGAAAAACACAAAATAACTTCCATTAAAGTGCAATATCATCAAAAATAGGTATAAAAATGTGCATAAAAAATACTATATATTTTAGGTGTATCATGGTCAACTAAATTTGAGTAGGATTTGAAACGATTTTGAATATTTTGGCATATTTTGGGAATTTTGATTTGAAAATTGGAATTTCGAATGGAATTAGGGTTTAGGGGCATGCTCATGGGCTGTAGTCATGCCTAACCACTTTGGGACCAAGCTTAACCAAATGGTCACCACTTTATGAACCTTCAGATGTTGATCATAGTCATCTTAATCAAAGACCAGAGGTTTGGAACCCCGAATATTTATGCCTATGATTTAGATAGTAAATTATACTTTAATTATTTATTAAATGGGATACTACGCAAATATATGTATCGTTTATCAAGTAATATAGAACTTTTTAATTAAGCCTCGAGATATCGAACCCACAGTGAAAAGTCTAAAAATTTATAGAAATAAGAAAAATAATTTTTTACTTTTTAAAAATAATTTGTAAAGTATGTTTTAAGATTTTAAGTTTTTCAAATTTATTTTTTGGTATTTTCTGAATAAAAAGTAAAGCGAACAACTAAAGTTAACACAACTTTAAAATAGTATGAAAGCAAATGAGAATAAAATAGATTTTTCCTCTTTCAATGAATCAGTAATAATTATGAAATTTTGTTGTGGAAGTATCTAAAATGTGTTGTGCCAAATAGAAGCAATTATATTCTTTACCCTTACTTGGTTCTATAAAGAACACTAGTTAATTTGATGATTTTAAATCTTGTAGATGGGTTAGGTAAGAAAGATACTAGCTCTCACTCTAGAATTCCCTAGATTCCCTCCACCTGGGGGCTAACATCTCATAACAAAATTTTTCACATCAAACCAAATTAGGGGGCTTTAGTCTATCACTCTAAAGTCCTCTAATTTTACTCCTCATTATAAGCATATCTTCCTATTTATTTGCACCCAATCATATAGACTACAATTCTCATCCATATAATTGCACGTGATTCTTTCCAATTATTGATTGAGATAATACCACAATGGATCTTACATAATCTCTCAATGAATTTTAACATCTTAATTGGCCAAATCAAGAAGTAAATGAAGTGTAAGGTAGTGAATCATCACATCTTCTTCCAACATTTATATGCTATACTTCACACAACTACCTTCCATAATTTAATTACTTCATAATTTAAAAGGAAAAAGATAAACAAAATTACTCAGAATCCATGAAGAAAACACAATCACAACTTGATTTGAAAGTAGAAATCATAGTGAAAATACAATAAGTTTACTTAAAAACTAAATGTAAAACAAAGTTAAACACTTATCTGAAAATCCTCTCCACAAGACTCTTGAAGTTCCTTTGAAACTTTGCTTTCCCTTAACAAGACTCAATAGAGCTTGGCACCTAACTCTGTTGACTCCAAATCTCTATTCTACTGTTAATAAAAAGTAGATACATTTGATAATAAAAGAGGTGAAGTGGAAGGGTGTACTCTCTCTAACATAAACTTGACTCTTAACACTAATCACACCCTCCAAAAACAACCCTTTTTCTGATCTTCAAGTCTTCTTTTTAAAATTTTCCAAAAGGTGCCTTGGTTTCTCTTCAAAATATGCACAAATTCAATGTATCCACCAATAATGCATCCATTAATTCAAATTTTAAATGATTTTTGGCGCTGATAGGAAGTTAGTGAAGTTTAAACCAAAGGATGCTTCAAAAACCCCTTCAAATTCATGCCAAAATCAAATAAATTTGTCACTTCAACGCTGACGCCTATGCGCCAACCATCCAACGCTTAGGCGCCAGAGGCCAATTTTGCACATCTTTCAATTTTTGCTCCAAATTTGATTCTCTTTTGCTCCTTTCATCATAATCACTCATTTTAATCATACCTGCAAGAAAAACACAAAAATACCTTCCATTAAAGTGCAATATCATCAAAAATAAGTATAAAAATGTGCTTAAAAACACTATATATTTTAGATATAAATCCCCCAAACTTAAAATGTTACTTGTCCTCAAGTGGCACTTAATCACTTAGAAAATCTTAACATGTAAATTATGTAAATGAGTTTCTTTAGGAAGGTTTCAAAATTTTGTTCTAGAAATGAAAATAGTCCAATTTAGAAAAACTTTTAGTAAATGAGACCAACTTAAAGTTTAGAAGGTTCTTAAGTAAAGGATAATGAAAAATATTAGTTCTTATCTAATATAAAAATACTCATAGATTTTTCAAAATATAGGATTCAAAGATTTCATCTTCCTCTCTTAAAATTTTTATTCTGAAATAATTTTACTTACTATATTATAACCTTAAGCTTTAAATTTTCTCAAAACTTATATTTTAAACTTTAGGTACGGAACCAATTTTTGATTAGGCCCTTAAATCCTCAAGCTTCTCCTTCCTTTTTACATACTATTTTTCTTTCTTTTTTTTTTTCTTTTTCTTTTTTCTTTTTTTATTTTTCTTTTTCTTTTCTTCTTTTTTTCTCCCTTTTTTTTTAAAAGGCAAGGATTATTATTTCTGGATAGGCCTTTAATGATTTTAAATTCCACCCTTTCATTTACAATAAATGTCTAATATATATACTTTACATAAAAATCATAACAATAGTGTTGAAAATTATTTCTCAATAAAAGAAATTTAAGCTTTGAAAAATAAAAGTCAAATCTTCTATTTATCCAAAAATATAACACTTCTTACTAAAGATAGTTTAACTATATTTAACATTTCTTTACTAAGAAAATTTTAACTTTAAATTTTTCATCATTACTACAAATTTTAACTAAATTCTCTTACTCATTTATATATTCAAAATTTTGCGTCCCTAATATAATTCATATACGTAATTATTTTCAATCAAAAATCAAATTTTATTTAAGTATTCTTGAGAACAAATAAAATTTTAGTTTTTTAAAAATTTGTTTTTAAATCCCCCCCCACCCACCCACAAACTTTAACTTTTTAGTAGGATAAAACATTTAAGCATAAGAAATGATACATGGGTAAGAATTAAAAACTAGAATAACATGCTTGCAGGAATCTTAATATTCTAAATATGCAAGTATAACAGTTTAAAAATAAGGAGTAAAAAGAAATCAAATTTAGTTTTTTAGTTTTTCATAAAATAGAAATTTCAAATTTTCAAAGGACTTCTACAATAGTGAAGGTTTCCAAAGCAAATACACACCACAAATCATAACATACTAGAAAATAAATGGTAGCAAACTTTGAAAAGTTTAAACATGCTATATAAATAGTGGTTTCTAATAGTGTTCTAAAATTTTCCAATATTTATAGAAATTAAATTAGACACTACTAAAAAATTAAACACTAGAAACACATAAAAACATTTACTACCACAAATATATCACATATTACATCATAAAACATCAATCTAACACATAAACATCTGAATGTGCATAATAGAAATAGTCCAATTATAATCTACACAACATCACACATAAGAAAAAAATCACATAACAACATCAGAAACTCAACACAACAATCCTAATCATCATCCTCATCATCATCAACTTCAGTCTAGTCTCTGGATGGCACATGAGGTGGCATCTCAACACTGTGATCTACTATAATCACTCTATCTATGTATTGCTGATAATTCTCTTCATATTCATCATGTTTTACAATATACCTTCCAATATTTTCAGTCTTATCCATATCTCTAACATGCTCTCTGGTAAGACTCACCTTCTTTAAAATATTATGTAATAATCTAGTTTATGAATCTCTGGAAGATGATGCATGTGCAGTAGAAGCATGAGAAGTAGAAGCAACAGAAGCAGAAGCACAGGAAGCTCTAATAGATCCTCCTTTCTAGCCAAATACTGAATGTACAGTGTAAGTGTTCACATTTACACTGGTAATAGGTCTAAGTGGCTGAAGAACCTCTTCCCATGTATCAGCCTTAACACCAAACTGCTCACAAAGTGAATAAATCAGAGATGGAAATCCAATACCTGCAAAAGTAGCAGCTCTGGCACAGTTCAGAATATAATAAAAAATAATAGCCCCAATATCCAAAGGCTTTCCCTGCTGAATACAATGGTTCAGAATAGCTCTCTCCCTTGTAACTTCACTGACATGACTTGAAGTTATAAAATTAGATGAGATGAAATAATGTTAAGCCTTTGAAGTGGCATTCAACTTAGAGGCCTAAAAATTCACTCTTTTATCGTTTATAATCTTCCATAAAAATCTTCCATCAGTAAGAAAAGCCATAATCTCATCTAACTATCCCTCATAAGGATGAAAATTCGAATAAAAACAAAACATCGCAGGAGGTAATCGGTAAAAAATATTAGTTACAAATGAAAAATCCACATGTTGCCCCCTAACCATCACCAAATTGTCTTCTGCTGCAGGCAAGTTAGCATAGAACTCTCTCACCACAAAAACAACTGCAATGTACTCGAGAAGCAACAGTATCTTTCCCAATTCCTTCTTGTAATCATCTCCTCAATATCTCCTCCTGGCTTACTAAAAACTCACTCTGGAATCAATTTTCATAATGCAAGTGCATCGACTAACGATTCTTCACTTTACAACTGACAAATTTGTCGGAATAAAATTTTTTTTTTCTTTCGAACACTTTGAATTTGGAGCCATCTTTAAAAATTCATAAAACATTCACCATAAATTCCAAATCTAAACTAAACTTGATAACTCAACATCCAAAGACAACTCCACTAAATCCAAGCAATTTCTCATGCTTTTCTCAAATTTTCACCATGAATAGTGATTTTTAGATTTTCCATAAATGTACTCAAAATACATGGTGAAAATAAAAAATTTTTACTTAGGAGTAGTGATCATACCTTAAGGAACTCAAATCCAACAAATTTCAGCGAAATCGGCTCAAAAATGATCCAAATATGATGTCTTAGGCTTCTATTTTGTGAAACCGAGAGGTTAGAGGTGATGGGGATGTTAAAAAATGGTAAATTTTGACTTTTTAACTGTCGAAAATTGATTTTCGCGAACCGGCACCTATGCGCTAGCATATGGCGCTTAGCCGTGAAATCTGACGCTTATGCGTCGTCGGTTTGGCGCTTAGGCGCCAGTGCCAAATTTTGACAATTAAGTTAATTCCATAAAAAATCCAACTTAATCACCTTTAATCAGTTCAATTAAGTATTTCTCCCCATAAACTCTTCTAATACTCCAAAAGTACACATTAATTTCCAATTATTCCACACAAATTTCACACAAACACAAACTTATATTTCATTAAATTTTAAAACACACTTAATACAAACTACAAATTTCTATCCAAATACTTTGGATGAAATTCTCAAGATACATAAGTTCAAACACAAGTAATTAAACACTAACATACACCATTAAGATGTATCAAACATATGTAAAGTGCAACAAATACAAAAATTAATTAAAATCACACTCAAAACACTAAACACATATAATCAAACAACAAGACCACACATAATTTAATTCCATTCTTTGTTAGCTGGAATATATCCAGAACCACCATTAGTTCCATTTGAACCATTTGAAATGTAAATTTGATAAAACGGGCGATGATTAAAAGCTCTTACATCTTCTTCATCTATCCATTTATTCCTTTGATACATTACTCTATTCGCTTCTTCCACATGACTTGTATGACTAAATTGCATTTTAAGTTGTCATCTAATGTGCGCTAAATGAGCATTAATTTATTTTACCTTTGCATCGATAGACTCCACATTGGCCTAGATCTTTGTAATCCTTTATGTTATTCCTTGGATACTCACAGGAAGAAATCCATTATATAACTCTTGTGCATTATCATAAAGAAACTTCTTCTTGGCTTACTCTTTCTTCTTAACTTCGCTCTACCAAGAAGACATTTTTGCACTCAAAATACTCTTTCAGAAGACTCATAAATGAAAATAAGAACTGAGGCAAGTATTTCATAAATTTAGGGCATTTTTATAGACTTGGGAAGGTACAAAACTGACCCCAGATGTGTTAAAACTCATTAATAACTCCAAAAACTACTCACCCATAATTTTGGCTTCTATAACCTCATTTTTCACGTTTTTTATAACTGTGGCGCCTGATGCACCAAAAATATATATGATTTTTTATATATGATTTTACTCATTTTTGGTGATATTAAACTTTAAAAGGAAGTTATTTTATATATTTGTTTAGTTTTAGGTATAAGAAATGGTGATTGGATCAAAAGGAAGCAAAAATGGTGCAATATGGAGTAAAAATGAGCAAGAAAGCAAATTTTGGCCTGACACATTTCGATAAGCCTTTCAGAAAAATTTATTTTTATGCTTATTTTGTAGGGCTATCTGTTAGGAATGCAACGCAACTAAAACAGGGCGAATCGGAGCTGAAACGGAGCCAAACGGAGCAAAATGGTGGAGTCGCGCAGGATGGGCGCCGGGGGTGCCCAAACCGGTGCCAGAAACCCAAGACCACAAAAAGTAGGGCGTCGGTAGTGCCCTATTCAGCCCCGATGGCGCCCAAGATAGTTTGAATGCAAAATTGAGTGGTTATTGACCATATACATCGAATCTACACACTTTTTGAAAGGTTTTTTCATGCACCTCTTGGGAAATTCGTCCCTACACTATTTTAAACCGAATTTGAAGCCAAAAAATAGGGGAGATGTTAGGGAAAACATGGACAATGATTAGAGATCTTAGAATGGTAGTAGAAATGTAGATTTCTATCTTTTTGGAGAGATTGATGAGGGGATTTTGAGAGAATCTGTAAGGGAATGTTCTAGCATTGCATAGATCCGCAGGAGACTTTATGGGAGAGATTTTCATCTTTATTTCAAGGGGAGAAAGCTAAGTATTGTGTTCTTTATTATCTTATGATTTTGTAAACACTTAGATTTGCTTTGAAATGAAGTTTTCTGTTGTGTTTTCTTCGTGTTTTGTGATGTCTTTCTCTTACTCTTTCTTCTTGTTTGGAAATAGTGGCATAAAAAAATTATGTTATTATTTTCATCCTTCTTTTCTTTTGCAATAAGTAGGATTCATGTTTAGGATATTAGGATGATTTCTAAAAGATTTTTAATTATAAATGTGATGATTTTTACTTGCACTTCTTTTACATTACAAAAAGGGCCCGTTGTATTGTTAAAATTCGTTGTAACTGCATTGTCCCAAAAGGGTGGTGTAATTCTCAACAAAGTGGAACCACACTCAATGTATGTGAATGAATTGCGTAGCTCATGGGGATTGAGTACAAATAAATAGGGAAATATGGTTTCATGTGCGTCAAATTAGAGGTTTTAGGGTGACAGGCTGAGATCCTCAATTTGGTCCTAAGATTGGTAACTAAAGTCGAAGGTTAGCCTTCAAGTGAAGGGGAGTAGGAGCTTCGTAGTGACAGCCGGTATCATCCCAGCCTAGCCTTAGATTTAGGGACTAGCCTAGCCTTAGATTTAGGGACTAAGCCTAGGATTTATCAATGTTCTTTATAGCATTCTGAAGAGGGGGTACTCGGAAGAGGGTAAAGAATAGGATTGCTCCTATTTGGCACATACGATATTTAATGCATCTCATTCATATACATTATCCAGTTCATTATATGAGAATAGTAGTCTTTATTATCTCAAAATTCACCAAACCAATTTCCCCAAAAAGGGTTATCATTAGAAGTAATATTTTAATTTAGGAGTAGTTATTATTCTTACATATAATCATCTGCATTTAGGAGTAGTTGTTAGAAAAACCACTTATATCACCCTTCCAAACAAAGTCTGTTAGTAGTAGACTAGAATTTGACTAAGAACCTCTTACCTCGCTTCCCTGTGGGATCGATAAACGGCACTCCATTAGAGCCCTATATTACTTGATACGATATGTATACTTGCGTTTGAAATTGTGACTTTACAAAATCATTATAAATATATAAATCTGAGGTCATAAATTCTTACATATAAAAAATTCGCATCAAGTTTTTGGCGCCGTTGCCGGGGAAGCTTTGGTAAGAATTTTAGGAGAATTTTAGTTGAAGTAATTAGACTTAGAATTGGAAAACTTTAGTGTCGTAAAATTATGTTTGTGTGAAAAGTGTTTTTTTTTATGGAAAAGTCTTGTGAAAAAAAAAATTGTGTGTGAAAAATAAGGTGTTTGTGAAAATATTTTATTGTTGAATATATTTTTCGTTATATTTATTTTATTATTAATGTATCGTTTGTTGTGTTACGTATGCAAAACAAAGGATCAGTAAGACTTGTGTCTTATGATCCCGAGTTAGAAAAATGGAAAAAAATAAAAAAATAGAATGGACTTGAAAAACTAGAAATGGAAATGGAATACATTCAAAATACTAACTTGAAAAATCATCATAAATCATTGAGGGATTATGTAAATCCTATAATAGATAAAATTTACTCAAGTATACAAAACCCTGTTGTAAAAGCTGACTCGTTTGAACTTAATCCATTGATTATCCAATTTGTGCAGAACAACTAGTTTGGGGGAACTCCTTCGGAGGATCCCTATTTACACTTATCTAGTTTTCTAGAACTTTTTGCTACATTTTGTTATAATGGCATGTCAGACAATGCTGTTAGGCGAAGGCTTTTTTCCTTTCTCACTAAGGGATAAGGCTAAAATGTGGTTATACTCATTAGTACCTAGTTATATTAAAAATTAAGAGGAGTTAACTCAAAAATTCCTAGCTAAGTATTTTCCACCTTCAAGGACTACTCAACTTAGAAACGATATTATCTCATTTTGTCAGTATGAAAGGGAATCAATATACGAAGCATAAGAAAGATTTAAGGAACTCCAAAGAAAGTGTCCACATCATGCTCTACCAGATTGGTTATCATTCAAACTTTTTATAATGGGTTAGTAGGATCCCTTAGGTCCATTATTGATGATGCTGCTGCTGGTTCATTAATGTCAAAAACATTTGATGAAGCATATGCATTAATTGAAGAAATTGCTACAAATGAACTTCAATGGCCTTCTGCAATGGTAAATCATAAAAATGTAGCTAGTGTTCATGATACAGATGTGATTGCAATTATTGCATCTCAGGTTGCTGCAATATCAAGGAAGTAGGACCAATTTGGAATGAACCAACCTCAATTTACTCCTGTAAGTGAGGAAAGTTCATTAGGGCGTATGATTAATTCCAACTTATTATATGAGATTTTAAATACCATAAACAACCCATTTTATAACTTTTACAACCCATGTTGGAAGAACCATCCTAATTTTAACTGGAATCATACTACTGAGGGTGGAAACCAACAATAGGAAAATAATCATGCAAATTCTAATGGAAGTTGGAATAGGCAGGATAACACAAGATATAGGCCTTCACATCCACTGGACTCTAATATTGATCAACAAATTGAGGATAAGAAGATTTCTATAGACAAAGTGTTATTGCAAATGGGAAACCAATTGCAAAGTCAAAATGCTGTGATTAGAAGCATAGAGAATCAACTGGGAGAATTTGCTAATTCATTAAGCAAAAGACCCAAAGGAACACTTCCTAGCAACACTGAGATCAAACCTAAAGAGAAAAATAATGAACAATTATTCCTTGTTACTGGAAAAATTATGATAGATGTGCAAAAAGGAGAGTTAATTATGAATATTAATTACCAGGAAGTCACTTTTGATGTGTTGAAGACTATGAAATTTCTAGCTGAGAGAAAAGGTGATGAATGTTTTTCGATGGATGAAATTGATTATCTAAGTACGGACCATTTCCAAGAATGTTTTGAGAGTAAGATAATAGATGAGGTCGGAATGGATTTTCATGATGAGTTGAAGATGTTATCTAAAGAAGACTGTATGTATGTTCAAGAGAGGTGTGAAAAGATGGAAGCTGCCAAAAATAGTGAACTTGTAATTCCATTTGTTGAAAAATCTCATGAACTTAAGACGGATGTACCCCATACAATTTTAAAGCCAGTTATTTAAGGAATTCATCTACACCACCAGTCTTTATATATTTATATTCAACTCAATTACAAGAAAAACCTGAATTGAATGATGAACAAGATAAAGTTATTGAACTAGGACTTGGAAGAGAATTTGAGGATAACTTTTAAAAGAACTTTGAGTTGAGAAAAGAGGATAAAGATATTGGAAGACCATTGGAAGAAATTCCTAAGGAATTAGATAAACATATTTCCTCAACTAAGATAGATCCTCCATCATTTAATAATTATAAAGGGGAAGAATTGGAAGATAACTTGAAACGGAAGAGTGACATAGAAGAATTTGATCCTGAATCTGAATTATCTAGAGAGAACCCGATCCAAAATTTGAGAGATTTTGAATTATCTTATAGAGATACATTTCTTATAAATTTCAAGGATGATATTAATATGCAAATTCAGAAAATCAATAGAAGAATATTGAATCTAGAAAGAAATATGAGGAACAATGATATAAATTCATCTGAAAAAGAAGATCTGAATGAAAAATTACAATTTGAGGATTTTGTAGGAATTCTTGGATCTGAAAAAAATTGGGCAATTGATTGAGGATTACTTAATTAGAATTTTGATCCAGGAGGAATCATTTGTTGGGCCCGCGACATTAAAATCAAGCGCTGGGCGGCAACCCATAGGTATCAGTCTGCTTTGATTTAGTATGCTTGAGAGTCATGATTGCTAGTGTTGTATTGTGTTTTCTTTAGTGTGGTTTGATTAGCTTAATTCATGTTTAGATTAGTGGATTGACTTGATCTTTATCTATCATTATGGATTGATCAGATTGATTGTTGTTGGTAGATGTTTGTATTGTTAGTGGTTGGATTTGATCTTTGTGTGTCATGAGGGAGGTGATTCCTTAACTTCTTATTATGGTTAGAATTGTATGTTCTCTCGGGTCATACCCGGACTTGAGTTTTACAGGAGACATCAAGAATTTAAACAGTGTTAGATCCATCTTAATTTTGTTACTTCCTTTCTCTAACTTTTCTTTCATTTGATAGGAGTCATGAACCTATTTAATGAATAACTTGTGGATGATCTTACACTACGATTTATAACTGTTAGAGGTTCTTAATTAAATGGATTAGATGATGCCTGAGATTGGTGCTCAGAAACCAATTTATCAGGGATAATCTTATATTTGGGATTATAATCTATAAAATCATTTGAAAGTACCTAATTTACTAGTGTAGTGATTCCGTTAGAAATTAGAGGTAAGTGATGCAGGGGACTTATATTGTAGGAATTTATGAACACAAATTTCTATATTTTTAATGATTTTGATAAGTCCAAGCATTCAACGCAAGTATACGTATCATATCAAGTAATACAGGGCTCTAATGGAGTCCTGGTTATCAATCCTATAGGGAAGTTTGAAGTTTTAAGAAAGAAATCCCAAGATAAGTAAGATGGCAATAAAATTCTATATTTAAATAGCACTTAAAGTTTAACACAAACTCCTACTAACACTATGCAGAAAACAGTAACAGTTAAATAAATTACAAATACTTCTAACAACTTTAAGGACAAAATTAACTAATAGACACACTAAATTAAGTTTTTGAAAGGTTTTTGATATATAAGAAAAATATATTTCCTCTTGCAAGGAGAATATGATGTGTGGATTGATATGGAACAAATATTTATATTATTGTGCCAAATAGGAGCATAGATGATTCTTTACCCTTAAAAGAGTACCCACTCTTTTAAGTAGAAAAGAACATTGGCATATTCTAAGTTTAGTCACTAACTCTAAAGCTAGGCTGGGAGGATACCAGCTCTCACTTCGGAGCTCCCACTCACCCTTTACTTGAAGGCTATCCTTTGATATTTAGTTACTAATCTTAGAACCAATTTGGGGATTTCAGCATGTCACCCTGAAATCTCCACATGGAAGTCCATCAAAACACATTTCGCTATTTATTTGCACTCAATTCCCATGAACTACGCAATTCATCCATGGAAATTGAATGGATCTTTCATTATTATTGTAGGACATTAAATCCTTTTAAACTTAATGTTAAACAACATATTTTAACATTTCAATTGGCCAGATCGGAAGTAAATTAAGTTCTAAATGAAAAACCATCACAATTTCTTCATCACATTAAAAGCACATTAAATCTACATCAATCCATCATCACATCTCTTATGCAAGAAGAAAGACAAGGAGACTACTCAGAATTCACGGAGAAGATATAATAAAACCTGGATTTTATATATAAAAGAAATGTCATACAAACCACAAAAGAAAATACAACTTATCTCTTTCTTTTCCCCTATGCAATTCCCTTGAAGTTCCCTTGAATCCTCTTCTCTTCTTCTTTACAACACTTGATTCTCTCTTTAGAATGGAAAGGAAGAAGCAATCTCTCACTTTACCTCTTCTCCTCCCCTCCTTAGAGAAAAATTCCTCTCAAATCCTCACTCTACACTCTCTACTCCTAAAACCTAATACTTCACTCTCACTATAACTACTCTAAAATCATTAAAGAATGTTGACCTCATTTTTGATGAGGTCTTCTCTTCTTCTCTTTAGTACTTAGGATCTAGCCTTAGGCTTTTCCTTTGACTATCTTAGAGGACTAGAATTTGGACCCACCTTTTAGAAATTCAAACCACTTCTAAACTCCCTGCGAACTCCACAAACTTGACTATAGACCCCTAATCACCTAGAGGGTTGAAATCAAATGTGGAAGTTTAAGGATGAGTTCCTATAAGACTCTCTAGCCTTAGGACTGCCCTGGGTGGCCTGATCTGGTGAAGGGGCTGACTTACACACACACTACACTTATACACTACACTTCCACACACCTCCTAAAACCACACCCATACCCAACTTGACATCCTGACTCATGTAGGTGATTCACATGGATGGTCCTTAACCCCTAAGCCCTTGGCTAAGAGGGTTAGGAACAACATAGTGAATGCCTCAAATGAGCCCCTTCATGGCTCATATGGGCTTGATATGGCTTCATGGCTCAACCAAAATGTCTTCTTTCCACTTACATCCACCCAATATTTAATTTCCAAAATTTCAATTTTTGACCCCCGGGACCCTACACCCGCTTAGCCTACCCAAAACCCTTGAAATTACTCAAATTTCTCAAAAATGTCCAAATTACCCAAAATTCTCCAAAATCAATCCCAAACATTTCCACATCACTTAAATTGATCATCCATACCCAAAAATACCAAAAATTCCAAGAAAACCTCTCAATACCCTCCAAATACCCAAAATACCCCTCTTGACCCAAAAATCCAAAAATTCAGAAAATTCCCAGAAAATTCCAGAAAATCCCAAATATTCCCAATTTCATTTTATCCAACTACACCATGGGCCAATTTTGTCAATTTACCCTACTTTTGTCAAAACCCCCAATCGGCCCATTTTAACCCAAAGTGAACCCAATGTTAAACCAAACCTACCCAATTGACCCCAATTTTGGTTCAATTCAATTCTAAACTTCAATGCAACATCCCCAATACCAATCTAGACCAAATCCAAGTCCAATTTGATTGACATTTGGATCCAATTTCACTTTTGGCCTTAAAGCCCAATTTTGACCCATGACCCAAACCTAACCCAAACTCACCCAATTCAACTCCAATTAACCCCAAATCTTTTTTAAATCTTCCTTCACATTCCCACAAACAAAACACTAACATGATTTGCCCAAAATTTAGACCCAAACCCCACTCAAATTCAACCCATAGCTAAAAGGCCCATTTTTGACCTAAACCCAAACCTAACCCAAATGAGCCCAAACCCCAAAATCAAAGCCCAACCAAAGCCAAAACCTCTTTGAAACACTCCCATAAACATTTCTCAACATTTATTTTACATCAATTTCAACCCTATCCCAACATTAGCCCAACTTGGCCCACTTGGACCCATATAGGCCCACTTACCAAATAAACCCAAATTCAAACCAATTCAACTCCAAATCACACCAAATTGACTCCAAACCTTTCATAGAACATCCCTAAACCAATTATGACATTTATTTGACAAAGTTCTTCACAAAATCTTTACCCAAATGCCCATCCTAAAATCAAAAGCCCATTTCCCTTAAACTTTCCTAAGAGCCCACTTCCTTCAAATTCAAAAGCCCAAAATCTACCCTAAAGCCCACATGACATCTCCATTTGCCATCCACTTAATTAAAGCCATTACCTAAGTCCTAAATTTACCATCAAATTATTCCAAATCAAGTTTCATACAAATTTCCATCAAATTACCAAAAATTCTTAAAATCCATTTTCATGAAATTGACCAAACCTTTTCCCAAGCCAAAGGTGAGCCATGCAAGCCATGGACAAGCCACATGAAGCCATGGAAGGCTTGACATGTGATCAAGCCATTAATGGCAAAAGGAGGGGCCCCTTTCCTAATCCTCCTTAACCCCTTTTTTACCTTAAGCATGTCACACACTAAACCATGCTTAGCCACCTCATCATGGATGGAGACCACACCATTCTCTCTTGGCCGACCCAAGTGATCTTTTTCAGCCCAAGACCAGGCCTTGGGTGGTGAACCTAGCCCAAAACCATGGGTTGACTCATTTGAACCCAAAATGGTCTTCCCCCATTCCATTTCAATCCAAGCTCTTTACACATGGAAATTTCCAATTGCTTGCACCAAGTCCAGCCACCGACCCACCTGACCTCGAGGGTGACCCATGCCCGGCCGGCCAGCCACCGGGCCGCCGGAAAACACCATGGCCGAGAGCTCACATGTGAGCCCAACTTGGAATTCTCACCTGCTGAGCCGCCCCATCCCTAGTGGCCATTGGAGGCTGTTCTTCTCTTGCCAAGAGCAGTCGATCCCAAGCCCTAACTCTCCACCGGAGGCCCTCCACCCTCTCCTATTTAAACACCACCCCTCTCGGCCATGAGAGGTGCTGAAACAAACCTTAAGGAAACTCTGCCAAAATTGTTCCGTACTCCTCCCCATACACGAAGCACTTGATCCCCAAGTGAGATCCCCTGCCATTTCTTCTCTGTGAGCTCGATTTCGGAGTTGAAATTCCACCCAAAACCGAGACACTTCTCCACAGTGAGCCAATCCCCAAATTGATTGGTTCTACACCTTCACCGGACCAAGGGAAGGTGTCCACCAGCAAAAGCCCCATCTCCAGAGCCACCCGGTTGCTCCGGCCTCCAAGCTTTGTGATCGGGCTTGGTCGAAATCACACCTAGACAATTCACTGAGACCAGGAGACTTCATCCGGAGCTTGCCGGGATCCAATCGAAGGTGCAACAACTCTCGGATCGAAGCCACACTTCTCCGAGCAAAGGTATGAACTAATTCTTCATCCCGAGCTTCCGGAGATTCTCCATTTCAAATGCTTTAATTTCAATGCATGATAACCGTATAGATGTGTTCGTCTCTTCAAGACGAATCCATAGAGCATAAGAACATGAAAATCCATTGAGTATCGAGTGAGATCTTAGGGATTTAGTGTGGACGGCTCTCGGGTGAGGACATTCGGGGACGATGAACGGATGCCGTTCATTCAATACACGCGCGGACGGACGGCTCAGATGGCGTCGGACCAGGAGACGGTACAAGAACCGCGGGGCCCGGAGCGCTGAGTCAGATGGCGGCGTCGAATGGGAGCGCGACGCGTGTGCTTTCGGAGATGCCGAGGATGAGTTGGCGCTGCGTGGATAAATAGAAAATTAGGGGTATTTTCTATTTATTTAATTCCCTAAACTTCAAAAATTCATAACTTTGTGTAGAAAAATCAGAAAAATAAAATAAAAATACCCTCTTGCTCAGTGAACATAGGAGAATAATGTGGAAAAGAAATCATTTAATTTCATCAAGTATTATATTTTTTATAATTTATTTACTCTCTGCATACTTTTAATTCTCCATGCATGTATACAATTCACCATGGCATGAGACCATAGAGCTTTTGAAGCCTCCGAATTTGGGAACATTCCCCGAATTTTCCAAAGTCAGAAGCCATCCTTATGAAGAGTTATTGATTTTTCAAGTTCATGCTACTGTTTTGAGTATTTTAATTCCAATAAATAGCATGTTGTGAAATAAATTCTAGGAAAATTCGATGATGTTCCTTATGACCAGAGAACCCTAGGAAAAATAGGTTTTGAGTTAGTTCACTTAAAACAACCCTAATTGGCTTAAACACTCAAAATATGTCTCTAATTAATTAGAGCTAACCATACATCAAATTGACTTGAAATCAATTCTCCACTGACCTTTAGGATCAAAGGAACCCACCATAAAAATTTGAGATCAATTGGACGTGGTTAGCCCTACTAATTGGGTTGATTAAGCCATTTAGTCATTTTAAACTTTAAAAATTCATAACTTTCAAAATACTTTTTAAAAATTCACCAAATTGGTTTTGGAGCCTCTCTGATATTAGGGGAATCTAAGAAAATTAAAATTTCAATTTTCTAAAAAAATTGATTTTTAATATTATTTTAATATTTTTAATAATTAAAAAATAATAAAAATCATAAAAATAATAAAATTCACCAAAATGTCACATTTTGAATTTTAATCACTTAGGAACAAACCCCATATTTTTCTTAGGTCTATTTAGTGAGATATTAAATTTTAAAGCTCTAGGATAATTTTAAAATTAAAAAAATATATATTTTCTAGCTTTTTCATTAAAATAATTATAATAAATCATAGAAAAATCAGAAAATTGCAAAATTTTCTTCTCTGATTTCCTTGATATCAGAGAGATTTTTGAAAAATATAAAATTCATTTTTCAACATTTATTTTATTTTTAAATTAATTAACACTCCAAAATTTAAAATAATTATAATAAAAATAATATAATTCAAAAAATCACCAAAATTGGTCCAAGTGGTCCTCTGGTCATTAGGAATGTCCCCTAATTTTCTTAAGGATAGAAACTTTCCCTTGGTCATGTTATTAAATTTTCCTTGAAAATCTCTATTTTCTACCAAAAATAATTATATAAATAAATTAAATACAGAAAAATCACATTTTCTCCTCTCATGACTTTATTGACATATGAGTGAAGTCACATGAAAATTTTAAATTCATTTGAGTTCAATTTAGTGAGTTATGAAATTATTAAGCTTAAAGGGTAAAGTGGTAATTAAAATTTTAACCCTTAATTAAAACTTTAGGTTTAATAAAAAAAATTAATAAGTAAAATATTTGATCCTAATCTGATTTGGATGATTGAAATTTAAATAATTAAAGGGTAGAAACCCATTAAGCAATTTAAAATGATTAAACCTTAATTAAATAATTGATTAAATTTGGAAGAATAATAAAATTGGAATTATTAAAATAAGGATATTATTAGGAAGAGATTTATTCTTTAATTTAAAAATCCCTAAATTAATTATTTCATTAATATTCAATTCTTAATTAAAATAATAACTCAAATTCAAAACATTAAAAGACTTAATCATTAAACTAAAATTAAATTATTAAACTATTTAAAAATTTCAATTAAAATTAAAAAATAAAATTAAATTAAAAATTAAATTAAATTAAGTAAATTAAATTAAATTAAATTAAAATTAAAAGTTGAATTAAATTAAATTAAATTAAAGATTAAATTAAATTAAATAAACAAATTAAATTAAATTAAATAACTTAAATTAAATCAAATTAAATTAAACCAAATTAAAAATTAAATTAAATGAATTAAAATTAAATTAAATTAAATTAAATTAAATTAAATCAAATTAAATTAAAATTAAATCAAATCAAATTAATTTAATGTAACATCAAATCAAACTAAATTGAATTAAATTGAATTAAATTAAATTAAAACCCGATTAAATCAAATTAAATTAAATTAAGTTGAATTAAATATAACATCACCAAAGACATAAAGAATTCAAAATAAATCTAAAATAACTTGAACACTAATCCAAATTTAAACCCATTAATGGAAATTAAACTAAATCACAAACCATTGGAACACCAATTTACCCTCAAAAGCTTTAGTTATTATAACTCCTAAACAGAACATTAAATGAAATGTTACTTCACTTATAGGATATTCAAATGTCCTAGTTCACCGAGTAAGATAACAACGAAACTTGAATTCTGGACGATTAATTCATTTGTATAATTAAACCCATTTGGACTTAAAACAATCCTAGAAATATTGAAAAGATGTTTAAGATTATTCTTAAGCACTTCCTCAATATGATAGGACATTTATAAGAACAATTGGACTTAATTGTTCTTTGATGAAGAAAATCGTCCTTAAACAAAAACACAAGGAATCTAGACGTCATAGGAAATGACTAGCTATAGGATTAGGAATTTGGTAGAAAACCATAACCCTTACCTTAGCTTTACCTAGGAACTTGCTTAAATATTCTAATTGTGTTTTAAGTGCGACTTGGGATGACGGGAAGACCCTCCAGTGTACGCTTTTATTTTATTGCAATCTACTTTCTTGCTATTTACATTATTGCAGTTTACTTAATCGCATTGCACTTACTTTTCTTGCATGATAAACAATCGTTGCATGAAAACTCACACCTTTAGGATAGCCCCTAAAACCGAAACCAAAACTAAGTTAAAAGTCATTGCAAGATAAAATTCACCGCCACAACATTTCAAAATATAAAACAACTCAAAATTTAATCACAAACGGAACACAAAACTACGATTACAATTAAATTAAAACGTCTCGTTGGATGATCGGGAATACCTCGGATGATGTAACATACGTGTTACTAACGAGATTTCCCACGGTCTAAATGAAAGTGTGGAACTCATCCAGATTGAGTTTAGCAAATTCATCTCGGACTAAGTGAATCCGATAAAAATAACGATGCCGGAAGGATGGAACCGTGGGATCTTAACCGGTGTTGTTATAATCAACTTTAAGATTTGTTTTAATTAAAACGTAAAAAACACTTGGAAATTAAGATTTTCTCTAAACCAAAACACTTTTCTCATCCCCGATTTATGACTTCTAAAACTAAACCTCTGCAACAACAAGGAGCTCGGAGCATGGTGGGCAGGCACGGCCATCGTCGTCAAGAAACTTGAATCTACATCGACAAAACTTTCCTAGAATTAAATAACAAAGCCATAGGACTTCGAGGTAATTTGCCTAGTGCAACATAAATCCTCAACCTTTTGTTAGGCATTTGCATTGCAAATTAAGCCCTAACCGGACTTAGGATTCCGAGGTAGTCGTTCGGTACGACATAAACCCTCACATCTTCAAGCTATTCGCATGATCGCGTCATGCAAATATAAGTCCTAATTAATTAAAATTGGCAAGATCAAAACATTTAAATAAACATTAGGACTTTCCTAAATCCAAACCAAACAATAGGATAGTCGGGAGATTACCGAAGTTCACTTCGAATCTGTAATTTCTCCTACTTTTCTTCCTTTGAATTCTCAAAATAAAATGTTCCAAATTTGATCCATTCCCTATTGAAACTCCAAAATTCAATCCTTTGAGAACTTAAACCTTGAAATTCTTGAGAGCAGAATTATTGATTATTATCGAGAGTTTTCTTAGGTGATTCCCGTCACTTAAGATGTAATTAACTATAGGGGCTTGCCCTTATAGGGAATTTTAAAGAACCTGAGTAATATAAACCACCGCTTAATTCATTTATATTAAGCGAGGAATTTGTTGGCTTATAAAATTGGTTCGCGGACCAAACGGATGTCACAAACCTTCTAGTTTATTTAATCGAGCCCCATCGTCGAGCGAGTGTGTATATTCTTCGGGATAGATACACGGTTTGTGATGTGGTGCTCGTTTATATAAACTATTCGGGATGTGAGATCGGTTTGATTTCATATCTTAAAATTTTCAAATTTAAAATTATTTTCAAAAATCAAATACTACTTTTCAAATTATTTATTTTAATTAAATTAAAAATTCGCCGACAACTTACGTTAGGCGACCCCTTTTCAAAATAAAACACACAACCTAAAAATATGCCGACAATTTACGGCGACTCCATTGGGGAAAATTCCTCTCTCCATTATAATCAGATAATTCTGCTTTCAAAAAATCGGAAGTGTATCCATGTCCCTTGTGGATCAAACTACCCTTCTTTCCGTTGGAATACTATGTTCATTTCTATCTTGAATGAGTATAGCCAACATTCTCTCGGATTTAGGAGCCACTGTTTAGACACCCCTAAACAGAGAGGTTCCGAGATCCTTTTACCTCATTTCGAGGTGGGGTGGACCCCAATAGGTGTCGGTTTAGGAATGATCCTTCGAGTCGAGAAGTCTTGCTTAAGACTTTCTTTTTCTTTCCAACTCGAATCGATTCCTTACCTTCTCTATACCTTTGAACATTCCGTTCTAAATAAACAAACCCTCTAATAAGTGACTCTTTTAACAAATGATTCCCTCTTATAAATACATGAACAAAAAACGAGTTCGGACTCTTTTCAATTCCTTTCTTTTCGTCCTAAAGGAAAGAAGCATAACTTGGGACTGACAACCACAATCTACCCTGCAGAAATGGAAGCCCCGAAACTGATTTTCTCCTTCACCAACGGACTGGACTACGCTGGGGAAAAGAAAATTCCTCTCTCCATTATAATCAGATAATTCTGCTTTCAAAAATTGGTAGTATATCCATGTCCTTAATGGGTCAAACTACCCTTCTTTCCGTTGGAATACTATGTTCATTTCTACCTTGGACAAGTATAGCCAACATTCTCTCGGATTTAGGAGCCACTCGTTTAGACACCCCTAAACGGAGAGGTTCCGAGATCCTTCTACCTCATTTCGAGGTGGGGTGGACCCCCAATAGGTGTTAGTTTAGGAGTAATCCTTCGAGTCGAGAAGTCTTGCATAAGACTTTCTTTTCCTTTCCAACTCGAATCGGATTCCCTACCTTCTCTACACCTTTGAACATTTCGTTCTAAACAAACAAACCCTTTAATGAATGACTCTTTTAACAAATAACTCCTTCTTATAAATACATGAACAAGAATGTGTTCGGACTCTTTTCAATTCCTTTCTTTTCGTCCTAAAGAAAAGAAGCATAACTTGGGACGGACAACCAGAATGTACCTCGCGAAATGGAAGCCCCGAAACCGATTTTCTCCTTCACCAATGGACCGGACTTCGCCGTCTATAAGGATGAGCCGCCCGACAATGGGATCATCCGATTTGGACAAGGATTTGAAAACACGAATGTCAAGGTCACCGACGTCTCCCTCTTTGCACTGACGAACAAGGTATCTGAAGCTGAGGAGCCGCTGCTTGAGTTCAACCTTAGGTCGACCCAAGAGTTTCCTCCCCTGCAAAGGATCCCGACTAGAGAGAGTACTGCCGTCCGCAGGAGGACCGTTCTTACTACCCCCACCTGGTCTAGTTGTTTCGCACCTACCCCGACTTCGCCAAATCAAAGGGAAAGAAATCCGGAACTATGGTAAACTCCGTTACCGTGGAGGGTACGGATCTTCTGTAAGACCTTCCGTTTTCGAAATCGGGTCCGGTTCAAAGATTCCGTCACCGACAAGGACCCAAAGAAGAAACGAAGTAGAAGGATCGCCGGAGAAGCCGGAGCCGCTCGAGATTGCTTTCCGGAGGAAATCCCGTAAGCCGCTCGAATATATACCGCCGCCGGAATATACAACGCTACCGGAATATACACCGTCGCTCGACTACATACCACTTTTGGGAGGAAGCAGGTTCCATCCCCTCTCCGCCGCAGAGGATGAGGAGAATGTTCGCAAGATTGCTGCCACATTACCTCAGCCCGAATATTACAACAATAGCCGCAAGAAAAGAACTAGAACTACGCCGTTTTCTCGACTGCAAACTTTGGTAGAAAAGTTAGCAAAGAAGGAAACTCGCCCCGTATCGGAGATTCTACGAAGGATAGGGCGGGTGCCGCTCAAATCCCGTCTTGGGCCCCGAGTAGAGCCCGCCGTCACGACGAAAAGCCAAGTAAAAGAATGAAGGCTAGCCCGCCCGTCGTAGTCTCGGGATTACGGATTAGGGAGGATACCACCTTCCGGCATTTGGCCGACGGACCATCCGGTCCTAGTCCTTCTGCCGCTAGAAGGATGGTATGACGTCCCACTACTGGGCGAGTTGAGATTGAAACGAGCAGCTCGAGAAAGAAAGTCTCGCCGGGAGGCCGGAATGCGAAGAAAGTGCTACTCGCGATAAAGGGGACTCGTGAAAAGGGGACCCGGCAGCTATCGCACGACAACCGCAAAGACACACAGAAAGCCCCGCTAGAAGATGCCATGGAAAAGTTGAGAACCGATATCCGACGGTTGGCAAAAGAAAGAGAAGAAAAGTTTGGAGATGAGATTGATTCATCGGAATTCATGGAGGACGAATATGCGAGAAATCAACATGGTTGAGACACGAGCTTCATCGGCTTCGCAAGGTGCTCCTACGACCACGCAGAAGAGAGGAGCCGGGCCGATGAGAAGGCAACTTCGGGAAAAAGACGACACGATCGCTCAAATGGCGAAAAGGATGGAAGAGATGGCCGTAGCTCCGGCCACTCTCCGCAGTCAAGTACAACCACATAGAGAGACACCCCCGGAGGTCATTCACATTGTAGACGGAGGAAAGGAGATTACATCCGTCAATGGGGATGATCGACTGAAAAAGGATACAACACAAAGTATGATCCCCGAAAAGGATATCAAGAACTTGGTGGAACAACGAAATGCGAGAAGCCTTAGCACAATCGAAGAGCGGGACATCCATTCGGACGGGTAGACCTTACCTGGAAGAATTCGACGCTGTCCAATACCCGAAAGGCTTCATACCACCTCTGTTCAAGACCTTCGACGGAACTGGGAACCCCCGACAGCATGTTGCACACTTTCGTGCCAGTTGTTGTTATGCCGGCGGGAGCGATGCATTACTCTTCCGACAGTTCGTCGCCAGTCCGTCGGGAATCGCCTTCGACCGGTATGCGTAATTACCAAATGGTTCGGTGAAGACGTTCTCGAACTAGAGAACCTCTTCATCAAGCGATTCGCCGGAGCTCGACACCACATCACTATAGGTGATTTAGTGGTAGAGAAACAAAGGCCGAACGAAACTTTGGTGGATTACATACTTCGATGGAGGAACTTAAGCATGAAGTGTGAACCACAACTACAAGAACAACATGCGATCGGCATCTTGCTTAAAAGTATTCACGGCCCGATAGCACTTCTCCTCAAAGGATTCATTATTAAGACTTTCGAGAAGTTGTTAAGCAAGGCCGGAAGCTTGCAAGAAGAGGCGAAGTAATTAAGTTTCGCCGACAAGACGGACAAGCAGAAGCCGGTGAAGACCTTCGAAAAGAAATCCGGGATCGTTGCAGCGGTCGATAAAGGCAAGCAACCGATGCAAATACCACCGTAACGGCCGCAACGAACCACAACAGAATTACCGGCAACCCCGATCCAGCTATCGGTCGTCTCCGCAAGTATGAACAACCGTCTCGTCCGCAACGTACATTAAGGGAACTTCGAGCGAGAGAATATCCGTTCAAGAATGAAGCAAGATCGAAAATGTTCCGTAGTCCGATGAAGTCTCCGGATTTCCAGCTGCCGTAGCCTAAAAGACCAGAGGAAATCAACAAGAAAGGTGATCCCAACTTTTGCCCCTACCATCAGATGCTTGGGCACAAGATAGAAGATTGCATTACCTTTAAAAGTTGGCTCAACGACAACCTTCGGAAAGGAAATATAACAATCCCGAAGGAGTACATGAAGGAACCCCATAAAGGAGGTTCCGTCAATGTTATCTCAATCGATCCCGTCATTCCGATAGATCCCTATGCAACCGACGATGGATGGACTACCGCTCGGACAAGGTCTTCGAAGAAGATTTTAGACAGCATCTGAACCGCTTCGGTGCGAGCTTCAATTCAGAGTTCGAGACCTGTTAAGTCGGTACTATCACTTGCGATAGAAGAACCACCTCAACAAGAGGCGATTGAAGAGAAGAAGAAAATCGACGAGGAAGAGAGGACCAAGACTCCTAAGGCTAGACTAGGGGCCGCTTATCCTAGGATAGTTGTTTCGATTCGGGGAGAAATCCTCGAACCTCTCGATTTTGTATGATTATCTGCTCACTTCGGTGGGATCATATAATGATAAGGGTGATGGCGTTGGTTACGTTTTGACTGTTTCTAACGATTACGTAACTAGCGACAATCCGGATATCGATTTCGATACCAACGACAATTCTCAAGTCATACACAATCTCGACGATCAAAATAACAAAGAAGATATCCATCAAGGAGGCTACGAGAGTTCAACAAGCAACGGATCTATCTGTGAGTTTCGAGGAGCTCCAGTCACGATAGAGTTAGAGCCTTCAGATTCTGAAGATAATCCGAAAGAACCTATCATTCCGATTCAAGAGGAGACACCGGCGAACTCAACACTAGATTCAGAAGAAATTACAGAAGTCAACTTAAGAAGTGGAAGAGTTCTACCTCCAAGGATGGGTCCGAAAGACAAAGGAAAGCAGGTGGTTGTTCAAGAAGAACCAACCCCAGCAGAAGAAATACCCATTCGAGAAGAAGCCAAGACGCATGAAAATAAAGTGGACTACAACGTACTAGCCCATCTTAGGAAACTACCGGCCAAACTGAGCATTTACGATGCTCTCATCTTATCAAAAGAGATGAGAGAAGCTCTGATCAAGGCCTTACTTGATCCGGAAATTTGCTTAGCTCAAATGGCCGGAGATTCCTTAGATGAGGTTTGCTCGTTAAAAGAACGACGAGGCGTTACCTTCACGGACGGTGACCTACTACTGGGGACGGCGGATCACAACCGACCGTTGTACATTTCGATTACTAATTGGGAAGTTTACGCTCTCCGCAGTATTGGTGGATCCGAGGAGCATCGATCAATATAATGAGTCTTCGAACACTAGCATATTTGGAAATTGATGCTCGCGAGCTCGAAGCGTACAAAATGTTATTAAGAGGATTCAACCGTAAAGGAGAAAGAGCCCTCGGGTCAATAACGCTACTAATGAAGACCGGTGACTTAGCAAAGACAACCGCAAAATTTCACATAATTGATTCGAAACATCGTTCAACGCTCTACTTGGGCCGACCATGGATACATGAAAACGAGGATGGTACCATCATTCTCGCATCGGTGCATCAAATATTACGATGGAGGGGAACAAGTGCATCAAAGGCGACTTACAACCATTCTCCGTACATGAAATTGGAATCCATGAAGATGCAACTTATTATGCACCGCCAAAGAAAACAATCTTCTCCGCAGATACCGTAACAAATGAAGCAAAGAAAGTTCGGGACAACGAAGAACTCGAAGTTCTAGTCCACCGATCACTCACCACTCCCTTACGGCGAGATGGTGAAGGTTTCTCCACAACTCGCATCCGAGGTCGAGGCCGGGGACGAGGTCGTGGTAGAGACGCTAGGACAGCCGGACGGAGGAAACCGACCATCAATGTTGATTGGGAAGATAGTTCCGAAGAAGAAAAAGAAATCAAACAAGAAGCAACGACAATAAGTCGAAGAAGCCGCAATTCAAGATCTCTCTCGAAGATGAGAAGAACGAAGAATACAAATCAATGTACGAGAAGATTAACCACTACGTACATACTATGACCCTAACCCCGATCCATTCTAACAAGATCGAGGGTATGGTGGTCAAAGAGGTACGTAACGACGGTGCAAGGCCAATCAAATTCTACCGTGGTGCTTCTTCCTCCAAAACTGAAAATAATGTACAATTCGAAGATGTCACTTCATCGAATTAATGGAATTACCTTTTGAGTGGTACTCTCCCCGTGTTCAAAATTTAATTCAACGTGGTTTCTTACCTCGACAATGGACAAAAGGCCAATCACAACATTTTGAAAAATTATGGAATAACTCCGGTCGTCCTCCCGATTCAAAGTATGGACTCGAATTCGGCACGGTAGGATCGGTTGACGATACCGAATTTTGTTTGGTTGTCACTTGCGAATCCAATGAAAACTGCATGGAAACTACAAACGAACTCGAAGATTTACAAATTGGAGATGCTCCACCAGAATTCGAAGAAGAAATCAAATCTACAATAGATGAGTTAACGGAAGTTAACTTAGGTACTAGCGAAGAGCCTAGACCTACATTTGTTAGCTCCTTACTCAATAAAGAAGACTCCGAAGAAATAATCAAATTATTAATGGAATTTAAAGACTGTTTTGCTTGGATCTACGACGAGATGCCGGGATTAGCTCCGAGAGGTTGCGGTCCATAAGCTAGGAGTGGATCCTACTACGTCCCGGTCGGACAAGGTCCCGGAAGAATGCGTTTAGAAATCAAACAACAAGTCATAGCCGAAGTTAAAAAACTAATAGACACTAAATTTGTCCGTGAAGAACAATACCCGACTTGGTTAGCCAATGTGGTGCCGATCGAAAGAAGAATGGTCGGATCGGAATTCGTGTGGACTTCGGAGATTTAAATAAGGCATGTCCAAAAGATGAATTCCCTCTACCGATCCCAGAATTAATGATCGACATTGCTTCAACGCATGAAATATTTTCATTCATGGATGGATCTTCAGGATACAACCAGATAAAAATGGCTCCAGAAGATGAAAAGCTTACCGCATTCAGGACGCCGATCGGAGTATTTTGCTACACAGTAATGCCATTCGGACTGAAGAACGCAGGAGCAACCTACCAGAGAGCAATGACAAGAATTTTTGATGATCTCATCCACAATCAAGTCGAATGCTACGTGGACGATGTGGTCATCAAAAGCAAAGTAAAGGAAAACCACCGTATGATTTGAGAATTGTTTTCGAACGATTAAGACAATTTAACCTTAAGATGAATCCCTTAAAATGCGCCTTCGGCGTCACCTCCGGGAAATTCTTAGGATTCGTTGTCCGACATCGTGGAATTGAAATCGACCCGAGAAGATTAAAGCTATCTTAGAAATGCCGCCTCCCAAAACCTTAAAACAACTACGATCTTTTCGAGGGAAGTCGGCATATCTTCGACGCTTTATCTCGAACTTGTCGGGTAGGTGCCAGCCTTTCTTGGCACTGAGTTAAAAGGACGCCAAATTTATTTGGGAAGAGAAATGCCAGAAGGCCTTCGAGGACATTAAACAATATTTAATGACACCTCCCGTCTTAGCGGCCCCGGTCTCGGGTAGACCGGCGATACTTTACACCGCGGCTTTAGACGACTCTCTCGAGCCCCGTTAGCCTGGGTCGATGATGAGGGTAAAGAAAATGCTCTTTACTACTTAAGCCGTCGTTTACTTCCGACGGAAGTAAGGTATCCCGCAATTGAAAAGCCTTGTTTGGCCCGATCTTCGCCGCTCAAAAGCTCGGGCACTACATGCTTTCTCATAAGGTCGACTCGATTTCGAAGTTTAATCCATTGCAATACTTGATGACTCGTCCGACACTTTCCGGCGGACTTACCGGATGGTCAATGATATTATTGCAATTCGATATAACTTTCGTGCCTCTTCGTGCCATAAAGGGACAAGTCTTAGCAGACTTCCTTGCAGCACACACTTTGTCGGCCGAATCTCCTCTCAATGACGATTTGCCAGATGAACAAATAATGAATCTAGAAGACCCTGATGATCGACGTTGGGAATTATATTTCGACAGAGCATCTTCGGCGCACAAAGACGAAGAATCGCAAGTGATAGTGCCGGTAAAGCGGGAATAGGGCTAATCTTTATAACACCGGAGCGGGGGATGTTAAGATACTCCTACCACTTGACGAGACCGTGTACAAACAATGAAGCGAGAATACGAAGCCCTCATAACGGGACTCGGAATTAACTATTCGAATGGGGATAACGGACATCAACATCTACGGGGATTCACGAGTTAATCATTCAACGGATCACCGGACGAGTACGGAATTTTAAAGCGAAGACTCGAGCAATACTTCCAGTATGCCATACAGTTGTTGGAACAGATTCCAAATGTAACGATATACAAAATTCCCAGAAAAGAAAATGCTTTAGCAGATGCTTTAGCAGATGCTTTAGCAGATGCTTTAGCCCGTCTCGCAAAAGAATTTGCCTGTTTGCAAGATGAATCAGTGGAAGTGTCAGTTCACGGACGTCAGGTCCTATCACAGCTTGACATAGACACAATACACAAATCGAAAAAGAAAAAGAATCGATTGCAGCGAGTGATGGAAAAAATAGAAGATTGGCGACAGCCATTGATAGATACACTGCAAACGGAAAGCTACCGGACGATAGGTCGCTAGCCCATCGGATCAAGAAAAGAACTCGTCTTACGCATTAATAAACAACACATTGTACGGAAGGTCTTTTGATCAAATGTGGCTAAGATGCCTAAGCGGGTCCGAGGCCCGTGAAATTGTTAAGGAGGTGCATTCGGGACTGCGTGGCGCTCACCGGTCGGGTCCGAAGATGAAAATGAAAATTAAAAGACTAGGGTACTACCGGCCCTCGATGATGACCGACCGCATGAAAATCGCCGAGAGCCGTCACCAATGCCAAGTGCACGAGTGGTTCTACACCAACCTCCAAATGTGCTACATCCAGACAATTGCGTCGTGGCCATTTAAATGTTGGGGCACGTGATATAGTGGGTCCGATAGAACCACCATCTTCGAAAGGACATCGTTTCATTCTTGCGGCTACGGATTACTTTTCCAAGTGGGCGAGGCGAGTTCCACTCGGAGAAGTGAAAGCACACCACGTGCTACGGTTTTCAAGAACCAAGTTGTCTACCGTTTCGGGGTGCCGCGCAGGATCATCTCAGATAATGGGTCAGCATTCAGAAGCACGCAAATCAATAATTTTGTCAAGAGACATGGAATCGACTGGCGATACTCAACAATTTACTACCCAAGAGCAAACGGCCTCGCTGAGGCTTTTAATAAAACTCTCGTTCAAATCTTGAAGAAAACTTTGGACGATAATAAGAGAAATTGGCACGAGAAGTTGTTAGAAGCCTTATGGGCCTACCGGACAACCTTCGAACTCCTACTCGAAGCTACACCTTACGCTCCGGGTGTATGGGTCCGAGGCGAGTGTTACCTTTAGAGGTTCGGCTTCCTTCACTCGAATTGCGAGTTGCGAACAAGATCACGATAGAAGAAAACGCCAAATTACGACTCGAAGAATTAGAAAGCTTGGAAGGGAAAAGACTTGCAGCGCAACGAATTTAGAACTATACCAAGCTAAGATGGTTCAAGCCCATGACAAACCGGTCCGCCCAAGAACCTTCAAAGTTGGTGACTTAGTTCTCGTTCTCAAGAGACCTATTCTTGCACACCGCAAGATAGGAGGAAAATTTGAACCCACTTGGGAAGGACCGTTTGTGGTTGAAGCGAGTATACTCGGGAGGTTCCTACCGGCCTAGTGAATTGCCGGGGAGAACGACATATGCTTCCGATCAACGGACGATACTTGAAAAAGTATTACGCTACTTGATGTTTCGAAGGAATGAATTCTTCATCCCTAAGAAACACGGGCGAAGTAATTACTGATGATTGGGTCCGAACCCAAAAATAATAAAATGTGCTAAACTAAATAAAATCATGATAATAAAGTTTTCCTTATTTTCTTTTCCAAATAAAAATCTCTTTCTCGATCTTGTCCTACTTCATTCCTGTTAAATTTTAAAATACAAGAAGTAAAAGAAAAAAAAAACTGTCTTTAATAAACGTTTTCTTAATGTTCTTGTTCTTAGTACAGCCCCTGATCCTTTTCCTTGTCTTTTCGCAGGGAAATGTCGAACGGGCGGTTGGTCCCGAACTTTAAGAATGGCGTAAGCCTTTCACTCGATGAAAAGAGGGTGAAAGATGGAGCGATAATCGAGATCGACTCGGATTTCGCACCGGCGGAGCCTACGATACGAGGAAAGTGATCGGGTCCCGGCTAACCGAGAAGAACTACCCGGCGAGACGAGTGATGAAAGTGGGTGGCCCAAGCCACCAATCCAACGAAGCAAGAAAAGAAAGGCAAATACTGAAGAAGACAAGAAAATAAAATCTGTAGTCGCTACAGCAGAGGGCAGGCTTGTCAGCGCCGCGCCCACGGAGATTCAAGAAGTGCGGAGAGCTACTCTCACAGCAACGTAACGAAGAAATAAGAATCGCCGTATCCGTAAAATGTTAACAAAACTAGCTGCGGACCAGCGTGACGAGACAGTTGCTAATGCCAGTACATACACTTCAAGGACACCGGTTCACCGAGAACCCGAAGAAAGGAGGCCGGCTCCTAGGATAACGAAAGGACCGGGGAAATCTCCGGAAGATCGAAGAAAGAAGGCTACCACGCCACCGGATAGAACCACCAGCCGATGCATGACCTTGTTGCGAAGCAACCCTGTGGGATGTCCCGACAGGCATCATCCCTAAGGAGCCGAGGTATGCGGTGAGAACGTGAAGGGATTGAACCATATATCCCACAATATGTCACAAGGCCTCGCCATCTACGGATCATTCCGGAATACGAGCCTGGAGAGAATGCGGAATGTTGAAAAGAAAACCTTTGAATACTTCGAGAGAATTAAAGGTAGAAGAATCAATATACTAGAGGGCCTCGAGCTACATACCGACGTATTCTCGGAGTATGAACAACGACGAAATCGTGGATTGTATCCGGGATTTGAAAAGAATGGGCCGAGCAGGGCCGCCTAAGGGAAAATACCTACTCGGAACCCCGGAGATGGATGCCGTGGAAGGGAAGAATCACAATACAATGCGGATGCTCGCTACAACTTCTCTCGAAGACGAGAAGGGAAACCCACCGAGAATACTCCGTCATGGGCAAGTGGATCCGATGCCATTAGTCATCAAGAGAATGGTAAAGAGATTGATAACATGGAGGGTATCGCCGGCGGATCGCATACCCAATAGTTGCATTATCAACATCTACAAACGAGGTGACCGCATACCCCCACACATAGATCACCACGACTTTGTCGAGCCCTTCGCACGCTCTCTTTCCCGAACGAGTGTAACATCATGTTCGGATCCGACCTCCGGATAGTAGGCCGGGTGAGTTTCGAGGGCCGGTGAAGATACCTTTTACCGGTAGGTTCCGTCATGATATCGAAGGGCAACGGAGCGAGATATCGCTAAGCATTGCATACCAGGAGTACCGATGAAGCGAATCTCGGCTACTTTCTGAAGGATGGACGACAACGAAGACACCTTACCATTTCCGACCGGACCCGTAGCTAGAAAACCTCCGGCCTTATGAGTCGTGAGTTACATGGGAGATATCACACCTCCAACGTACATCCAATCGGCATCCTTGCCAAGGATGGCTTGGAAGGTGATGTTATTAACCATGTACCCCACTATTCGGACATGGATTTTTTACGGATGCTTCTTTTGATGGATCAACAAAGATCATACACGATCCGTTTGAGTTTACATGGATTGTATGAAATATATTCCGCATCAAAATGTATGATGCATCTTCTACATGATTGGAATGAAAGTGACCATGTCACGTTTTCGGCCTTCACCTCTTTTGTGCAAATTGATTGGGAAACGCCATTAAAGTTAAATGAACTTCGAACAAAGAACGAAAAGAAATAAAAAGAAGAATAAAAGAAAACTTTCTAAAAAAAAATCTAAAATGACGAACACCAATTTCACATGAACATTAAATAAACAATAAAGTAAAATTTGAATCATTAAAAGATAAACGAAATCAACATAAATGTTAAATCAAATCACAAATCGATTCTCAATCAAATTCCAAATCCACTCTCGATCAAATTTCAAATTTGATCTTTCCAAATTTCAAATCGATTCTCAATCAAATTCCAAATCCAATCTCGATCAAATTTCAAATTTGATCTTCCAAATTTCAAATCAAATCTTAAATCAAATTTCAATCGAGTTCAAACTCATCCTTCCAAATCTCAAATTCAATCTTTCCAGATTTCAAATCTCTATCAAATCTCAAATTCGATCTTCCAGATCTCAAATCAAATCTCAATCGAAAATTCAAATTCAAACTTTTTGGGTCGAGGATTTTACATCCAAGACTGCACTGCTTTAGGATTCTTTCCCTATTGCACTGAAATACATCAAATTCAAACTTTTGGGTCGAGGATTTTACATCCAAGACCGCACCGCTTTAGAATTCTTTCCCTATTGCACTCTGAAGTACATCAAATTCAAACTTTTGGGTCGAGGATTTTACATCCAAGATCGCACTACTTTAGGATTCTTTCCCTATTGCATCGAAGTACATCAAATTCAAACTTTTGGGTCGAGGATTTTACATCCAAGACTCGCATCGCTTTAGTATTCTTTCTCTATTGACCGAAATACATCAAATTCAAACTTTTGTGTCGAGGATTTTACATCCAAGACTGCACTTGCTTTAGTATTCTTTCCCTATTGCACTGAAATACATCAAATTCAAACTTTTGGGTCGAGGATTTTACATCCAAGACCGCACCTGCTAGGAGTCTTTCCTATTGCACTCTGAAATACATCAAATTCAAACTTTTGGGTCGAGGATTCTACATCCAAGATCGCATCGCTTTAGGATTCTTTCCCTATTGCACCGAAATACATCAAATTCAAACTTTTGGGTCAAGGATTCTACATCCAAGACCGCACTGCTTTAGGATTCTTTCCTATTGCACTCTGAAATACATCAAATTCAAATTTTGGGTCGAGGATTTTACATCCAAGACCGCACCGCTTTAGGATTCTTTCCTATTGCACCTGAAATACATCAAATTCAAATTTTTGGGTCGAGGATTTTACATCCAAGACCGCACTGGCTTTAGGATTCTTTCCCTATTGCACTGAAATACATCAAATTCAAACTTTTGGGTCGAGGATTTTACATCCAAGACTGCACTGCTTTAGGATTCTTTCCCTATTGCACTGAAATACATCAAAATCAAACTTTTGGGTTGAGGATTTTTACATCCAAGACTGCATTGCTTTAGGATCCTTTCCCTATCGCAATGAAATACATCAAAATCAAATTCCTGGGGTTAAGGATTTTACATCCTAGACCGCATTGCTTTAGGATTCTTTCCCTATTGCGATGAAATACATCAAAATCAAACTCTTGAGGTTAAGGATTTTACATCCAATACCGCATTGCTCTGAGATCTCTCCTCACTGTAGTGATTTAATCTGATCGATTCAATTTTCTTTCGAGGTTGAAGATGTTACATCTAAAACCTCAGAATTCCATTTTTCATTTCAAATCAAATCTCTCAAATTAATCTTGACAAACTTCAATCTAAATTGAAATTCCAAATTAAAATCTAAACTCACACATCAAAACTTAAATTGAAACAAAATAAAATCTAAATCGAAATTCCCCAAGGTCATGTGATTTGGGATTCACCTCCTTTTCCTTTCCCCAGCGAGAGTTCAGGAATCTCCGGTTTAAGAGATATACTTGACACTCCCCAGCGGAAACTTTTCCACTTCGTCCTAAGTTTGTCACTTGGACATCTGTGTTGGTTGTGTTGATCTCTTCGGTCAACGCCAATACGCGCGGTGTGCTCCGTCGGCTCACCACACCTATTGGGGGTCCATTTGTTGACCTCATTTTTGATGAGGTCTTCTCTTCTTCTCTTTAGTACTTAGGATCTAGCCTTAGACTTTTCCTTTCGACTATCTTAGAGGACTAGAATTGGGACCCACCTTTTAGAAATTCAAACCACTTCTAAACTCCCTGCAAACTCCACAAACTTGACTATAGACCCCTAATCACCTAGAGGGTTGAAATCAAATGTGGAAGTTTAAGGATGAGTTCCTATAAGACTCTCTAGCCTTAGGACTGCCCTGGGTGGCATGGTCTGGTGAAGTGGCTGACTTACACACACACTACACTTATACACTACACTTCCACACACCTCCTAAAATCACACCCATACCCAACTTGACATCCTGACTCATGTAGGTGATTCACATGGATGGTCCTTAACCCCTAAGCCCTTGCTAAGAGGGTTAGGAACAACATAGTGAATGCCTCAAATGAGCCCCTTCATGGCTCATATGGGCTTGATATGGCTTCATGGCTCAACCAAAATGACTTCTTTCCACTTACATCCACCCAATCTTCAATTTCCAAAATTTCAATTTTTGACCCCCGGGACCCTACACCCGCTTAGCCTACCCAAAACCCTTGAAATTACCCAAATTTCTCAAAAATTTCCAAATTACCCAAAATTCTCCAAAATCAATCCCAAACATTTCCACATCACTTAAATTGATCATCCATACCCAAAAATACCAAAAATTCCAAGAAAACCTCCCAATACCCTCCAAATACCCAAAATACCCCTCTTGACCCAAAAATCCAAAAATTCAGAAAATTCCCAGAAAATTCCAGAAAATCCCAAATATTCCTAATTTCATTTTGTCCAACTACACCATGGGCCAATTTTGTCAATTTACCCTACTTTTGTCAAAACCCCCAATTTGGCCCATTTTAACCCAAAGTGAACCCAATGTTAAACCAAACCTACCCAATTGACCCCAATTTTGGTCCAATTCAATTCTAAACTTCAATTCAACATCTCCAATACCAATCTAGACCAAATACAAGTCCAATTTGATTGACATTTGGATCCAATTTCACTTTTTGCTTAAAGCCCAATTTTGACCCATGACCCAAACCTAACCCAAACTCACCCAATTCAACTCCAATTAACCCCAAATCTTTTCTAAATCTTCCTTAACATTCCCACAAACAAAACACTAACATGATTTGCCCAAAATTTAGACCCAAACCCCACTCAAATTCAACCCAAAGCTAAAAGGCCCATTTTCGACCTAAACCCAAACCTAACCCAAATGAGCCCAAACCCCAAAATCAAAGCCCAACCAAAGCCAAAACCTCTTTGAAACACTCCCATAAACATTTCTCAACATTGATTTTTCATCAATTTCAACCCTAGCCCAACATTAGCCCAACTTGGCCCACTTGGACCCATATAGGCCCACTTACCAAATAAACCCAAATTCAAACCAATTCAACTCCAAATCACACCAAATTGACTCCAAACCTTTCATAGAACATCCCTAAACCAATTATGACATTTATTTGACAAATTTCTTCACAAAATCTTTACCCAAATGCCCATCCTAAAATCAAAAGCCCATTTCCCTTAAACTTTCCTAAAAGCCCACTTCCTTCAAATTCAAAAGCCCAAAATCTACCCTAAAGCCCACATGACATCTCCATTTGCCATCCACTTAATTAAAGCCATTACCTAAGTCCTAAATTCACCATCAAATTATTCCAAATCAAGTTTCATACAAATTTCCATCAAATTACCAAAAATTCTTAAAATCCATTTTCATGAAATTGACCAAACCTTTTCCCAAGCCAAAGGTGAGCCATGCAAGCCATGGACAAGCCACATGAAGCCATGGAAGGCTTGACATGTGATCAAGCCATTAATGGCAAAAGGAGGGGCCCCTTTCCTAATCCTCCTTAACCCCTTTTTTACCTTAAGCATGTCACACACTAAACCATGCTTAGCCACCTCATCATGGATGGAGACCACACCATTCTCTCTGGTCGACCCAAGTGATCTTTTTCGGCCCAAGACCGGGCCTTGGGTGGTGAACCTAGCCCAAAACCATGGGTTGACTCATTTGAACCCAAAATGGTCTTCCCCCCATTCCATTTCAATCCAAGCTCTTTACACATGGCAATTGCCGATTGCTTGCACCAAGTCCCGACCGACCCACCCGACCTCGAGGGTGACCCATGCTCGGCCGGCCGACCACCGAGCCGCCGGAAAACACCATGGCCGAGAGCTCACATGTGAGCCCAACTCGGAATTCTCTCCCGCTGAGCCGCCTCATCCCCGGTGGCCATTGGAGTCGTTCTTCTCTTGCCAAGAGCAGCTGATCCCAAGCCCTAACTCTCCTCGGGAGGCCCTCCACCCTCTCCTATTTAAACACCACCCCTCTCGGCCATGAGAGGTGCCGAAACAAACCTTAAGGAAACTCTACTAAAATTGTTCCGGACTCCTCCCCATACACGAGCACTTGATCCCCGGTGAGATCCCCCCGCCATTTCTTCTCTGCGAGCTCGATTTCGTAGTTGAAATTCCACCCAAAACCGGGACACTTCTCCACAGGTGAGCCAATCCCCAAATTGATTGGTTCTACACCTTCACTAGACCAAGGAAGGTGTCCACCGCAGCAAAAGCCCCATCTCCGAGCCACCCAGGTTGCTCCAGCCTCCAAGCTTTGTGGATCGGGCTTGGTCGAAATCACACCTAGACAATTCACTGGACCGGAGACTTCATCCGGAGCTTGCCGGGATCCAATCGAAGGTGCAACAACTCTCATATCGAAGCCACACTTCTCTGAGCAAAGGTATGAACTAATTCTTCATCCCGAGCTTCTGGAGATTCTCCATTTCAAATGCTTTAATTTCAATGCATGATAACCGTATAGATGTGTTCGTCTCTTCAAGATGAATTCATAGAGCATAAGAACATGAAAATCCATTGAGTATCGAGTGAGATCTTAGGGATTTAGTGTGGACGGCTCTCGGGTGAGGACACTCGGGGACGATGAACGGATGCCGTCCATTCAATACACGCGCGGACGGACGGCTCAGATGGCGTCGGACCAGGAGACGGTACAAGAACCGCGGGGCCCAGAGCGCTGAGTCAGATGTCGGAGTCGAATGGGAGCGTGACGCGTGTGCGTTCGGAGATGCCGAGGATGAGTTGGCGCCGCGTGGATAAATAGAAAATTAGGGGTATTTTCTATTTATTTAATTCCCTAAACTTCAAAAATTCATAACTTTGTGTAGAAAAATTAGAAAAATAAAATAAAAATACCCTCTTGCTCAGTGAACAGAGGAGAATAATGTGGAAAAGAAATCATTTAATTTCATCAAGTATTTTATTTTTTATAATTTATTTACTCTCTGCATACTTTTAATTCTCCATGCATGTATACAATTCACCATGGCATGAGACCATAGGGCTTTTGAAGCCTCTGAATTTGGGAACATTCCCTAAATTTTCCAAAGTCAGAAGCCATCCTTATGAAGAGTTATTGATTTTTCAAGTTCATGCTACTGTTTTGAGTATTTTAATTCCAATAAATAGCATGTTGTGAAATAAATTCTAGGAAAATTCGATGATGTTCCTTATGACCAGAGAACCCTAGGAAAAATAGGTTTTGAGTTAGTTCACTTAAAACAACCCTAATTGGCTTAAACACTCAAAATATGTCTCTAATTAATTAGAGCTAACCATACATCAAATTGACTTGAAATCAATTCCCCACTGACCTTTAGGATCAGAGGAACCCACCATAAAAATTTGAGGTCAATTGGACTTGGTTAGCCCTACTAATTGGGTTGATTAAGCCATTTAGTCATTTTAAACTTTAAAAATTCATAACTTTTAAAATACTTTTTAAAAATTCATCAAATTGGTTTTGGAGCCTCTCTGATATTAGGGGAATCTAAGAAAATTAAAATTTCAATTTTCTAAAAAAATTGATTTTTAATATTATTTTAATATTTTTAATAATTAAAAAATAATAAAAATCACAAAAATAATAAAATTCACCAAAATGTCACATTTTGAATTTTAATCACTTAGGAACAAACCCCATATTTTTCTTAGGTCTATTTAGTGAGATATTAAATTTTAAAGATCTAGGATAATTTTAAAATTAAAAAAATATATATTTTCTAGCTTTTTCATTAAAATAATTATAATAAATCATAGAAAAATCAGAAAATTGCAAAATTTGCTTCTCTGATTTCCTTGATATCAGAGAGATTTTTGAAAAATATAAAATTCTTTTTTCAACATTTATTTTATTTTTAAATTAATTAACACTCCAAAACTTAAAATAATTATAATAAAAATAATATAATTCAAAAAATCACCAAAATTGGTCCAAGTGGTCCTCTGGTCATTAGGAATGTCCCCTAATTTTCTTAAGGAGAGAAACTTTCCCTTGGTCATATTATTAAATTTTCCTTGAAAATCTCTATTTTCTACCAAAAATAATTATATAAATAAATTAAATACAGAAAAATCACATTTTCTCCTCTCATGACTTTATTGACATATGAGTGAAGTCACATGAAAATTTCAAGTACATTTGAGTTCAATTTAGTGAGTTATGAAATTATTAAGCTTAAAGGGTAAAGTGGTAATTAAAATTTTACCCTTAATTAAAACTTTAGGTTTAATAAAAAAAATTAATAAGTAAAATATTTGATCCTAATCTAATTTGGATGATTGAAATTTAAATAATTAAAGGGTAGAAACCCATTAAGCAATTTAAAATGATTAAACCTTAATTAAATAATTGATTAAATTTGGAAGAATAATAAAATTGGAATTATTAAAATAAGGATATTATTAGGAAGAGATTTATTCTTTAATTTAAAATTCCCTAAATTAATTATTTCATTAATATTCAATTCTTAATTAAAATTATAACTCAAATTCAAAACATTAAAAGACTTAATCATTAAACTAAAATTAAATTATTAAACTCTTTTAAAAATTTCAATTAAAATTAAAAATTAAAATTAAATTAAAAATTAAATTAAATTAAGTAAATTAAATTAAATTAAATTAAATTAAATTAAATTAAATTAAAATTAAAAGTTGAATTAAATTAAATTAAATTAAAGATTAAATTAAATTAAATAAACAAATTAAATTAAATTAAATAACTTAAATTAAATCAAATTAAATTAAACCAAATTAAAAATTAAATTAAATGAATTAAAATTAAATTAAATTAAATTAAATTAAATTAAATCAAATTAAATTAAAATTAAATCAAATCAAATTAATTTAATGTAACATCAAATCAAAGTAAATTGAATTAAATTGAATTAAATTAAATTAAAACTCAATTAAATCAAATTAAATTAAATTAAGTTGAATTAAATATAACATCACCAAAGACATAAAGAATTCAAAATAAATCTAAAATAACTTGAACACTAATCTAAATTTAAACCCATTAATGGAAATTAAACTAAATCACAAACCATTGGAACACCAATTTACCCTCAAAAGCTTTAGTTATTATAACTCCTAAACAGAACATTAAATGAAATGTTACTTCACTTATAGGATATTCAAATGTCCTAGTTCACTGAAGTAAGATAACAACGAAACTTGAATTCTCGGACGATTAATTCATTTGTATAATTAAACCCATTTGGACTTAAAACAATCCTAGAAATATTGAAAAGATGTTTAAGATTATTCTTAAGCACTTCCTCGATATGATAGGACATTTATAAGAACAATTGGACTTAATTGTTCTTTGATGAAGAAAATCGTCCTTAAACAAAAACACAAGGAATCTAGACGTCATAGGACATGACTAGCTATAGGATTAGGAATTTGGTAGAAAACCATAACCCTTACCTTAATTTTACCTAGGAACTTGCTTAAATATTCTAATTGTGTTTTAAGTGCAGCTTGGGATGACGGGAAGACCCTCCGGGTACGCTTTTATTTTATTGCAATCTACTTTCTTGCAATTTACATTATTGCAATTTACTTAACTGCATTGCACTTACTTTTCTTGCATGATAAACAATTGTTGCATGAAAACTCACACCTTTAGGATAGCCCCTAAAACTGAAACCAAAACTAAGTTAAAAGTCATTGCAAGATAAAATTCACCGCCACAACATTTCAAAATATAAAAAAACTCAAAATTTAATCACAAACGAACACAAAACTACAATTACAATTAAATTAAAACGTCCTGTTGGATGATCGGGAATACCTTGGATGATGTAACCTACGTGTTGCTAACGGGATTTCACTGGCCTAAATGAAAGTGTGGAACTCATCCAACTGAGTTTAGCAAATTCATCCGGACTAAGTGAATCCGATAAAAATAACGATGCCGGAAGGATGGAACCGTGGGATCTTAACCGGTGTTGTTATAATCAACTTTAAGATTTGTTTTAATTAAAACGTTAAAAACACTTGGAAATTAAGATTTTCTCTAAACCAAAACACTTTTCTCATCCCCTGATTTATGACTTCTAAAACTAAACCTCTGCAACAACAAGGAGCTCGGAGCATGGTGGGCAGCACGGCCATCGTCGTCGAGCAAAACTTGAACCTACATCGCGAAAACATTCCTAGAATTAAATAACAAAGCCATAGGACTTCGAGGTAATTTGCCTAGTGCAACATAAATCCTCAACCTTTTGTTAGGCATTTGCATTGCAAATTAAGCCCTAACCGGACTTAGGATTCCGAGGTAGTCGTTCGGTACGACATAAACCCTCACATCTTCGAGTGCATCCGCATGATCTGCGTCATGCAAATATAAGTCCTAATTAATTAAAATTGGCAAGATCAAAACATTTAAATAAACATTAGGACTTTCCTAAATCCAAACCAAACAATAGGATAGTCGGGAGATTACCGAAGTTCACTTCGAATCTGTAATTTCTCCTACTTTTCTTCCTTTGAATTCTCAAAATAAAATGTTCCAAATTTGATCCATTCCCTATTGAAACTCCAAAATTCAATCCTTTGAGAACTTAAACCTTGAAATTTTTGAGAGCAGAATTATTGATTATTATCGAGAGTTTTCTTAGGTGATTCCCGTCACTTAAGATGTAATTAACTATAGGGGCTTGCCCTTATAGGGAATTTTAAAGAACCCCGGTAATATAAACCCTGCTTAATTCATTTATATTAAGCAGGGGAATTTGTCGGCTTATAAAATTGGTTCGCAGACCAAACGGATGTCACAAACCTTCTAGTTTATTTAATCGAGCCCCATCGTCAAGCAGATGGTGTCTATTCTTCGGGATAGATACACGGTTTGTGATGTGGTGCTCGTTTATATAAACTATTTGGGATGTGAGATCGGTTTGATTTCATATCTTAAAATTTTCAAATTTAAAATTATTTTCAAAAATCAAATACTACTTTTCAAATTATTTATTTTAATTAAATTAAAAATTCGCCGACAACTTCTGTTAGGCGACCCCCTTTTCAAAATAAAACACACAACCTAAAAATATGCCGACAAAGAAGCACACCATTTTTGTCCAAAAATGGTTACTTATAAGATAGGGATGAATTTCCAAGAGTTTCCATAAACATCCCATCAAAAAGTCACCAAAACTCTTCAAATTTGAATTGAACCGACTTCGGGTGTCGGCGTCGCTCTATCGTGCCAATTAATTCTATGCTCTCTGGATTTGGGCGCCGGCGGCGTCAAAACACTTTTTCCACCATTTTGCTCCTTTTTGCTCCAGATTCGTTACTTTTTGCTTCTTTTCACTCTAATCACCTAAAATCATCATACCTGCAACAAATCATGAAAAATATCTTTCTTTAAAGTGCAATATCACCAAAAAAGGGTAAAATTAGATAACAAAAATCATATATATTTTTAGTGCATCAGTAAGGTAATGAGATTGGACGAGTTAAAGGATGAATTAACCTCATTTATCATATGTGTGTTTATGTTTGTGTTACAACTTTATATAAGACTTGCAGAACATTTTTATATTCCCTTACTGATACCTGCCATGCTAGTTAAACTTTTATTAAGTGAATTTCATTCTGGCATTATTAGTTTAGATTTACTTTCTACTGCATATTCTTCTATCCTAAAGAATACTTGTAAATGGTTTTGATAGACATTTGTGCTAGATAAAATTTCTAAATTACTTTTCTTTCTGCTTATATTTTTTGTACTGATGTTATATATGTTAAAAATTAAGTTTGGGGGTAGGAAGAAAAATAAAATTTTAATGTGAAAACACTTCCTTTTAGTGTAATTTTATTACAAGCATGTTTTAGGTTAGATTTACTTTCTCCTACAGTCATTCTATCCTGATTATGCATGTATATGAATTTGATAGGATGTTGTACTAGTAAGTATACTTAACCTTTACTTTTTCTTCCTGCTAAATTTTATGGAATTAGCTGCAAAATGTTTTAAAATCTAAGTTTGTGGGGAAGAAAAATTTTTAAAATGTAACTTTATTTGTCCTCAGCTGCTTGTATTTAATTTGATATCACTTTTAAAATGACTTGTGGCATGTGGTGTTACCTTTAGGTTACTATAATTTTAATTTTTGTAATTTTAGAAAAATAATCTAGTTGAAATCCTTAGTGAAGAAACTGTTCTAGAGCTAAGATATTTTGTGGGAAACATTAGGAAAATGATTTTTTTAATTATGGTAGAAAGGAGTTTATATTTGAAAAGCTAAAATTCATAGATTTATACTTAATGAGAATTGAGTCTTTATTGAAAACATTTTTCAAACTAATACTTACACTTATAAAAAGTGAGGGAAAGTTTTGAGTTTTGGATTTTAGAGAGAGGATAGTGAAATTCAAAATTATTAAAGGCCTATCCAGATATAGTAATCTTCACATAAAAAAGTGAAAAAAAAAGGATTAAAAATGACCCGAAAGAAAGGGAAAAAAAAGGTGAAAAAAAAGGGAAGGAAAAAAGGTGAAAAAAGAGGGATTGAAAATGATCCCAAAAGAAAAGAAAAAAAAAGAGAAAATAAGTAAGGAGAAGCCTAATAAAAAATTGGTTTCACTTAAATCTTTTTAAATGAAAAGACTTAAAAATAATTCTAAGCTTATTCTTATTTTAAAAGGTGTTGGTTAAATTGGTATAAATAAGTTGCTTAAATTCTATTTTTATACTATCTATGAATCTTTAGTTTGACAATTTTCAATAACTTTTGAATTAAATAGAAAATCAGGTTCCTAAGTTGAAAATGAGATATTCTTACACTCTAGTCCTAGGTTGATTTGCTAGAATTTCTCCTATAATATACGATAAGATTTCTGAGACGAAATTATAGGAAACTCTTTTGAAACCCACAACCACAAGTCAATATATTTTGTTTTTAACTTTATAGTGTTACTTGAGGACTAGTAACAGTTAAGTTCGGGGGATTTTGATGCACCAAAAATATATACAGTTTTTGCTATATGATTTTACTCATTTTTTTGTGATATTAAACTTTAAAAGGAAGGTATTTTGTATGTTTTTTTTTTGTTTCAGGTACAAAAAATGGTGATTGGAGCAAAAGGAAGCAAAAATGGTACAATTTGGAGCAAAAAGGAGCAAGAAAATAAAATTTGGCCTGACACATTTCGATAAGTCTTTCTATGTTTAATCTCTTTTACACTTCTTGCATATTTTTTAATGAGATTACGCTTTAAAGAAAGGTTATTTTTATGCATATTTTGTAGGGATATCTGTCAGGAATGCAACGCAACTGAAATGGGGCGAATCAGAGCTGAAACGGAGCTAAAAGGAGCAAAATGGTGGAGCTACGCAGAATGGGCGCCCAAACCGGTGTCGGCTGCACAAGAAACCCGAGACCACAAAAAATAGGGCACCAGCAGTGCCCTATTCAATGCCAGTGGCGCCCAAGATAGTCTGGATGCGAAATTGAGATGTTATTGGCAATATACATCGAATCTGGACGCTTTTTGGAAGGTTTTTTCATGCACCTCTTGGGAAATTAGTCCCTACACTATTTTAAACCGAATTTGAAGCCAAAAAATGGGGGAGATGTTAGGGAAAACGTGGAGAATTATTAGAGATCTTAGAATAGGAGTAGAAATGTAGATTGGTGAGGGGATTTTGAGAGAATCTGTAAGGGAATGTTCTAGTATTGCATGGATCTGCGGGAAACTTTATGGGAGAGATTTTCATTGTCCTTTCAAGGGAAAAAGCTAAGTATTGTGTTCTTCATTATCTTATGATTTTGTAAACACTTATTTTGTGGATTTTCTTTGAAATGAAGTTATTCGTAGTGTTTTCTTCGTGCATTGTGATATCTTTCTCTTAATCTTTCTTCTTGTTTGGAAATAGTGACACAAGAAAATTATGTCATTATTTTCATTCTACTTTTCTTTGCAATGAGTAGGATTCATTTTTAGGATATTGGGATGCTTTCTAGAAGAAGTTTAATTATAAATGTGATGATTTTTACTTGCACTTTATTTACATTACAAAAAGGGCTCGTTGTATTGTTAAAATTCATTGTAATTGCATTGTCCCAAAAGGGTGGTGTAATTCTTAATAAAGTGGAACCACATTCAATTTCCATGAATGAATTGTGTAGTTCATGGGGATTGAGTGCAAATAAATAGGGAAATATGATTTCATGGGCGTCGAATTGGAGGTTTCAGGGTGACAAGCTGAGATCCCCAATTTGGTCCTAAGATTGGTAACAAAAGTTGAAGGTTAGCCTTCAGGTGAAGGGTAAGTGGGAGCTCCGTAGTGACAGCCGGTATCCTCCCAGACTAGCCTTAGATTTAGGAAGTAAGCCTAGGATTTGTCAATGTTCTTTATATCACTCTGAAGAGGGGGTACTCGGAAGAGGGTAAAGAATAGGATTGCTCCTATTTGGCACATACAATATTTAATGCATCTCATTCCTATACATTATCCAATTTCTTACATGAGAATAATAGTTTTTATTATCTCAAAATTCACAAAACTAATTTCCCCAAAAAGGGTTATCTTTAGAAGTAATATTTGCATTTAGGAGTAGTTAATATTCTTACATATAATCATCTGCATTTAGGAGTAGTAGTTAGAAAAAACACTTATATCATCCTTCCAAACTAAGGTTGTTCATAGTAGACTTGAATTTGACTAAGAACCTTTTACCTCGCTTCCCTGTGGGATCAATAAACGGGACTCCATTAGAGCTCTATATTACTTGATACGATACATATACTTGCGTTTGAAATTGTGACTTTACAAAATCATTATAAATATATAAATCTGAGGTCATAAATTCTTATATATAAAAAGTTGCATCAACACCTATGCTCCAACCAGCGGCACATTGTTGACCTCATTTTTGATGAGGTCTTCTCTTCTCTCTTTAGTACTTAGGATCTAGCCTTAGGCTTTTCCTTTGACTATCTTAGAGGACTAGAGATGGAACCTACCCCTTTAGAAACTCAACCACTTCTTAACTCCCTGCAAACTCCACAAACTTGATTGTAGGCCCCTAATCACCTAGAGGGTCGAAATCAAATGTGGAAGTTTAAAGGATGAGTTCCTATAGGACTCTTTGGCCTTAGGACTGCCCTGGGTGGCCTGGTCTGGTGAGGGCTGACTTACAAACACACTACACTTATACACTACACTTTCACACATCTCCTAAAACCACACTCATACCCAACTTGACCTCCTGACTCATGAAGGTGATTCACATGGATGGTCCTTAACCCCTAAGCCCTCGCTAAGCAGGGTTAGGAACAACATAATGAATACACAAAATGAGTCCTCTCATGGCTCATATGAGCTTAATATGGCTTCATGGCTCAACCTAAACGATTCCATGTCACTTAAATTTGATTAATCTTCATTTTTTCAAAATTTCAGCTTTTGGCCCACGGACCCTGACCCTCCTAACCTACCAAAAGCCCCGAATAGTCTCAAAATCTCCAAAATTCCTAAATCACCCAAAATTCCTCAAAATTGATCTTAAACATTTCCATACCACTCAAATTGATCATTTACAGCAAAAAATACAAAAAATTCCAAAAATACCCCCAATACCCTCCAAATTACCAAAATGCCCCTCTCGACCCAAAAATTCAAAAAAAATTCCAAAAATTCCCAGAAAATTTCAAAAAATCCCAAATATTCCCAATTTCATTTTGTTCAACTACACCATGGGCTGATTTTGTCAATTTACCTCACTTTTACCAAAACCCCCAATTTAACCCATTTTAAACCCAAGTGAACCCAATGTCAAACCAAACCTACCCAATTGACCCCAATTTTGGTCCAATTCAATTCTAAACTTCAATTCAACATCCCAAATGTCAATCTGGACCAAATTCAAGCCCAATTTTATTGGCATTTGAATCCAATTTCACTTTTGACCTTAAAGACCAATTTTGACCCATGACCCAAACCTAACCCAAACTCACCCAATTCAACTCCAATTAACCCCAAATCTTTTCTAAATCCTCCTTAGCATCCCCACAAGCAAAACACTAACATGATTTGCCCAAAATTTGGACCCAAATCCCACTCAAATTCAACCCAAAGCAAAAAGGCCCAATTTTGACCTAAACCCAAACCTAACCCAAATGAGCCCAAACCCCAAAATCAAAGCCCAACCAAAGTCAAACCTCTTTGAAACACTGCCATAAACATTTCTCAACATTGATTTTACATCAATTTCAACCCTAGCCCAACATTGGCCCAACTTGGCCCACTTGGACCTATATTGGCCCATTCACCAAAAGAGCCCAAATTCAACCCAATTCAAACCCAAATCACCCCCAATTTGCTTCAAGTCACTCATGACACATCCATGAGCTAAACCCAACAATTATTTAGCCCAAGCCTTTACCAAAATTTCATCCCAAAATCCATTTTAAAATTCAAAAGCCCATTCCCTTAAACCATTTTAAAAGCCCACATTTACCAAATTTTAAAAGCCCAAAGTCCATTACCAAGCCCACATGAAACCTTTTCTTCATCATTCCTTTGATAATCCTATTTGACCAAAGTCTTAAACCATCATGAAATCAACCCATTTGTAGCATCATGACAAATCCCATCAATGGAATCCAAAGTTTTCAAAATTCCAAATAACCCTTTTCCATGCAAGTGAGCCAACCTTTTCCCAAGCCATGAGCAAGCCAAATGAAGTCATGGAGCCATGAATAAGCCATATGCAAGCTATGGGGAGCCCTTTCCACCTCACCATGCAACTTATGGCAAGAAGAGGGAGCCTTTCCTAAGCCTTCACTAAACCTTTTTAACCCCATTCATGATACACTTTAACCAAAATTGGCCACCTCACCTTGGATGGGGACTTCACCACACATATGAGGCTGACCCAAATGATCTCACATCAGCCCAAATCAAGCCTTGGTGAGTGAACCAAGCCAAAATCATGAATTGACCCAAATTGGACCAAAAATGCTCCTTACACCCATGCCATTTAAATCCTTGACTTTACACATGGCATAACCCAATTGATTGCACCAAGATCAAGCTCAATCATGTGAGTTTTTCTCAAAGAAAAACCTTGGTGAATGAACCAAGCCAACCCTCATGGCCACCCAAGCTCCACCATAACCTTCCTTATTTAAACCCCACCTCCATGACCAAGGGGAGGAGATGCAAGATTTACCTTGGGAGACTATGCCAAATTGTTTCCAAAGCTTCTCCAAGCATTTCTAAGTTCAATCAAATCATTTCCAATCGAGGCCTCACCTCTTGGACAAAGGTATCAATTTTTTTCTCCTCCAACCGAGCATGTTTTAATTTTCTGTACTTATTCACATGTTTTAAGTATATCATCACCGTATAGATGTGTGCTACTCAATTAGACGATCATTTTAAAAAAAATTCATTAAATTTCGTTGAGAATCGAAGGAGATATCAAGGTTTGAAGTTGGACGGTTTTGAGTGAATAGAACAAAGAAAGAGGAGCAGCAGCCGTCCGATCAGGCATGTATCCCACGGACGGCACTGATGGAGTTGGACGGCAGCTTTATCCGTGAATAGGCAACCATGCCAGCCAGTAGCAGCGCGACACGTGTCATTTGAGCGGGAAATGCATTTTTTTTATTTATTTTTGAACCTAAACTTCAAAAAATCATAACTTTTCATAGAAAACTTAAAAAAATAAAATAAAAATACCCTCTTGCTCACTGAGACAAGGAGAATAATTTGGAAGTGATTTTATATTTATTTGATGCATATTTTATTTTTAATTAATTAAATAGTGTTTTCAATCATTCAATTCTCCATGCATGTATACAACTCATCATAGCATGAGACCATAGGGCTTTTGAAGCCTTTGATCTTGGGAACATTCCCTAAATTTTTCAAGATCATAAGCCATTTCCATAAAGAGTTATGTATTTTCCAAGTTTATGTCACTGTTTGTGGTATTTTAATTCCAATAATTATCATGTTGTGAAATAAATTCTAAGAAAATTTGGTAATGTTCCTTAGGACTAGAGGACCCTATGAAAAATATATTTTGAGTTAACTCACTTGGAATGACCCTAATTGGCTTAAACACCCAAAATAGATCCCAAATTAATTAGAGCTAACCATACATCAAATTGACTTGAAATCAATTCTCCACTGACCTTTAGGATCAGAGGAACCCACCATAAAAATTTGAGGCCAATTGGACTTGGTTAGCCCTACTAAATGGGTTGATTAAGCCATTTAGTCAATTTAAACTTTAAAAATTCATAACTTTCAAAATACTTTTTAAAAATTCACCAAATTGGTTTTGGAGCCTCTCTGATATTAGGGGAATTTAAAAAAATTAAAATTTCAATTTTCTAAAAAAGTTAATTTTTTTAATATTATTTTAATATTTTAATAATTAAAAAATAATAAAAATCACAAAAATAATAAAATTCACCGAAATGTCACATTTTGAATTTTAATCACTTAGGAACAAACCCCATATTTTTCTTAGGTCTATTTAGTGAGATATTAAATTTTAAAGCTCTAGGGTAATTTTAAAATTAAAAAAATGTATTTTCTAGCATTTTCACTAAAATAATTATAATAAATCATAGAAAAATCAGAAAATTATAAAATTTGATTCTATGATTTCCTTGATATTAGAGAGATTTTTGAAAAATATAAAATTCATTTTTCAACATTTATTTTATTTTTAAATTAATTAACACTCCAAAACTTAAAATAATTATAATAAAAATAATATAATTCAAAAAATCACCAAAATTGGTCCAAGTGGTCCTCTGGTCATTAGGAATGTCTCCTAATTTTCTTATGGACAGAAACTTTCCCTTGGTCATGTTATTAAATTTTCCTTGGAAATCTCTATTTTCTACCAAAAATAATTATATAAATATATTAAGTACAGTAAAAATCACATTTTCTCCTCTCATGTCTTTATTGACATATGAGTGAAGTCACATAAAAATTTCAAGTTCATTTGAGTTCAATTTAGTGAGTTATGAAATTATTAAGCTTAAAGGGTAAAGTGGTAATTAAAATTTTTAATCCTTAATTAAAACTTTAGGTTTAATAAAAAATTAACAAGTAAAATATTTGATCCTAATCTGATTTAGATGATTGAAATTTAAATAATTAAAGGGTAGAAACCCATTAAGCAATTTAAAATGATTAAACCTTAATTAAATAATTGATTAAATTTGGAAGAATAATAAAATTGGAATTATTAAAATAGGGATATTATTAGGAAGAGACTTATTCTTTAATTTAAAAATCCCTAAATTAATTATCTCATTAATATTCAATTCTTAATTAAAATGATAACTCAAATTTAAAATATATTAAAAGACTTAATCATTAAACTAAAATTAAATTATTAAACTCTTTTAAAAATTTCAATTAAAATTAAAAAATAAAATTAAATTAAAAATTAAATTAAATTAAGTAAATTAAATTGGATTAAATTAAATTAAATTAAATTAAAATTAAAAATTGAATTAAATTAAATTAAATTAAATTAAATTAAATTAAATAAATAAAATTAAATTAAATAAATAAAATTAAATTGAATTAAATTAAATTAAAAATTAAATTAAATTAAATTAAATTAAATTAAATCAAATTAAATTAAAATTAAATCAAATCAAATTAATTTAATGTAACATTAAATCAAACTAAATTGAATTAAATTAAATTAAAACTCAATTAAATTAAATTAAATTAAATTATGTTGAATTAAATATAACATCACCAAAGACATAAAGAATTCAAAATAAATCTAAAATAACTTGAACACTATTCCAAATTTAAACCCATTAATGGAAATTAAACTAAATCACAAACCATTTGAACACCAATTTACCCTCAAAAGCTTTAGTTATCATAACTCCTAAACAGAATATTAAATGAAATGTTACTTCACCTATAGGATATTCAAATGTCCTAGTTCACCGAGCAAGATAACAAAACTTGAGATTCTTGGACGATTAATTCATTTGTGTAATTGAATCCATTTGGACTTAAAACAATTCTAGCAATATTGAAAAGATGTTTAAGATTCTTCTTAAACACTTTCTCAATATGATAGGATGTTTATAAGAACAATTGAATTTAATTGTTCTTTGATGAAGAAAATTGTCCTCAAACCAAAACACAAAGAACCTAGACGTCATAGGAAATGACTAGCTATAGGATTAGGAACTTGGTAGAAAACCATAACCCTTCCCTTAGCTTTACCTAGGAACTTGTTTAAATATTCTAATTGTGTTTTAAGTGCAACTTGGGATGACGGGAAGACCCTCCGAGTACGCTTGTATTTTATTGCAATTTACTTTCTTGCAATTTACATTATTGCAATTTATTTAATCGCATCGCACTTACTTTTCTTGCATGATAAACAACCGTTGCATGAAAACCCACACCTTTAGGATAGCCCCTAAAACCGAAACCAAAACTAAATTAAAAGTCATTGCAAGATAAAATTCACCGCCACAACATTTCAAAATATAAAACAACTCAAAATTTAATCACAAACAGAACACAAAACTACAATTAGAACTAAATTAAAACGTCCTGTTGGATGATCGGGAATACCTCGGATGATGTAACCTACGTGTTGCTAACGGGATTTCCCACAATCTAAATGAAAGTGTGGAACTCATTCAGTTGAGTTTAGCAAATTCATCTGGACTAAGTGAATCCGATAAAAATAATGATGTCGGAAGGATGGAACCGTGGGATCTTAACCGGTGTCGTTATAATCAACTTTAAGATTTGTTTTAGTTAAAATATTGAAAACACTTGGAAATTAAGATTTTCTCTAAACCAAAACACTTTTCTCATCCCCCGATTTATGACTTCTAAAATTGAACCTCTCGCAACAACAAGGAGCTCGGAGCATGGTGGGCAAGACGGCCATCGTCATCAGCAAAACCCGAGTCTACTTCAAGCAAAACTTTCCTAGAATTAAATAACAAAGCCATAGGACTTCGAGGTAGTTTGCCTAGTGCAACATAAATCCTCAACCCTTCATTAGGCATTTGCATAGCAAATTAAGCCCTAACCGGTCTTAGGATTCCGAGGTAGTCGTCTTATACGACATAAACCCTCATATCTTCGAGGCTATTTGTATGATTCTGTCATATAAATATAAGCCCTAATTAATTAAAATTGGCGAGATTAAAAAATTAAATAAACATTAGGAATTCCCAAAATTCAAAGCCTAACATTAGGATAGTCTGGGAAGTCACTGAAGTTCACTTCGGGTTTGTGACATCGCCTACTCCTCTTCCTTTGGACTCCTAAAATAAACTGTTCCAAATTTGAGATATTCCCTATTGAAATTTCCAAAATCCAATTGTTTGAAAATCTTAAACTTTGAAATTCTTGAGAGCAAAACCACTGATCATTATCGAGAGTTTTCTTAGGTGATTCTCGTCACTTAAGATGTAATTAACTATAGGGGCTTGCCCTTATAGGGAACTTTAAGAACCCGTGTAATATAAACCCTCGCTTAATTCATTTATATTAAGTAGGGGAACTTGTCGGCTTATAAAATTGGTTCGCGGACCAAACGGATGTCACAAATCTCCTAGTTTATTTAATCGAGCCCCATCATCAAGCAAGGTGTCTATTCTTCGGGATAGATACACGGCTTTGTGGTGCGGTGCTCGTTTGTATAAACTATTTGGGATGTGAGATCGGTTTGATTTCATATCTTAAAATGTTCAAATTTAAAAATTATTTTTAAAATCAAATACTACCTTTTCAAATTATTTATTTAAATTAAATTAAAAATTCGCCGACAATTTCTGTAGGCGACCCCTTTTCAAAACACACAACCTAAAAAATATGCCGACACACATAGCCGCCAGTGCACATTTTTGAACAATTCTGCCAAATGTCAAAATCTTCATTCTAATTCCTTTAAGTCATTAAATAAGGTCAAATAAATACCACTATAGCATAAAAAACTCCAAAATTCTACCATATTTTTCAAATCAAACCAAATAAAAGCACACAAACAAACATAAGACAAAACACATCGATAAATATGGGTTACCTCCCACAAAGCGCTTGGTTTTACGTCATCAGCTTGACATACCCTTAGCTTATTCTAAGTGACCCAACATCTGATTCTCATCAGGTTTAAGTAATTGACTGAAAAGTAAGATTGACCGTTCACTTTAAATATTCTTCTAGTCTTAGGATCTCATAAGAATAAATTTTCGTCATAATAAATGGGCCTGTCCACCTGGACTTAAGTTTTCCAGCAAAAATTCTCAATCTAGCATTATATAGCATAACGTTTTGCCCTAGCTCAAGATTTTTAGTAAGAATCTTCTGATCATGCCACAACTTCATCTTTACTTTATAATTCATAGTATTTTCATAAAATTCATTCCTTATCTCTTCAAGCTCATTTAATTGCAACAATTTTTTTCTCCATCATCTTTCAAATTAAAATTGAACTCTTTAATAACCCAATATGCTTTATGCTCAAGTTTAACTGGTAAATGATAAGCTTTTCCAAAAATTAGCCTATATGGGGACATTCTTATAGGAGTTTTGTAGCAGTCTTATAGGCCCACAAAGCATAATCCAATTTAATTGACCAATCCTTTCTATTTGTATTAACAGTCTTTTCCAATATTCTTTTAATTTCACGATTGGATAATTCAACCAAACCACTTGTCTGCGGATGGTTAATATGTTATTTCTTTACTAACTTTTCCATGATCGCATTTCTAAAATGACTTCCCACGTCAGTTATGATTACTCTTGGTATTCTAAATCTGCAAAATATATTCTTAATTAAAAATTTTGCAACACTTTGAGCATCACATCAAGGTAAAGCAACAGCTTCTATCCATTTGGATACATAGTCTACTCCTATCAAAATGTATGTATTTTCGAAAGATGGTATAAATGGTCCCATGAAATCTAATCCCCAAAAGTCAAATATTTCAACTTCTAACATATAATTGAGGGGCATCTCATTTCTTCTAGAAATATTGCCTACACGTTGACATCGATCACAATTTTTAATATAAACATTAACATCCTTAAAAATTGTAGGCCAATAAAATCCAGATTGTATGATTTTATATGGAATTTTATCAACTCCAAAATGTCCCTCATAATCAGAATTAGGACATTTTTGAATAATTTCATAAGTTTCTTCTAAAGGCACACATCTTTGAATAATCAAATCTTTTCCTTTTTTATATAGAAATGGGTCATCCCAAAAATAAGTTTTGGCTTCAGATATAAATTTCTTCCTCTCCTAGTATGTCAAACCATAAGGTAAAATATTACTGAAAATAAAGTTTACAATGTCGGCCTACCACGGAACATGCCACTCATTAACAGCGAATAATTTTTCATCAGGAAAATTTCATTAATTTCTTCAACATCACAGAGAGATTTTTTAGTTTCAAACTGGATAGATGATCAGCAATTTGATTATCATCACCCTTCCTATCTACTATCTCGAAATCAAATTCTTGCAAAAGAAGAATCCATCTAATTAAACTTGGTTTTGCATCCTTCTTCTTCATTAAATACTTAATAGCAGAATGATAAGTATGCACCACACATTTAGTTCCAATTAAATAAGATCTAAATTCATCAAAGGCAAATACTATAGCTAATAAGTCTTTCTCAGTAGTGGTATAATTAATTTGAGCTTCATTAAAAGTTTTACTAGCATAGCAAATTACTTTGAAAATTTTATCATATATTTTACCTAAAACAGCTCCAATAGCATAATAATTAGCATCACACATTAATTAAAAAGGTTTTTCCTAGTTTGGTGAAACAATAACAGGTGTAGTGATTAATTTTTCTTTTAAAGTTTCAAAAGCTTTTAATTAATCATCATCAAAAGTAAAAATTACATCGTTTTCCAGTAAACGACATAAAGGCTTCGAAATTTTTGAAAAGTCTTTAATATAACACATGTAAAATCCATCATGTCCTAGAAAACTTCTAATTCCCATTACATTAGTTGGGCAAGGTAAATTAGAGATCACTTCAATTTTTGCAGGATCTACTTCCATACCATTTTCTAATATACGATGTCCCAAAACAATTCTTCCTGTTACCATAAATTGGCATTTCTCCCAGTTAAGAACCAAATTATTTTCTTCACAACGTTTTAGAACTTTAGATAGATGTTCTAAACATGATTCATATGAAATTCCAAACATTGAAAAGTCATCCATAAAAACTTCAATTCCTTTTTCGATTAAATCAAAGAAAATTGTCATCATACATCTCTGAAATGTAGCGTGGGCATTACATAAACCTAAATGCGTTTCTCTAAAAGCAAATGTGTCATAAGGACTGGTAAACGTTGTTTTCTCTTGATCCTCAGGAGCAATTTAAATTTAGTGGTAACAAGTATATCCATCTAAAAAAATAAAGTATTTATGCCCAGCTAGTCTATCCAACATTTGATATAGAAAAGGAAGTGGAAAATGATCTTTCCTAGTGGCAAGGTTTAATTTTCTATAATCAATGCATATTCACCATCCTGTAACTTATCTTACTAGTATTATTTCATTCATTTCATTAACAGTCACAGTAACTCCTCATTTCTTAGGAACACAGTGAATAGGACTAACCCATACACTATTTAAAATAGGGTAGATAATTTCAGCATCCAACCACTTTAAATTTTCTTTTTTAACAACTTCTTTCATGATAGGACTTAATCTCCTTTGAGGATCAGCCCAACTTTTGCAGTTATCCTCCATAAGGATTCGATGCATACAAATTGAAGGACTGATTCCTTTAATATCAGCTATTTTCCATCCAAAAGCTTTCTTATAATTCTTTAAAGTTTCAAGCAAACTCTCTTCTTCTCTTTCAGTTAATTGAGAGGAAATTATAACTGGAAAAGTTGAGGAATCACCTAAAAAGGCATACTTCAAATAATTATGAAGCATATTTAAATTAAGTTCAGGAGGTTTTTTAATTGATGGACCAAAAGATTCATCTTTTTTATCATGTCTAAAATTTCAAAATTTTCATGAACATAATTTAAATCTTCCTCATGAAAATCTTCAGAATCTTGTAATTCCTTTTCTTGCTTGTGTTTTAATTCTTTACTTTCAGATTTCTCTTCATAAGTTGACTTGAAATGGCATTCACTCAAATATTTGATAACATCCATCCTAACATTCATCATCTTTACCTCTTGCAGGATATCTCATTAACTTTGAAATATTTAATGTAACATTTAGATCATTAACTCGCATCACTAAATCCCCTTTTTGCTCATCTATCATTGCTCTACTTGTGGCTAGGAAAGGTCTCCCTAAAATTATGGGTATCTCTTTATCTTCCTCCATATCCAACACTATAAAATCAATAGGTAAAATAAATTGATCCACTTTCACCAAAACATCCTCAATAATTCCTTTAGAATATGTGATCGAACGATCAGCTAATTGCAATATTACAGTGGTAGAGGTTATTTTTCCTGATCCCAGACTTTTGAAAATTGATAATGGCATAAGGTTAATGCTTGCACCCAAATCACATAAAGCTTTTCCAAAAAATATGTCTCCGATTGCACATGGAATTGTGAAACTTCCAAGATCTTTAAGCTTTTCTGGAAGCTTTTTCTGAATTATTAAACTGCACTCTTCACTAAGGGCAACAGTTTCATTATCTTCAAACTTCCTCTTTTTGTTAAGAATATCCTTCATAAATTTCACATAGCTTGGCATTTGTTCTAAGGCTTCAGCAAATGGAATGTTGATTGTAAGCTTCTTAAATATCTCTAAGAATGTTGAAAATTGCTTATCCAATTTTTGTTGTCGATGTCTCTAAAGAAATGGAGGTGGTGGCTTTTCTAAATCAATTTTAGGTGGAGAAATAGGTCTTTCCAAACTTTTCAGAGCGTCCTCTTTCGGTTTCAATTTCTTCATACTCTACTTCGGTCTCTTTTTTAACTCTACCTTCCAACTCTCTTCCACTTCTCAACTGAATAGCTTGTATTTGCTTTTTAGTTTTGTCTCTTGGATTTACTTCTGTATTACTAGGAATTGTTCATTAGGATCTATTACTTAATGAATTGGAAATCTGCCCTAATTGGTTCTCAATATTTATGATTGTAGCTCCTCGACTTTATAATTAATTTACCATTTGGAACACTACTTCTTCTATAGACAACTTCTTCTCCTTAAATTGTGAAGTATTGTTAAAACTTGAAGGATAGGTTGGTCTATAATTATTATTCCCTTGGTTGTTCCAGTTTCCCAATGGGTTTACTTGGTTGTTCCCCCATTATTGATTACTACCACCATAATTATTGGTATTTCAGTTAAAGTTTGGATGGTTTTTCTAACCTGGGTTATAATAATTAGAATATGTGTTATTAGGCTTACTTATAGAATTTAGAGTTTCTGGTGAAATTTGGCCTAATGAATTTCCTTCAATCATGGAAGTTGGCTGAGAAAAATTCATCCCAAATTGGTCTATCTTCCTTGAAATTGCAGCAACTTGATTTGCTAGCATTGCAAAAGCATCATTTTCATGGATGTTGGCGACCATTTTAGGATTTAAAATTTTAGAAGGCCATTGAAAATTATTAGTAGTCATTTCTTCAATTAAAGCATAAGCAACAGCAAACTGTTTAGAAATCAATGAACCAACAGCAGTGGCATCAATAATAGATGTAAGAGATTTAACTAATCCATTATAAAATGTCTGAATTATTAACCAATCTGATATCGAATGATGTTGACACTTTCTTAAGAGATCTTTAGAACATTCTCATGTTTCATATATGGATTCCCCTTCAAACTGACAAAAAGATGTAATATTATTTCTAAGCTTCGTAGTCTTCGATGGTGGAAAATATTTAGCAAGAATTTTTTGTGCTAAATCACCCCAAGTTCTGATAGATTCAGGTGCTAACAAATTTAACCAAATCTTAGCTTTATCCCTCAGTTAAAAAGGGAAAAGTCTAAGTCTAACAGCATCATCTGAAACACCATCGTATTTAAAAGTAGCGCACAATTATAGAAAAATAGCAAGATGTAAATTAGGATCTTCTGTAGGTACTCTCACAAACTGATTATTAGATACCATCTGGATAATAGAAGGTTTAAGTTCAAATGAATTAGCAGCTACAGTAGGGTGTTGAATACTACCATGAAGTTCATCCACTGTAGGGTTAGCATAATCTCTTATAGGTCTAAATTCTTGATGGATTTCAACATTTTGATGATCTTGATTTGCTATTTCTTACATATTCTTATCTTTTTCAAAATTTTTAATTTTTTTTATTTTTCTTATAGTTCTTTCTAATTCATAATTGTAAGTTACAAGTCCCTTAGAACCTGAACCACACATACAAAATTAACAAAAAATAAATAAAACACACTAACAAAAACAATGAAAAGTAAAAACTTAATTTTTCTTAAATTTTGTTTAAATAAAATTTTAATTAATTTCCCAGGAAACAGCGCCAAGAACTTGATCCCCAAATATTTATGCTTACGATTTAGATATGAAATTATACTTATAATTATTTATAAAATGGGATACTACGCAAGTATATGTATCATTTATCAAGTAATATAGGACTTTTTAATTAAGCCCCGATATATCGAGCCCACAAAAAAATGTCTAAAATTTAAAGAAATAAGAAAAATAACTTTTTACTTTTTAAAAAGATTTTGTAAAGTATGTTTTAAGATATTAAGTTTTTCAAATTTGTTTTTTGTATTTTCTGAATAAAAATTAAAGCAAACAACTAAAGTTAACATAATTTTAAAATAGTATGAAAGCAAATGAGAATAAAATATCTTTTTCCTCTTTCAATGAATTTATAATAATTATGGAATTTCGTTATGGAAGTATCAAAAATGTGTTGTGCCAAATAAAAGCAATTATATTCTTTACTTGGTTCTATAAAAAACATTGGTTAATTTGATGATTTGAAATCTTGTAGATGGGTTAGGCATGAAAGATATTAGCTCTCACTCTAGAGTTCCCTCAATTCCCTCCACCTGGGGCTAACATCTCATAAAAAATTTTTGCATTAAACTAAATTAGGGGGACTTTAGCCTGTCACTCTAAAGTCCTCTAATTTTACTCCCCATTATAAGCATATCTTTCTATTTATTTGCTCCCAATCATATGGACTACAATTCTCATCCATATAATTGCATGTGATTCTTTCTAATTATTGATTAAGACAATACCGCAATAAATCTTACATAATCTCCCAACAAATTTTAACATCTTAATTGGACAAATGAAGAATTAAATGAAGTGAAAGGTAGTGAATCATCACAACTTCTTCCAACATTAAAATACTATACTTCACACAACTACCTTCTATAATTTAATTACTTCATCATTTAAAAGGAAAAAAATAAAGAAAACTATTCAGAATCCATGGAGAAAACACAATCACAACTTAATTTAAAAGTAGAAATCATAATGAAAACACAAAAATTTTTACTTAAAAACCAAATGTAAACAAATTTAAAAACTTATCTGAAAATCCTCTCCACAAGACTCTTAAAGTTACTTTGAAACTTTGCTTTCCCTTTACAAGACTCAATAGAGCTTGGTGCCCAACTCTGTTAACTCCAAAGCTCTATTCTACTCTTAATAAAAACTAGATACAATTGATAATAAAAGTGATGAAGTGTAAAGGTGTACTCTCTTTAACATAAACTTGACTCTTAACACTAATCAAACCATCCAAAAACAACTCTTTTTCTGATCTTCAAATTTTCTTTTTAAAATTTTCCAAAAGGTGCCTTAGTGTATCTTCAAAATATGTCCAAATTCAATGTATCCACCAAGAATGAATCCATCTGTTCAAATTTTAAATGAGTTTTGGCGCTGATGGGAAGTTAGTGAAGTTTAAACTAAAGGATGCTTCAAAACCCCCTTCAAATTCACCCCAAAATCAAATAAATTCGTCACTTTAACTGTGGCGCCTATGCGCCAGCCATCCGTCGCTTAGGCGTCAGAGGCCAATTTTGCACTGTTGACCTCATTTTTGATGAGGTCTTCTCTTCTTCTCTTTAGTACTTAGGATCTAGCCTTAGGCTTTTCCTTTGACTATCTTAGAGGACTAGAATCGGGACCCACCTTTAGAAATTCAAACCACTTCTTAACTCCCCGCAAACTCCACAAACTTGACTATAGACCCCTAATCACCTGGAGGGTCGAAATCAAATGTGGAAGCTCAAGGATGAGTTCCTATAGACTCTTCGGCCTTAGGATCGCCCCAGGCGGCCCTGGTCCAGTGGGGCTGATTTACACACACACTACACTTATACACTACACTTTCACACACTTCCTAAAACCACACCCATACCCAACTTCGACCTCCCGACTCATGTAGGTGATTCACATGGATGATCCTTAACCCCTAAGCCCTCGCAAGAGGTTAGTGAACAACATAGTGAATGCCTCAAATGAGTCCCTTCATGGCTCATATAGGCTTGATATGGCTTCATGGCTCAACCAAAATGACTTCTTTCCACTTAAATCAACCCAATCTTCAATTTCCCAAATTTTCAATTTTTGACCCCCGGACCCTACACCCGCTAAACCTACCCAAAACCCTCGAAATTACCCAAATTTCTCAAAAATTTCCAAATTATCCAAAATTCTCCAAAATCAATCCCAAACATTTCCACATCACTTAAATTGATCATCCATACCCAAAAAATACCAAAAATTCCAAGAAAACCTCCCAATACCCTCCAAATACCCAAAATACCCTCTCGACCCAAAAATCCAAAAATTCAGAAAATTCCCAGAAAATTTCAGAAAATCCCAAATATTCCCAATTTCATTTTGTCCAACTACACCATGGGCCAATTTTGTCAATTTACCCTACTTTTGTCAAAACCCCCAATTTGGCCCATTTTAACCCAAAGTGAACCCAATGTTAAACCAAACCTACCCAATTGACCCCAAATTTTGGTCCAATTCAGTTCTAAACTTCAATTCAACATCCCCAATACCAATCTAGACCAAATCCAAGTTCAATTTGATTGATATTTGGATCTAATTTCACTTTTGGCCTTAAAGCCCAATTTGGACCCATGACCCAAACCTAACCCAAACTCACCCAATTCAACTCCAATCAACCCCAAACCTTTTCTAAATCTTCCTTAACATTCCTACAAACAAAACACTAACATGATTTGCCCAAAATTTAGACCCAAACCCCACTCAAATTCAACCCAAAGCTAAAAGGCCCATTTTCGACCTAAACCCAAACCTAACCCAAATGAGCCCAAACCCCAAAATCAAAGCCCAACCAAAGCCAAAACCTCTTTGAAACACTCCCATAAACATTTCTCAACATTGATTTTACATCAATTTCAACCCTAGCCCAACATTAGCCCAACTTGGCCCACTTGGACCCATATAGGCCCACTTACCAAATAAACCCAAATTCAAACCAATTCAACTCCAAATCACACCAAATTGACTCCAAGCCCTTCATAGAACATCCCTAAACCAATTATGACATTATTTGACAAAGTTCGTCACAAAATCTTTACCCAAATGCCCATCCTAAAATCAAAAGCCCATTTCCCCTTAAACTTTCCTAAGAGCCCACTTCCTTCAAATTCAAAAGCCCAAAATCTACCCTAAAGCCCACATGACATCTCCATTTGTCATCCACTTAATTAAATCCATTACCTAAGTGCTAAATTCATCATCAAATTATTCCAAATCAAGTTTCATACAGATTTCCATCAAATTACCAAAAATTCCTAAAATCCATTTTCATGAAATTGACCAAACCTTTTCCCAAGCCAAAGGTGAGCCATGCAAGCCATGGACAAGCCACATGAAGCCATGGAAGGCTTCGACATGTGATCAAGCCATTAATGGCAAAAGGAGGGGCCCCTTTCCTAATCCTCCTTAAACCCTTTTTTACCTTAAGCATGTCACACACTAAACCATGCTTAGCCACCTCATCATGGATGGAGACCACACCATTCTCTCTGGTCGACTCAAGTGACCCTTTTCAGCCCAAGACCAGTGCCTCGGGTGGTGAACCTAGCCTCAAAACCATGGGTTGACTCATTTGAACCCAAAATGGTCTTCCCCCCATTCCATTTCAATCCAAGCTCTTTACACATGGCAATTGCCAATTGCTTGCACCAAGTCCCAGCCCTGACCCACCTGACCTTGAGGGTGACCCATGCCTGGTCGGCCAGCCACCGAGCCGCCGGAAAACACCATGGCCGAGAGCTCACATGTGAGCCCAACTTGGAATTCTCACCGCCGAGTCGCCCCATCCCCAGCGGCCACTGGAGCCGTTCTTCTCTCGCCAAGAGCAGCTCGATCCCAAGCCCTAACTCTCCCCGGAGGCCCTCCACCCTCTCCTATTTAAACACCACCCCTCTCGGCCATGAGAGGGGCCGAAAACAAACCTTAAGGAAACTCTGCCAAAATTGTTCCGTACTCCTCCCCATACACGGAGCACTTGATCCCCAAGTGAGATCCCCCTCCCATTTCTTCTCCGTGAACTCAATTTCAGTAGTCGAAATTCCACCCAAAACCGTGACACTTCTCCACAAGTGAGCCAATCCCTAAATTGATTGGTTCTACACCTTCACCGGACCAAGGAAGGTGTCCACTAGCAAAAGCCCCATCTCCGAGGCCACCCGGGCTGCTCCAGCCTCCAAGCTTTGTGATCGGGCTTGGTCGAAATCACATCTAGACAATTCACTGCACCAGGAGACTTCATCCGGAGCTTGCCGGGATCCAATCGAAGGTGCAACAATTCTCGCATCGAAGCCACACTTCTCCGAGCAAAGGTATGAACTAATTCTTCATCCCGAGCTTCGGAGATTCTCCATTTCAAATGCTTTAATTTCAATGCATGATAACCGTATAGATGTGTTCGTCTCTTCAAGACGAATCCATAGAAGCATAAGAACATGAAAATCCATTCGAGTATCGAGTGAGATCTTAGGGATTTAGTGTGGACGGCTCTCGGGCGAGGACGCTCGGGGACGATGAACGGATGTCGTCCATTCAATACACGCACGGACGGACGGCTCGGATGGCGTCGGACCGTGGAGACGGTACAAGAACCGCGGGCCCGGAGTGCCGAGTCGATGGCGGCGTCGAATGGGAGCGCGACGCGTGTGCGTTCGGAGATGCCGAGGATGAGTTGGCGCCGCGTGGATAAATAGAAAATTAGGGGTATTTTCTAATTATTTAATTCCCTAAACTTCAAAAATTCATAACTTTGTGTAGAAAAATCGAAAAATAAAATAAAAATACCCTCTTGCTCGAGTGAACGAGAGGAGAATAATGTGGAAAAGAAATCATTTAATTTTATCAAGTATTTTATTTTTTATAATTTATTTACTCTCTGCATACTTTTAATTCTCCATGCATGTATACAATTCACCATGGTATGAGACCATAGGAGCTTTTGAAGCCTCCGAGTTTGGGAACATTCCCTGAATTTTCCAAAGTCAGAGGCCATCCCTATGAAGAGTTATTGATTTTTCAAGTTCATGCTACTGTTTTGAGTATTTTAATTCCAATAAATAGCATGTTGTGAAA